>CM060947.1:239425964-239843464 GCA_030765055.1 Mantis religiosa | reverse complement strand
AGCAGATTTCTAAAGGGTAGTACTTGACTCCGTTTGAATAGGCATTCTTCGGACCCTTAATAATAGCAAGAGCATAATCACAACGGACAAAATTGTTCCAAAGGGAATCTTTGTGTGAAAAGAGGACTTCTAGAAAGTGAAAGTCACACATACACCCACGCGCAGCTGTGGAAAACAGTCCGAGGCGTGAAGCCGATTAGGGCAGTCCTCTTCTTCTGTCTTGGTCGAGGGCAGACCAGAAGTGATGAGAGAAGATATTTGTCGGTTTATACGTAACTAATTAAGTATTATCGAGTAATAAGCATTTCACATATAGTAACTCTAAACAGTGATATATTGGTAACCCTTGGTCGGCAACTTCAAGCTTGATGTTCTGATAAAAAGAAGCAGTCATTAAACTAGTTTGAAACGGGCATTCCAGTGTCATTAGAACAATCCTTCTCATACATGCTCACGCATACCATGTGAGAAACCTCATTGCTTTACCCTGAGCTAAACATTATTATACGAAACTGTAGTGGAAAGTGGAACTGTTTGCCACCCATTTTGTTATTGCTTCAAAATGTCGCCCCAACGTGGATCACTTTGCTCGCCAACCAATATATTTGCTACAAGTTTTTAGATTCGAAGTGGGTTTTGTATAATTTTGTAATAATGGTAAACCAGAAGGCATAGGCGACGTTCACAATACAAATATTTAGTTCTATTTTTAATGCATGCAATTTATCCAACCTCAGCATTTTTTAAGTTTACACCGTTCAATGTTTTCACATTAGAGGATGAACGAAGGGAGTGAAATGATGCTCCAATGTATCCAGGATACATAGAGCTTATAGTTACCCTTTTTGCGCATAGTTTTTGGTTTAAAAGGGAGACTGCTGCAGTCTGTCTGTTTTGTAACGAAGCGTTATCTGTACGACACGTGCTGCTAGAGTGTTTTTACCTACCAGACCTTAGGACGTCTCTGCAGCTGCCGGCCAGCTTTGCAGAAATACCAGCGTATGACAACATGGTAGTGGAGAAAGTTTTTAGGTTCTTTTCTAGGTTAGATTTAAGAATTTAGTGAGTAGAATTCTTTGCAGTTTGGATTTCTATTTATTTTTATTAGCTTTTAGTTTTTTGTTATGCACATGTATTTTTTTGTAAGTTTATTTACACTCGATTATAGTTTTAGAACAATTTATATCTGGCTTTTGCCATGAATACTTTTTAAAGGGTGCTGATAACTGCTGCAGTTGAACGCCCTAATACACATACATACATCATCATCATCATCATCATCATCATCATCATCATCATCATCATCATCATCATCATCATCATCATCATCATCATCATCATCATCATCATCATCATCATCATCATCATCATCATCATCATCATCATCATCATCATCATCATCATCATCATCATCATCATCATCATCATCATCATCATCATCATCATCATCATCATCATCATCATCATCATCATCATCATCATCATCATCATCATCATCATCATCATCATCATCATCATCATCATCATCATCATCATCATCATCATCATCATCATCATCATCATCATCATCATCATCATCATCATCATCATCATCATCATCATCATCATCATCATCATCACCATCATCATCATCATCATCATCATCATCATCATCATCATCATCATCATCATCATCATCATCATCATCATCATCATCATCATCATCATCATCACTGCCGGCCCTCGTAGCTATGGTCGCTAAAGAGTATGTCTCTGGTGTTCCGCCGTGTAGAGGGTCGCGGGTTCGAGTTCCGCCTTGGGCATGGGTGTTTATGTGTATAGTGAATATTTGTGAAATTCGGAAAATAGATAAGAAAATAAACGGAAATAATGAAAAATCGGTTAAATAAGAAAAAAAAGATATGATAAATATGATAAATTAATATATTTAGCATGAAAGAGATGTTTACCTTTATCTTTAAACTTTTATTTTTTATTTGGGTTTAAAAATTTTCTTTTATAGGTTTTGTTAAGTAAATAAAAAGTTAATAAGGGATTTTAACCCTTTCATTATGATTTAAAGACATAAGCTTATTCATTAAGTTTATAACTTATTTATTGATAAAGGATATCATCTATGTATCTATATACATAGATATATATTTTAATATTAAAATTTTTTTTAAAAAAATCATCTTAGAATTACCCAACATTCACCTTTCATGTTAAGGGAAACCTCGGAAAACTCTTTATCATATAAGTAACCCTGACCAGGATTCGAACCCTGGACTGCACACCTCGGTAGCGTAGATGGAAACGTGTCTGCCCCACGTTCAAGAGGTCCCAAGTTCAAATCTCGGTCAGGGTGAGTTATCCGGATAAGGTGTTTTCCAGGGTTTTCCTTTATCCTGACAGACAAATGTCGGGTAACTCTAAGCTCCATAGACCCCGGACTCATTTCAGCATCATTTCACCCATTTCATTCATCATCCGATATGACTTAACGTTGGAGAATGTAAATTATATGTAGAAAAAAGGACTAGGGCCTTATTGAACGTGAGGTAGATACATTACCACCTATGCTACAGAGGCGGGACCTCTTTTTTGTGGAGATATTGACTATTCATTTTTATTTTCCAGTACTACTATATTGACCAAGCGAGATGGTGAGTCACAGGTACGTTTAGGGCTCGTGTTCGGGAGATAACAGGTTCGACCACTCTGACTTGTGATTTTCTTTTGTTTCCCTTTGTCAAATGTTGGGGTGTATTCTATAATCCAAGAATTACTTTCTTTCCGTTCCTCGTTTCATTCCTTTGTAATCCTTCAGGTTAAGTTGCCAACAAATTGGTTTGGGTAGGTGGTGAGAATGCTTGAATTGTGTAAACTTCCCTGTCCACACTTAAAACAGCTGCGTGCTAGTTTTGACATTAATTTGTTGGTGCAGCGAGTGGCTGTGTGTAAAAGAGTTAGGGACCTGCTCCGTTGCTGCTTTCTGCCGGCCTGTGGTCGCCTTTAGAGATGATAGCTCACAATAGATCCGTCACGGGTCGCAGTGTTGCATTCAAATCAGATCACATCGCATCACTGCTACATTGTTTTGACGTACATCACCATTCATTTGTTTCTCGTAATGTCATACAAGACTATGGAATCTTAAGGCCCGCATTTAGTCAGTGCATTTTATAAACTTTAGTATCGCATCAGCTTCCTATATTCCTATCGCATCTACAGTGAGAACTGTGATTAATCTGTTTCCTCAACTGTCTTAATGAAGTATATAAAAATAAGCATATCTAAGACTAGTTTATAGGAGGTGTGTTTAAGTTATAACACCTTCTTTTTTATTTTCACGACTGGGAAGAGATAGAAACTTCTGCTTTCTTTTAAAATATATGTTTGCTCTTTGTGAATATCTGACAGAGATGGCAGCACTGTACAGTGTATATAACTCTAGTGGAAGTGACGAGAGCTAGGACTGTTTTTGATACTTAAAATGACGATTTTTTCATTGCAAGAACAGCGTGTAATCGTTCGTTTTATCCATATTCGTGGCGTGACACCTATTGAAATTCATAGCCAGTTGAGTGAGGAATGTGATGATGATACCATGGATGTGTTTAATGTGCGTTCCTGGGTGTCACAGTTCAATGAAGACAGAATATCGTGTGCATAGATCCCACAGAAATGCGAATTTTGGAGGCGATGTCTGCAACGCTCAATCGGCTATCCTCCAAAACATCGCTCTCCAGTTGTTGAATCATGTCGTCAGACCGGTTGGTGCGAGACCGGACTGTTTTGGTTTGTTGTCACACGATATTCTGTCTTCATTGAACTGTTGCACCCAGGAACGCATATTAGACACATCCATGGTACCATCACCACATACCTCACTCAACTGACGATGAATTTCAATAGGTGTCACACCAAGAAACTGGAGAAAACGAATGATTACACGTTGTTATTGGAATAAAAATGTCACCATTTGAAGTATCAGACACAGTCCTAACTTTTAAAAGCTAATCTCTTTCTGTTAAAAACTAACTACTTTAAGATAAACGTTGGCAGATACGGTTTTATTGCACATTTTCTTGCACTTACAAGAAGCATATTGAAGTTCGGAGAGACAGTCAAATGATTAAGAAACATAGTACTGTCCACCCAACACAAGCAGGCAGGACAGAGGAATGTGTAACATAACCACTTTTGCTGTCCTTATGATGTTTATGCTCGCCGTCCGGATATGATAAGGATGCTAGGTTCTGTAAAGTACACAGTGTTGTCACCTAACTCACTCACAGATAACACCTATCACTACAGATACTGAAACAAGCATTACATCTGGCGGCATTGGTGACTCATTTGTACTCTCATACACTCATTTCTTATTAAACATATCATTAAGAGAGCAGATAAACAGTTCAAGCGCTCTCCCTCTTCAGGCCTCGCTTGTCTTCTTCTGGTTAGTAGCTATGTAGCTTAAGTAGCTACGACTTTGATTTGGTATCCCTTATGCTTTACATGGCGTAGCAAATATAAACAAATGCAGACCGAACACTTCAAAAATATAAGATACTACAAAATTCAAACTAAGAGCAAAGAAATTGTGAGATGGCGAATGCGAGAAAAAGGTTATGAATTAAATTTTTATCATAAGGTGAAATATGCAACTATCGCTATTGTAGGCTACAAGAGTTATACAAACATAACACACTTAGCAGGAATATCCTGAAATTTCAGGATATACATTTTATAGTCTTGATATTTTAGGTTACATTAGGTTAGATTGATTTGCGTTCAGAATAAATACTAAATTGGCAATGATTTGTGATCAGAAAAGCTAAATTCTATTTACAGAGATACATAAGCGTTATAAGGATAATTTGTCATTCATATAATCTTGTACAAAATAAAATAATTTTAGCAATTTTTAAATCATTGAAATTATCAATTTTTCCTTTAAGATCATTAGGGCGTTAAATATTTTGATGGTTTCATAATACAGAGAGTTCTGGAAGCAAGGAACAATAGCACAGGAATAATGAAGGTTATTCTTTTGTCTAGTGTTCATCCTATGAATTTTATTATTTATTATAAATGAGGTCAGGTTACATATAAAGAATTCTTGCATCGAGAACATATACGTGCAAGGATGGGTCAATATCTTCATTCTTCTAAAAACATATTTGCAGTAGCGTCTGCTATGAGTGTTGGAACTGATTCTTATAACCTTTTTCTGCATAAGAATATTGTTTAATTTCTACTGAGTGACTCAAAATAATATTCCGTATTTTATTGCAAAGTTAAAAAACGCATAATATACTATTATAATTTATGTGTATATAGAACCTATATTAAGCAGTGCTCGGATTGTATAAAAGGCAAGCTGCGTTTAGGTAGGGTGTACATATTGCTGAACATTTTAGTCGAAATAAAATGTAGATTCAAAGCCTCTAGGTAAATATTAGTTCGCCTGGAAGGGGATATCTTGAATAAATGTTTTTAAAACTAGAGTTTAAGGTCCATACTTATGCAGAGCTTCTACAGGTAGTGAGCACTGACGAGATATTAAATACAGGGCGGTTCAATAAAGAATGATCACAATTGTTTTTTACAACGTACCTTTACTCATCCTCATAATTTTGATGGTCCTTCTCAAAATAGTCTCCTCTGAATGATATGCAGTGGTCCCAGCGTTTCAACCAGTCTTCACAGACATGCTGGAAACAATTTTTTGAGATATCCTTCAAAATCCCCTCCGCAGCCTTCACCACTGCTTCTGATGATGGATAATGCCTCCCACGAAGGCGTTTCTTTAAGTTAGGGAATAGAAAAAAGTCACATGGGGCTAAATCCGGACTATAGAGAGGGTGAGGGATGTACTTCACGTTGATTTTTGCAAGATATTCAGCAGCAACATTGGCAATATGCGGCCGCGCATTATCGTGATGCAGCATCCAGCCTGCTTCACGGAAATGTGGTCCTTTGCGTCCGATATGACTTGCAATGTTTTCAGGACATCCCTGTAGTATTTCCCAGTTACTGATGTGTGTGCAGGTACAACATGCTGATAAACCATTCCATGAATGTGAAATAATGAGATGACTATAACGTTCCCAGCAGAAGCAACCACTTTTGCTTTTTTGGGGGTTAGTGATGAAGGAGATTTCCACGCTGAGCTTCGCTGTTTGCTCTCAGGATCAAAATAATGTAGCCAAGTTTCATCAGCAGTGATTACGTTTGAAAGAAACTCCGGATTTTCCTTTAACATCAACTTTAACTGTATGCAGACCTGCAAGAGAATGTCCTTTTGTTAGGGAATCAACAGTCTCGGAACCCATCGCGCACAAACACGTCTCATGTGTAATGTTTCTGTCACCAACGTGCGGGTGGCACCCAAATGAAATGTTCAGTATTTCGGAAAGTGATATTAAGGTAATTCGTCGATCCTCTCTCACAATGGCAGCTGTGTTGGTGTTTTCTTCCGTAAGAGCAGTAACTGGAGCACCTGGTCCATCTTCCTGTGAAATTGTCTCCTCTCTTTAAACATTTTAAACCACTTTTGAGCACAGACTCTCAATAGGTCTCCTGTAACATTGTGTAGGCCTCAACTGAAGATTTGTTGAGACGAAAGCAGAATTTCAAAGCCGCATATTGTTCCTCGCGTGTTACTTCCGTTGCAGTGGTAGGCGATATGAACATGTTTGAACTTGCCTGTTTCTCACAGGCGGGAACCAGGGGTACCAACAATGAAACTACTACGGCGTGTTTGTTTCACATTAGGCTAACAGAATATAATAAGATTGAATTGCAGTGCGAAAAATTATGGCCGTAAAAATTATGATCATTCTTAATTGAATAGCCCTTCTAAAATGAAATTGGGAAAGGAAATTTTGGAAGGGTACGCACGTTAGGATCCTTCTCAGCATTTGCTAGTTCTGATGACAAAAAAACTTCGGTCAATGATTCAGTCCTGGCGAGCTTTGAATTGTTAACTTCCAGTGCATGTGTTTGTGCCTTAACGATGTCGGCTACCCATGTGGGTTTAACTAACTTTGTAAGGCATTGTATTTTGTATTTATGGTATTTTTTTAGTTATGATTTTCACATTCTTAATGATATTTACTTTAATTTGTTTGTGCAATGTTCACAATATGAATGTATTTTGGTGAAATGTCACATTCAACTTTTTGGGTAACATACTATAGGAAGGAAAATTTGGCTATTGGTCCAAAATGTGACTACGTGAGAAGGGAAAACACGCCAGCATTATTCGGCGGAGGAAACTAACAACGTTATTGACATGTCAACAGAGGAATTAGGCCGCCCACTAGGACGGAAAGCAATCTGTATCCTGCAACATCCATTACCCACCCGTGAACAGTTCTTTTCTACTGGCCTGACACGGAGACACATTGTTCTGACGTCAGAAAGCTTTTATTGCGTCATACAATGGAATGGACGCACAGTGAAATTAGGCCACCAACTGTCCACTTGGAGTAAGACTTCGCTTTTAATTATCGGCTTTATCCAATTAAAATCCAACCGCGTTCTTTAGCGCTTAGTTAGTAAACCAACCACTTTGTACTACTGCATTTTCTTGCGACATTCTGACTGTCACTGCTAAATTCACTTCCACGTGTTTTTCTGTAACAACACGACATTTAATTGGCTACCCTTCACGGATTCTGAAACTCCTATATATATATATATATATATATATATATATATATATATATATATATATATATATATATATATATATATATATTTACTTCATACGAAACAAGAACATATGTTTGTGTATATTTCAGTCACATGTGTGCCCGGATTTGTAGCGAAGATCGAAGTAATGTCTGCTTCATGTTGCAGAGGTCCGAGTTCGAATTTCGGTCAGGTTGAGCTGTCTGGATAACGTTTCTTCCGGAATTTTCCCTTATCCTGCAGGATAAATATCGAGTAGCTCTAAGCTCTATGAATTCTGGGCTCATTTGAGCCTAATTTAACCCGTTGTTCATTACGACTTTACGTTGGAGAACGTTTTCTAAAACAAAACAAATGTCATATGAGTATGCCTCCATATATAGTCTGCTAAACCGATATTCAAATGTTTACAAAGTGCATCGCTGTGATGTCACATATGCCATCTTGCCCGCTTCGGTAGCGTAGATGGTAGCGTGTCTGCCTCACGTTCAAGAGGTCCCGAGTTCGTGAGCTACTTGGATAAGGCTTTTACTGAGGTTTTCCCTTATCCTGAAAGACGAATGTCAGGTAATTCTAAGCTCCTTGGACCCCGAACTCATTGGAGTATCATTTCACCCATTTCATACATCGTCCGATAGGACTTAACGTTGGAGGATGTAAGTTAAAAAAAAGCCAGCTTCCTTGCACGACTATAAAAATAAAGAGGGATATGTGACATTCACAGACTTTCTCTACTCACTCTTTTACAAGCTATTTGTAAAAATGCCCATTCTTCTACCTGCTTCTTGTTAATACAGGAAAACTTGAATTACTCAGTTGTAAATTTCTGAGATCTAAGATTGTCGTACGCCAATGAGACCGTCATATCTTTTGAAAGTTGGTTGCTGTGTGATGCTTTCAAATTCTGTTTCTTTGCATGAACATGAGAAAGGAATAAATAAAATAGGTAGTAGTACACTGTTGAGAGAGATATAGAGTATCTGTAAATTGAAAAAAAAGGAAATGGCAAAGAATATCTCGGAAATGCTTAACGTCTACATTTTCAGTTTGCACACATTGTTTACTTTCACATCATGTACAGATTTTGTGCAATAAGATTTGTTCCTATTTCTTACGGTTTACCAACTATAAAAATTAACTAACTTCTTAGGAAGTTTACAGAAAATATAACACATACGATTTTTACTTTTGTAATACAGATATCTTGGATTAGCATTGTTTTAATCAATATCATTAGAACCAGTTTTTAAAAATAAAATAAATTAAAGTTTGTCGCGTTTTAAGTTTAGCTTTTGATACAGTCTTGTTGTGGTAAACTTACATACTATTTGAGGTTTATTCAATATTTATTTCATTTGTGAGATATTGTCACCGATGGCATTGTTGTGCTGCCGCTACAAGTGGGAACCGGGCGTATGGGCAGGAGAGCTGGACACTAGAGCGGTAGTTGTGTGTTGGTTATTGTGACAGTGGAAGTTTGAGGGTACCACATGATTTCTTTCATTTGTGTACGTTCGCCGGGGCACTGAATCGACCTTGAAGACAGGCGATTCTCAATTTTACGTTTTTTTTACTACAATAAAGAATTTTCTAAATTTATGCAACCCAGACTTCTGATTCTACGTAACTCCCGCAGTCACAATAAACTGTTCACAGATCACAAAACACAACTCACAGATGCCTGTCTTTCTTCTAAAACTCTCAGGGGGATTCAGGGAACCTTATAATGTAAGCTTGTAGTGTAATATCATCATCGAAAAACTAATTAGTTTTTCCGCGAAAAACTAATGAAGTGTAGCTAGTCCTAAATTTTTCTGTAAATTATGAGTACAGAATTCATTAAAATACACTATTCTTTGTGGCATTAAGCATTTCTGATACACTTTTGTCCTTTGATTTTAAATTTGTCAATTTTTCAAAAGATTTTGAAGTGTTAAATTTAGCATCATTTTTGCTCGTGCTGTCATGAAAAGAGTACAGAATTTTGAGACCAATATACAACCATTCGCTTTGAAACAGCTGATCATCGTTGCAGCCTCCAGTATTCCCGTTGTAATTACAACGAAATTGTAAGCACGCTATTTCTGCAAACATTTTTTTTTTTCGATTACCATTAAGGAAATAGTCTGTAATAGAGTAGATAGGGAGCGCGACACGTGAGGTTTTTTTTTTTTAGATCCGCAAGCACAGATTGCTTCATTTTGTGTTTGATGAGGCTGCAGGAATCGAACGTGGGTAGCCAGCACTTTGCCGTTAAATTGTTTGTGTGCCTCACAAAGGTTCCTTAATGACATCGCCAAGATCACAGACCAACACACGTTTTGACGTCACGCAGCGCTTGTAACTATGGTAACGGCCGTCAGTTCATTAAGATTTCAACATGTACCTCATACACAACGTCAGTTTGTGTTTACCTTAACATGATATACGGCCAATCAGATGCCTGCCTGCTTCCAGGAAAAAGTGCTATCTTTAAATATCTTGACTAGAACCACGTAATGCATGAACCATTTCCTGTAATTGCACAGATAGCATGCTTAATAAGACACGCTAGCTGACCAGAAACGAAGACCTTTTCTCGGAAATGTGGAAGATTTAGAAAAGGAAGCATGTACTGCAATAAGATATTTTGCTTCCATTATAGTCATGTGGCTAATGCTATAAATATTGTTGCTGAGAAATTGGCTTATTATGAACACACGTGTCAATAATAGAAATGACTTACGTATTTCCTCTAGCAATAAGGAAATAACGGTGTTTCAATTTTCCGGGGCTTATAGAGAGGAGTGAAAGCAAATATCTCTGAGCCTTATTAAATTATCACATATTTAAGATAAGAATTTATAATAACACACCAAACTGTGTTGATAACATTAGGCTCCTTAACAGCCCGTAACACAAGCTCACTACTCTGCCATAAAGAGACTGTATGCACACACTGCCATGTTTGTCATTTTAAAATCTTATTATAATAAATAAAGTGTAGGAATAAAGGTCTGATTCGCAAACATTTAAAGAAGTCCTCAAAATATCAGCTATCAACGCCTGAGAATTTTCATTATTTATTTCCTACAATTTATAAAGCCGAAATTGCATAAACTATTGTACCCAGCTTCTCGCCACACGTACACTTCCGGTATTATCATTTAGCTTATTCTCTCTGCCAGAGATATTCCTGGTCTGAAAAGTTCCCGACCTAATAAAGATACAATATCTTTTTTCAGAATTTTTATTTTTATTTTTCAACATAGTCTTCTTGTAAATTTACACACTTCTCCCAGCGATGCTCCCATCTCTGTAACCCGTCCAAATAGTACTCGGCGTTTTTCAACATAGTCTCCTTGTAACTCTACACACTTCTCCCAGCGATGCACACATCTCTATAACCCGTCCAAATAGTACTCGGCGTTTTTCAACATAGTCTCCTTGTAACTCTACACACTTCTCCCAGCGATGCTCCCATCTCTGTAACCCCTCCAAATAGTACTCGGCGTTTTTCAACATAGTCTCATTGTAACTCCACACACTTCTCTCAGCGATGCTTCCATCTCTGTAACCAGTCCAAATAGTATTCGGCGTTTTTCAACATAGTCTCCTTGTAAATTTACACACTTCTCCCAGCGATGCTCCCATCTGTGTAACCCGTCTAAATAGTACTCGGCGTTTTCAACATAGTCTCCTTGTAACTCTACACACTTCTCCCAGCGATGCACACATCTCTATAACCCCTCCAAATAGTACTCGGCGTTTTTCAACATAGTCTCCTTGTAACTCTACACACTTCTCCCAGCGATGCACACATCTCTATAACCCGTCCAAATAGTACTCGGCGTTTTTCAACATAGTCTCCTTGTAACTCCACACACTTCTCCCAGCGATGCACACATCTCTATAACCCGTCCAAATAGTACTCGGCGTTTTTCAACATAGTCTCCTTGTAACTCTACACACTTCTCCCAGCGATGCTCCCATCTCTGTAACCCCTCCAAATAGTACTCGGCGTTTTTCAACATAGTCTCCTTGTAACTCTACGCACTTCTCCCAGCGATGTTCCCATCTCTGTAACCCCTCCAAATAGTACTCGGCGTTTTTCAACATAGTCTCCTTGTAACTGTACACACTTCTCCCAGCGATGCTCCCATCTCTGTAACCAGTCCAAATAGTACTCGGCGTTTCTCAACATAGTCTCCTTGTAACTGTACACACTTCTCCCAGCGATGCTCCCATCTCTGTAACCCCTCCAAATAGTACTCGGCGTTTTTCAACATAGTCTCCTTGTAACTCTACGCACTTCTCCCAGCGATGTTCCCATCTCTGTAACCCCTCCAAATAGTACTCGGCGTTTTTCAACATAGTCTCCTTGTAACTGTACACACTTCTCCCAGCGATGCTCCCATCTCTGTAACCCCTCCAAATAGTACTCGGCGTTTTTCAACATAGTCTCCTTGTAACTCTACGCACTTCTCCCAGCGATGTTCCCATCTCTGTAACCCCTCCAAATAGTACTCGGCGTTTTTCAACATAGTCTCCTTGTAACTCTACACACTTCTCTCAGCGATGCTTCCATCTCTGTAATCCGTCCAAATAGTAATTGGCGTTTTTCAACATAGTCTCCTTGTAACTCTACGCACTTCTCCCAGCGATGTTCCCATCTCTGCAACCCCTCCAAATAGTACTCGGCGTTTTTCAACACAGTCTCCTTGTAACTCTACACACTTCTCCCAGCGATGTTCCCATCTCTGTAACACGTCCAAATAGTACTCGGCGTTTTTCAACACAGTCTCCTTGTAACTCTACACACTTCTCTCAGCGATGCTTCCATCTCTGTAACCAGTCCAAATAGTACTCGGCGTTTTTCAACACAGTCTCCTTGTAGCTCTACACACTTCTCTCAGCGATGCTTCCATCTCTGTAACCAGTCCAAATAGTACTCGGCGTTTTTCAACATAGTCTCCTTGTAAATCTACACACTTCTCCCAGCGATGCTCCCACCTGTGTAACCCGTCTAAATAGTACTCGGCGTTTTCAACATAGTCTCATTGTAACTCTACACACTTCTCCCAGCGATGTTCCCATCTCTGTAATCCGTCCAAATAGTACTCGGCGTTTTTCAACATAGTCTCCTTGTAACTCTACACACTTCTCCCAGCGATGCTCCCATCTCTGTAATCCGTCCAAATAGTACTCGGCGTTTTTCAACATAGTCTCCTTGTAACTCTACACACTTCTCCCAGCGATGTTCCCATCTCTGTAATCCGTCCAAATAGTACTCGGCGTTTTCAACATAGTCTCCTTGTAACTCTACACACTTCTCCCAGCGATGCTCCCATCTCTGTAATCCGTCCAAATAGTACTCGGCGTTTTCAACATAGTCTCCTTGTAACTCTACACACTTCTCCCAGCGATGTTCCCATCTTTGTAATCCGTCTAAATAGTACTCGGCGTTTTCAACATAGTCTCCTTGTAACTCTACACACTTCTCCCAGCGATGCTCCCATCTCTGTAATCCGTCCAAATAGTACTCGGCGTTTTCAACATAGTCTCCTTGTAACTCTACACACTTCTCCCAGCGATGCTCCCATCTCTGTAATCCGTCTAAATAGTACTCGGCGTTTTCAACATAGTCTCCTTGTAACTCTACATACTTCTCCCAGCGATGTTCCCATCTCTGTAATCCGTCCAAATAGTACTCGGCGTTTTTCAACATAGTCTCCTTGTAACTCTACACACTTCTCCCAGCGATGTTCCCATCTCTGTAACCCGTCCAAATAGTACTCGTCGTTTTTCAACATAGTCTCCTTGTAACTCTACACACTTCTCCCAGCGATGTTCCCATCTCTGTAACCCGTCCAAATAGTACTCGACGTTTTTCTCTGCTAAATAATTGTTCACGAAGTTGATTGCCTCTTCATTTAAGAAAATCTTCGTCCTCTGAGCGCAATTTATCAGATGAGGGAACAAAAAGAAGTCACTTGGGGCAAGATATGGTGATTAACGCGGATGGTCAAGCAGTTCAAACCGTAATTCGTGGATTTTCGCCATTACAACCGCTGAGGTGTGAGTCGGTTCGTTGTCTTGGTGAAACAGGATTTTCTTTTTCTGCAAATGTGGCCGTTTTTCCTCAAGTTCTGCCTTCAGCTTGTCAATTAATGATGCGTAGCATACTCCCGTAATGTTTTCTTCTTTTTGAAGATAATCCATTGAAGCAACTCCATGACTACCCCCCCCCCCAAAAAAAAAGAAAGTTCGGCATCACTTTCCCAGCCAAAAGAAAAACAGTTTTTGCTTTCTTTGGAGCCGTTTCCCTCTTTGCAGTCCACTGTTTGGACTGTATTTTTGTTTCGGGCATATAATGGTGTATCCAAGTTTCATCTACAATAATTAATCGGCGCCAAAACTCGGATTTATTACGCCTAAACTGCGTCAACAGGGCGTTGGAAATATTCATTGGAACACGTTTTTGATCTAACTGAACAAACACGGTACCCAACTCCCGGACATGCCTAATGTTGATTTAATGTGTGACAAACACGTTCTTTTGGCATGTTCATAGCCTCTGCTATCCCTCTCGCTTTAATTTGGTGGTCGACTAGCGATGTTTTCGTTGGTAGTTGCAGTTTTTGGACCTCCCGAACGTTCATTGTTTCCCAAGCGCTTCCGGCCACGTTTAAATTCAGCTGCCCAAAATGTCACTGTGGTAAATGATGGTGCAGAGTCCCCCTACACAGAATCCAACTCATCTTTGATTTGCGTAGGCGTATTGCCTTTCAAAAACAAATATTTAATGACAGCTCGATACTCGATTTTGTCCGTTTTCATAAAAAACACTCGGATCAACTCACTCAAACAACTGTTACATAACAACTGAGTGTCCAAAATGGCTGAAACTTTGATGAGTAATTGTCAGTAGATGGTCAACAATATGCACTAGCTTTTATTTACGAGTGCTGCCATCTTCATGTTGAGATCGGAGACTTTTCAGACCACTGTCGTAAATATTTATTCATTATACGTTAGCGCAATCATGATATAACGCTTTGCCTAGAAAAAAGATGAAATTAGGCAATGTAGATTTGAATTTATTCCTTTATGGTTACGTGAATATTTTGGAAATCTGAACCAGCTAGATACAGAATCACTTGAATTGTATTAGGATGAAAGATAGCCACTGTATATATTGAAGTGAGGGTATTAACACATCCGCTAATAAATAATCATTACCTCCAATCTTATTTACTTGTTACGAGATGAACAGAAATGGATTACAGCCACGTTTGCGCCTGTTTCACCAGCTAAACTCTCCGAGAGGAGTACTAAGAGCAGCCAAATCTGATGGTGACGATTACAGCGGGGCGGTGTCCCTAAAGTTTCCAGATTTGAATATCCCCAGCTCACCAATACTCCACACTCTATCCTCATGGACACGTTCGCAATAAAACTACATGACAAGGAAGAAATGCTTCTTCCCCTTACAGTACATAGATCATAAAGTCAGCACATCACCGTTCACTACGCCTAAACCGCCACCTTAAATAATAGAAGGGAAAGGAATAGAAACAGAAATGTTCACTATAATTCGCTTATATCTGCATAGCAATCCTAGCTAAATATATGTACGTATAATTATTCTATATATAACTAGCTGACCCGGCGAACTTCGTGCCGCCAATAAAAGTTGTCTGAATCTATCTATATAAATAAAAAAAAATGTGCATTAGTTATTTATTTTGATATTGCAGTTGAAGTTTAAATACAACATATTGCAATTAAGTTAATCCATTTAAAGGTTTCTGATAAACAATACTTTGTTTTCTGTGGTGCGTAAATATATAAAAATGATGGTTCTCCGACGTATACCTAATTGTCCATGAAGGAAGCAAGCAAACTCCAAGTTGATTCCGCAAGCTTCCAACGAATTATTATGCGAATTATTTATGGTCATCGCAAAGCCAGACACCCTTAAAATCAAAAGGTAAATCCGCTGAAATCATCGGAATACGCGGGATCAAGGTATCCTCTCCTTTGTACTTTCCCTTGATGACTGTTGCCTCTATGACGTAAGTCATTAGCTTTTTCATAGTTAATCTCTTTCCAGTGCACAGTCGTGGTTGATTAATGTTACGCAGTATGATCACGACTGATCCTATTCTTAATTTTAACAACACCGTCTATACAGAATAGATAAATTCAAAAATGTTGTCATACTTTCTGATTATAAAGCATTATGTTGAATAAGTTCATATAAAATGAGGTCAATCCAAATTAAATAATGCCACAAAATGATCCAAGAACTTCAAAAACTATAGAAAAGAATTATATTACAGCGGATACCTGCACATTGTGGAATTTCTGGTAATGAATAAGCAGATTTTCTTGCTAAAGAGGTGCAAATTTAATTCAGAACAAAAGTAAATACTTACCATTTACATCCATAAAAGGATTAATTAAAACAAATATAAAAACAAACAAAACCAATCAATATCTAACAAAGTCAAAGATAAAAAATGGAACATTTTAATTAAAAATCCAGAAATTATTCCAGAAATTCCACGTAAACCCGCAGTAACAAATTTTGGATTACTTACGGAACATGATTATTTGGCCAAACACTTACATTTATTTTATTTTTTTTTTTTTTTTTGTAATTTACGTCCTCCAACTTTTAGTCATATCGGACGATGAATGAAATGGGTGAAATGATGCTCAATGCGTCCGGGGTCCTTGGAGCTTAGAGTTATCCGACATTCATCTTTCAGGATAAGGGAAAACCCCGGAAAAAACTTATCCAGGTAACTCACCCTGACCGAGACAAACACTTACACAGAATAGGAATTTATACAAGTCCAAATTGTCCTCTGTGCAACAAAGAAGAGGAAATGACTGAAGAACATCTTCTAACCTGTGAAACCCTATCTGCCGGACCCACTACACAGAAACATTGGAGAGCAAGAGAGCTAATGGCTTCATTGCCAAAGCCCAGCATTTGAAAACAACATTTTAATTTGTGAGGTGGGAGTCCAGGCAACTCTAATAATTTAAAAACTCTGTGGGATAGTTGACTACGCCATCCTGGTTTACAACTTTGTCCATTGATTTGTAAGAAAACAACTCCCCCGGAAGAAACACACTCTAGAACGCAATTCTGACATACGAACAGGACTATTAGCATTAGCTGCGTCTCGCTGCTCATCAGTGCGGTCAACACGTGACGTAGTTCGTCACACATTTGACTGACTTCTATGACCTAAGTCAGATCGTCTTCTCCTTGGCATAATAGTTTCCGTGAAGTTCACAAATTCACAAAGGAATTAATTTAATTTTTTGTCAATTTAATTCACATTCACGAATTCATAAACACAAATTATAAAAACGTATCCAATGATTCACCAATATTAGACAACAATTATCTGCAGTCAGATATTTATTGTGTTATGGTGCGCTCATAATTTATTTTGCGTCCAATCTACACAAAAGTGTTTGTCTTGGTAACAAATGATAAAGGCCATTTAATAAAATATGATAAGTGAAATAGCTTTGAAGACTTTAGCAAGAAGTGAAGTATCTTTCTACTTTGTAATGCTTTAGTCAAGGATAAAAGAAGGTGTATGTGTTCCTTAAAAGTTTGCGTATGTACTTTTATATATAGTGAATAATCCGGACCATTTTAACTTCCCGTTTTCGTTTCTCAGATTTTAAACTTTCCTTGAACTTGTACAGATAGTTCAAAACCAAATTTAGGCAAATTTTTTCAGCAGTTCTCTAGTTTTTGTGAGATTAGCAAACGTCAATTCATATATATTAGATTATAATGTAGATAGATAAATAGAAGTGTTGAAACATTTTGGGACTCTAACAAAATTTAAATTGAGTTTAAAAACTAAAATGCATAACATTAAATTCATAGAATATGGTCAAAGTTGCCGAAAGTGTAAATTGTAAACTTTTCTGTTTTAACGGGATGAATAATTTTCCTATAGTACGGTTTTGTGTAACTCTGTGTACAAGCAACAGAGGTGAGAGGACTTCAAAGACTGATTTTGTTTAAAATTCAAGCTATATATTTTATTATTTATTTAAATGCCATAGCCAGATTGTGATTAAATCAAAGTTGTAAATGTAGTTTGAGTTTGATGGAATTTGTAATATTGTGTGCCACAAAAATGTTGAATTTAAGGTGAGAAGGTACTGCACTGGGGGTTAAAATTCACCTTTTTGCCCATTTTACTATAATTTAATCCCTCTATATTACAAATTTATGGTTAAAAAGTTCATTGGAGCAATATTTTATACCTAATTTGCTAATTATATTAGTGGGTATTAAGTTTTTGCCACGCCCATTTTCGTAAGCTTTCAGAAAATCGATCATAACTTCTGTAATACTGAACAGATATTTCTGCACTAAGCCTTGTTTTGTAAGGGATCTTACAAGCTTTCTGCTGGTACCACTATAACTCCAATGATGCTAGTTTTTTTCTTTTGTTTTTGGCTGTGTATGTGAGCAGTATTTGTTCTAAATAATATTTTGTACTAGTTATTGGTAAATATATGATATGGGTAGGCCAGAAACATTTCGAAAGAGAAAGCTTATAGACAATCGTTTTAATAAACATAGAAAAGTAAATGTAGAAAACATAAATACAAAAGACAATGAAACCACATGTAATATTGAGGTTAGTAGGCCCAGTTCAACAATACATGTGCTAATCCTGATAGTAGTTATATACAGAAATTGATGAGCTGCGAGTGCTGAAAGCAGATAAAATGTTTGAAGAACTGTCCAAGAAGGCAAGACAAATGAAGAGGAACTTAAACAGAACAAGTGAGAATACAGAGGAGGAATGTTCTGACTCATGTGGGAAGTCAGTAATAGATATATAAACTTTAAAGCTGTTTCTCTCAGTTTCACATTTTTTCAGGTTCCAGCACACTTTTTTAAAAAATTATTCAACCAAAACATATGAATTTTTTGTGTGTATTAAACAGACTCATAAGAATAATAATAATAGGAATTTTCTCTGAGATTCATAATACTTGTTTTAAAAAATAACATTTTCTGAAATTTCAGTCCTTTTCTTTACAAAAACTAAAAAATAATAACAAATTATCAGTACAAAATATTCAAATAATAATAGATATTATTAAAGATATAGGTTTTAAAAACATACCTGAAAATTTACATGTACATATCAATAATAATTTCTTAGTAATGTGTACCCAAAAATCATGGAAATACCATAGTGGACATAAGCAGTACCTTCTCACGTTAAATTCAAAATTTGATATCCTTCCAATGTTTTGTTTTTGAGTTATTGTGGTCACAGATGTACTTTGGTTATTTTTATAATCAGTAGGTTCAAAGTTTCAGAGTGGCCCAAACCGCAATGCAATTTTTGGGCGGAATAAAATAACTTTTGTACCTAACTTAGACAAGTTGCACAGAAAATAAAAAGTTAAAATTTGAAAAATCTGACATGTGACTTGTATTGCTTTTGCACAAATTATTTTGTAAACGTATATTTTTCTATCTACATCATATTAATGGGAATAGAAGTTTCATTTTTTTACTATTCAGGGGAGTTGGAGGTTCAATAAAATTCTACGTGGTTCCTTAAAAATGTCCAATTAGGTAAACATTTTTGTCTCTTTCACTTATGCATTATCTTAAGGAACAACCATTGTTTGACTTGCCCTAAGAATTAAATTATTTGTCTGCATGTCATGAGGATAACGTAGAATCATTATTTATTTGTCTGTGATTTCTTTTTGTTTCAGGTAAGGAGTTCTTCTTTGACGTGGTTACCTGGGCGTGAGAGAAAGAACAGTCTGAAAGGTAATTCAAGATGCACAAGACAAATGAGGTCGTCACTGTGAATTTTAGATTAAACATCAGTCCAGACGGTATTCGCTTCTCTCGATGGAAAATCCGATAGACGGGGGAAACTGCTGCGCGCGCATTTCACGCACACGATTCTGTAGTAATACGCAAGCCGGAGGCGTACGCACGTTTCGAGAAATCGATAGGTAGCGAGTAACCCCGTTAGTCTGTACACGCAACAAGCCAGGCTTTTGTTTTCCTAGTTTTCGACCCAGACATATGTAGTATATATAGGCCATTACTTGGAAACGAATAATGCCACAGAATAGCAAACTCCATTCTGCTTTTGGTTCAGTCGAAATTGTTCTTTTTTAAACTATATAATTTCATAGTTTTATTCCAGGTAATCTATATAAAGTTCAAAATAGTTAAGGGCGTATAACGTTGGTGAATACTCGTGCAAAGCTATGTACATCAGGACACTTAAATATACTTAAGAAATTAAACTCTTAATGTTAATCCATGATGCACTCCTTTTAAATTGTATATATCTTGTCCAAAACATGAATCATTTAAATTTTGTTAGGTGAGAAATCTTTTTTTCCCCAGCTTCGATGGGCGTGTTCACACACTCATATCACAAGCACATGCGAAAAGAGCGTCGTCGTCGTCGTCGTCGTCGTCGTCATCATCATCATCATCATCATCATCATCATCATCATCATCATCATCTTCAAGGATAGGGCCCTGTGACCCGTTCCGTTCTCTTCATGAGCCTACAGTTCCTTTCAGCATAGAGCTGGGCGTCCCACATCTCTATTTCCCTTCGGCATATAATCTAAAACTCTTCTTGGAAGTCGTTCCGCGTCCATTCTTAAAATATGATTTTTCCATTCATTTTTGTTCTTTATTATTTTACTGTTTAAATTAAAAATCCCAAGTTCTTCTCTTATCTTTTCCTTTCTTACGTGGTCTATTCTTTTATAACCTGCCACTCTTCTCAGAAGTATCATCTCTGCTGATTCTAGCTGTTTGAGTGCCATTATCAGGCTCTTGTTATGAGAATTGTGAGTAAGTTCTTTTTTACTAGATTGGGTTACCAGCCCAATGCTAAACCCCCATCCTGGAGGGCCCGGTTTTATATCGGAGTTGTCCTCCCCTTGATCAGCTGTCTTACTGGACTTCGAACCTCACCTGCACGTTCGTAATGTATTATCCCCATTAGGAGGGATGTCTCTTCCGCGACTTCGCCGTAGTGAAGAACTTCTTCTCCGCCGAAAATCCCGTTGAGGTCTTCACACTTCATCCTGTGTATGGGGCCCTTTGACCAGTGAGCAACTGTACTCCCAATATTTATTCCCCTTCGGGAACCCGAATGGCCCGAATATACCCCTAGGCACTGGGTTGGCTAACTGCAACTGTAAGGTTGGGCGATGGGGTGGTTACGTCCCTTCGCCAGTGAAAAGAGCAATACATAAATTTAATACACAGGCTAAGGTGTTCGATTGATAGAGCCAACATGAAAAATTCAATGCCACAGCCGGAATTTGAACCACAGATCTCCTGGTTTCCGTCCAGTCGCTCTCACCCATTGACCTTCAATGGCCAATTTGCCATCATCACATTAAATTCTCCATTTAAATCGTATATTTCCCCGGCAGACCACTAGGGGCTCTCGCATCCGAGATACACCGTTTGTGGCGACTTACTATCGTAAGTACTTGAGTCCCAGGCTTCATCATTTAACTCTTATTATTTTAGTTAATTGATGGAAATTAATCATTTCTTCATACTGTGACTTTGTGGGTCCGTGAAATGAAAAGTCCAATTTCACCACTCAAAAATGTTCTTTATTTCCACCGACTTACAGTTAAACACTTGCCAATTACATAAAATTACGTAATGCACACAATTACGATTCACCAGTTCGTCCGTTACAATTTCACTTGTACTCGCGATTACATAAACTCCGATGCACATACCAGTTACGTAAAGTCTTCCGTTGCACAATCTTCTCGTTCATTAACACGGCGCTTCTTTGCTCACACGTCACTGACTAACTCTTACTCCAAGAACTGCGACTGTCTCCTCACCCACTAACACACCAACTGACTAACTGACTTCACTTCGCTCCGGCAGCCCCTTTTTATAGGAATATCGCCACCTTCCAGTGTCCACAGGACTGTTCCAGTAAAGGAACGATCGAGAACCAGGTGTAAGAGAAACAGACGGCACAGTCATGTTTTTTCTCCTGACCACCGCCTGTCACCACTATAAGACAGACGAGGGGGAGGTGTGGCTAACACGAACCTCCCCTGTCTTCCGCTCCCAGCTGCTTCCACAGGGTGTTCCGCGCTCGCGTTACAATACTAAGCCGTATATAGGCTAAGGTATTGGATTGCTAAAGTCGACGAAAACCATTAGATCCAGGGTTCAAATCCCGGCCGTGGCATTGAATTTTTCATGTCGACGCTATCAATCCAACATACGAGGGCAGTTCAATAAAGAATGGTCATAATATTTTTGACAACGTAGCTTTACTCATCTTCATAATTTCGATGGTCCTTCTCAAAATATTTTCTCCTGAATGCGATGCACTCGTCCCAACGTTTATGCCAGTCTTCAAAGACATGCTGGAAACCATTTTTTGAGAGAACCTTGAAAATTGCCTCCGCAGCCTTCACCACTGCTTCTGATCATGGACAATGCCTCCTACGAAGGCGTTTCTTCAAGTTAGGGAATAGAAAAACGTCACTTGGGGCTAAATCCAGACTATAGGGAGGCTGAGGGATGCACTTCACGTTGATTTTTGCAAGATATTCAGCAACAACATTGGCAATATGCGGCCGCGCATTATCGTGATGCAGCATCCAGCCTGCTTCACGGAAATGTGGTCTTTTGCGCCTGATATGGACTTGCAATGTTTTCAGGACATCCCTGTAGTATTGTCCAGTTACTGATGTATGTGCAGGTACAACATGCTGATAAACCATTCCATGAATGCGAAAGAATGAGATGACCATAACGTTCCCAGCAGAAACAACCACTTTTGATTTATCGGGTGTTGGTGATCAAGGAGATTACCACACTCAGCTTTGCTGTTTGCTGTCAGGATCAAAATGATGTAGCCAAGTTTCATCAACAGTGATTACGTTTGAGACAAAGCTCCGGATCTTCCTCTAACATTAACTTTAACTGCATGTAGCACTTTAACTCCAGTGCAGCGTTAGGCTGTACTGAAAATGTCTGAATTTACCTGGTTCTCACAGGCGAGAACCAGGAGTACCAACAATGAAACTACTACGGCGTGTTTTTTTCACATTAAGCTAACAGAATATAATAAGATTGAATTTTAGTGCGAAAAATTATGACCGTAAAGAAATTATGATCATTCTTTAGTGAACAGCCCTCGTAAATTTAATTTATATTTCATCTCGAATTTGAAACACCACTTAATAGGTGCTTGGTCACTTATATAATAAAACAGCATACCATTATACTGAAAACGATGAACGTTAAATCATTCTGTTTCAAACATGCATGTATTTGTATTTCTGGTATTACTCAACAGAGCGTTGAGGGATATCGACCTTCAGGTGACCAGCGGTGTGATTGTCTCTTATCGGGCCTTATCTGGTCGATTAGAAGAGTGAAATATTAGTAAATTGATGTGCAGTAAGTTACGAAACACAAATAGAGCTATTGGAAGCTGCGTGTGTCTATATGATATTATTTTCTCGCGCCTGCCGATATATGACATTTTACTGTCCAAAAGACATGGTTATATCTGAACAGAGCATATATACTAAAAGTATGCGATAAGCTGAGGTAAACATCTTTGTTTTGCGAATTTTTTCCGATACGTCTTCTCACTTTGCCATGTAGTACATAGGTAGTCAGAAAAGTTTCCGACCTAATAAAGGTACAAGACATTTTTTTTTAGAATTGTTATGTGGTTTATTTTTCAACATAGTCTCCTTCTAACTCTATACACTTCTCGGAGCGATGGTCCGATCTCTGTAACCTGTCCAAATAGTACTCGGCGTTTTTCTCTGCAAAATAATTGTTCACGAAGGTGATTGCCTCCTCATTTGACAAAATTTCTGTCCTCCGAGCGCAATTTTCAGATGAGGGAACAAAAAGAAGTCACTTGGGGCTATATCTGGTGAGTAAGGCGGATGGTCAAGCAGTGCAAATCATAATTTGTGCATTTTTGCTATTGCAACCGCTGAGATGTGAGTCAGTGCGTTTTCCTGGTGAAACAGGATTTTTGTCCTGCAAATGTGGCCATTTTCCGCAAGTTCTCCCTTCAGGTTGTCAAGTAATGATGCGTATTATGCTCCTGTAATAGTTTTTCCTTTTTGAAGATAATCGACTAAAATAACTTCATGACTATACCAAAACCATTCGCAATCACTTTCCCAGCCGAAAAAACAGTTTTTGATTTTTTTTGGAGCCGGTTCTCCCTTTGCAATCCACTTATTTGTAATTTATGTCCTCCGACTTTAAGTAATATCGGACGATGAGTGAAATGGGTGAAGTGATGCTCAAATGTGCCCGGGGTAAATGGAGCTTAGAGTTACCCGACATTCATCTTTCAGGACAAGGGAAAACCTTAAAAGAAACCTAATCCAGGTAACTCACCCTGACCGAGATTCGAACTCGGGACCTCTTGAACATGAGGCAGACACGCTACTATCTACGCTACCGAGGTGGCAGTCTACTGTTTGGACTGTATTTTTGTTTCGCGCGTATAATGGTGTATCCAAGTTTCATATACAGTAATTAATCGGCGCCAAAACTCGGATTTATTGCTCTTAAACTGAGCCAACAGAGCATTGGAAGTGTTCATTTGAACACGCCTTTGGTCTAACGTGAGCAAACGTGGTGCCCAACGCGACGACAGCTTTCTCATGTATAAATGTTGATTTAATATGTGACATACACGTTCTTTTGACATGTTCATAGTCTCTGATATCTCTCTCAATTTAATTCGGCGGTCGTCTAGCACCATTTGGTGAACTTTGTCGGTAGTTGCAGTTTTTGGAAGTCCCAAACTTTTATCGTCTACCAGGCTCTTACAGCCACGTTTAAATTTAGCTGCCCAAGATTTCAATATCGTAAATGATGGTGAAGAGTCTCCATACACAGGATCCAAATCATCCTTGATTTGCGTAGGCGTATTGCCTTTCAAAAGAAAATAATTAATGACAGCTCGATACTCGATTTTGTCCAAATACATAAAAAAACATTTACATCAACTCACTGAAACGAATCTTACATAACAAACGAGCGTCCAAAATAGCTGAAACGTTTGTGAGTAACTGTCAACAGATGGACAGCGAAATTCAATAGCTTTTGTTTACGAGTTATGCCATCTTCATGTTGAGGTCGGAAACTTTTCAGACTACCCTCGTATGCTGTAGGTGTATATTTGAGATAAGTGTTGTGATGAAAGAATGGTTTGGCTCTTCTAGCTTTTCTTTGTTGAATAAAATATGTTTAATGACAATAACCATGTGAAGAATAGGCAAGCATAGGTCCCAAGTATCGTAGTAAAATGGTTTTTGTACAACCATCATCAGAAAATAAAATGTTGCCTAATTATAACACTGGTTTTCTATATTTTTTAAAATATTTGTTGCAACGAGAACCATATTCTCAGTTCAGGGAGGGGCAACGAGGTGATTTTTTGGAGCCGTCAGTATGGCGGCCTTTATATGGCTTTAATGTCTGCACTAGTTAACATTTCATGTTAAACTAGCAATAAATTCCTGCATTTCTGTCAAACCGAAGTTCGAAATAAATATCGGATGAAGTTTGTTTGAAAAAAATAAAATAATAAGAGACACCGAGCAGTCTTATCAAAATCCCTTGTTTGGAGAAAAATATGTAATGACTAACGGTTTAAAAAATAATGTTTATATCAATAAAAACTGTAATTGCTATTGCAAACGCTTGTTTCTAGATTTTACTTATTTAGTTACAATTCTCTTGCATTATTATCGGTCAGGCTATATCCGTGAATGTGAAAATTACTTTGAACGTATTTTCTGGTGTTTTCATCAGGCGAGGAGTGTGTTAATGACCCTTAACCTGACGACACTCAATATTAAGAAAGAAGAACAAGTTACCTGTTGCCAAACTAATATTTTTGTATGAGGAATCTTGCAAGGATCTCAGCAAAGCTAGCACAAAATCATATGTTTACTCAGCTTTGATGATATGTTGAAACTCTAGCTCTAATCTTTCTCGGAAACCTATAGAGGTGCTGCCAAACGTTACATTTTCTTGAGAGAAAAATGCAGTTCATATAAATAGTAGATCTATTTGTGGCATCATTGTGAGCTGCCATGTACTACTGCTCTCCCTTTCCCCTTCAGGAAGTGGAACACCCCTCAGATATTTTCTCATCAGCGGTGTCTCACTTAACACTACAAATCCCGGAGCATCCTACCACAGCAGGACACCCATCAAGTTTTATAACCTGTTTAAAGGAAGTATGAAATTTTCATGATTATTACATATATACAGACGGTTCGCGTTTCCAATTTGAAGATAATATATCTGCAAAAGGATGTGCTTTTTTGTTTACGACAACCAAATGGAACTAACTCACTCCATGTTTAAATTGTCACCTGAATGTTCTGTATTCCAGTCGGAGCTCTTAGCAATTAAAGAAGCTATAAAATGGTGTACTGTTAATGGGAACAGTGCCCGTATTCTTAGTGATTCACAATCAGCTCTACTCGCTATTAATGATAAATACGATTTAAATTCATTAGCACATGAAATCAGAACCTTGCTTCAAAACCATCCAGGACATATTTGCATGGGATGGCTTAAAGGACACAGTGGAATTTTAGGTAACGAGAGAGCTGATTGCTTGGCTAAGAAGGCTGCAGAATCCAATCTTCCTGTGACATCATACTCTTTGTCCTATTTCTACTGTAAGCAGAACAGTACATCAACATATTCTTGAACAATGGAACCAAAAATGGCTAACAACTCCAATTGGAAGTTTAACAAAAGCATTATTTTTCCCTAGTGTATATGACAGAGGAAAATGTGAATCTCTTGTACCAAATTTTGTTTTGACACAATTTTTAAGTGGACATGGTAAATTTGGTGAATACTTATCACGCTTTCACTTAACATCCAACCCCGAGTACATGTGTGGTGAAGAATTTCAAACTGTGGTTCATCTCCTTTTGTATTGTCCCATTTTCTGGAGAGAAAGACAAGAATTAATATTCAAGCTAGACTCTCTAGGATCTGAATTTTCTGCTCCGCTGACATCTTTGCTAATGAAGCCACAACAGTATAAGTACTTCATGATGTTTATAAACTCAGTGTTTAAACGTCTGAAATAGTTTAAATTAATATCCATCAGATTGAAACATCATTTCTTCCTTCTAGTATTTAAAATATTTTTGTTAAAATTGTATATTTTTATGTATCAACTCTAACCCTAATATACCACTGTGTAAAATGGGCTTCAATAAATCTGGATAAATAAGTAAAATGAAATATCCCACCTCACAGTGCATGACTGAAGTACTATAACTGAAACATTTTTAACTGTTAATTATTTAGCGACTTCTTCGCTTTAGTATAGCGAGAAAACATACTGCAAAGTGTAAGCGTATTTGGAGGAATAAATCGCGCAGATGGGAGTGTTAGCGAAAAGACCGACTGACTGGCTGTATTCGTGCCACGTAAAAAGCTAGCGGACAGACGCCTCTGTAAAATTGTTACATATCGGCATGTCCATTGTGCGAACGGTTCACCGATTTGACACATGCGCGCTATCTAGAGCTACTAATATAACTGAACATGTGGCGTTAGCATTGTGATAAAGGAGTTCATTATCGGCTTATCAGTCAGTAACAGATGGACGCTTAATGGCAAGCCGAAATGGTTGATAAGGTATCAGCTGTCGCAATAACCTCTATATGACGAGAATCAGTGGCGTGCATATATATACCATTTAAAGTTGTTTTAAAATACGTGATACCTAACATTGACTCAAATATATACTTCCAAAAATTGTTACCTGAATTGTGAAGCGAGCTTTTTATGAATTATTATACAATTATGTTTGTGATGAAAATTTCACGATTACGGAAACTCCTATTTGAAAAGTTTGCGTATATGATTTACTCACATAACATAACTTCACAACAAACAGCGTGACTTAATGAAACTGGAAGTATATTGTCACTTTTAACTTTGTGATCTCTATTGAACAGGGGCGGCTGGTGGCTCTGAAAGTCGGTGGTTCACAAATTTATCCATGCAATTTAAGTTTTTTAAAGTAACAAACGGTTGTTTAATCCTGCCACTATAGACTGCTGTATACACAAGTTAACGGTAATTCACAGCGTATAATACAACATGGGTATTTCAGAAACACTCTAGAGCATAACACTCTTCTATTTATGCAGCTAAAAATGGACTTGATATCTCTTCATGGCAGACTTCAAGTGTACATTGCAAGATTTCTTTCTGGATTTTCTTGGAGGTCCCCTTAACCACTGCAGCATTCTCCAGATAGGTTTTTTAGAACACAGACTAGCACTGCACGAAAAATATCAGGATGGCTTGACGTAGCTGAATCATCGTGTCCTCGTAGAGCTAACTCAAAGGCTCCACGAAACCTAATGCAGTTAACAATAATGTTTAAAACACATATTTTGAGCCACTTTCTGGCTGTGTTCTTCAATTATTCTCCGATATGCACTGTCCATCTACTTTGCTATATTTACATTGTCAAGCATAGCAAAACTGTGTTTTTCATGTGCAGCTTTTAAGTTACGTGTTTTTAGCGCGATCATGAAGATGCTGCAAAGCATGTTTTGTCCACGGATCTTCACCGCCAAAGAGAACGCAAGGAAAGCAAAACAGGCTATTTTTAATATTATAACCACACATCAAATTATATTTGTCATATACATTGCTGTTAAAGTTCCTGTTCAAATAGCTTGTTTTGAATACCTATATGATTTTTATATTTGGCGTGGGACTTCCAAGTCGCTTATTTTCGGTGTTTTCTTCTAAGCTCATTTTTAAAAAGGATGTGCTAATAGACACTTTATGGAATTCATTGTTTCTCCTTATAAAACACAATATACTTGTATTTAGGTTAACCAACCTTATGCAGCCATAACCCCGCCCTTCCCCCCTACTTGCCTCGGCACACCTAAGGTTCATCCTGGCCTATACCTCCCCATTGTATACCAGTGGTTTGCAACTGAGAGTGAACTACTTGGCACCTGCAAACAATACAGAGCGCTGAGGGCTACTGCACTAGACAAGGTCGAACTGAACTCCAAATGGAACATGCCCTTGCATTAAAGGGAGACCCAGCATTTTGGCAGTAGCGCAAACATGCTACCCCATTGAGAAGCCGCCCCTGCTATTGAACATAAACAATCGACCAGAAATACAGCGTATGTTAACACGAAATTAAAAGAATTTGTATGTATTTGTTGCTACTTAAGACATTCAATTTGAAAAAAGTATACTTTTCGCACATTTACGCGTTTTATAAAGTTATCCATTATCAAAACATTTATTTTACGTTGAATGTTTCAATATTTAAAGCTACAATTGTTCAAATAGTGTGTGTTTTTTAACTCTGCAGCGAGTACTCTCAGAGCAGGTATGTGATGACTACCGCATCACATTACTCAGGCCTGGGTAACAATAGGTGCATATCGCTTATTTACAAATTGCCAAGGCAAATATTTATTCTGAGTGAATGAATAATTTTTATGAATAATTTAATAAGTAAGTAATGTATGCCATTTTACAATGGATAGACAGAATCGTTTGGGGCTTGGGCATCAGAAAGTTTCTTACTTATTGAGAAGAGAAAGCAGAGAAAAGTAGGAAATGAGGTGGAAGAGGACAGAATTAAGCCCGCGTATTCACAATAGAAGCCAAAGACCAGCTTTACTGGCGACCGCAGTTTGTTTGCTGTGTGTCGAGACCACAAAGGTGGAGATTTTCTTGTTTTGGATAGAAGCTTAAGTCTCTTTGGATGAGGAATTAGCAGGAACAGAGAAACAGCCCCTGCAGATCACACACGAGTACCTCCTAATGATCTTCATATCAATGGCGCTTGAAAAAGAAAGAAAAGTCCTATCACATGAATGGACTGTCAACAGGTATCCCAGTTCAAACGTCCAGCTCGTTTAATTGCATCGTTACTTGATGTTGACAGAATGTTTGGTGCCACAGATTTAATTCAGTTATTTGGGCAAGGCACTACCGATAACGAGCAGCTGTTTTCACTGGAGCGAAGGGCAATCAACGGCTAAAAGCTTCACCACTAGACAGTACAAATAGAATAAATTGCAGTTACAGGCGAGATCTTGGTGGAAAACTTTTAACATTTTACCACGTATACGAATTAGGGAACAATTATTTCATTCCTTTAAAACAGTCAATATCGCAACTTCAGTCAAAGTACACGTTTTGAAATCCTCTTAATTAAGAATAAATAATTTTCAGAAAACGATCCCTGGATGGTTTCCTGAGTCTGTGACAGCCTAACTCAAATCGGAAAGTTCCTTAAACACCAAAATCGATATTTATGTTCAGCATCTTCCTAAAATGCGACACGAAATGTTCAAGAAAATTTCCCTCCCCAGAGAACGTGGAACATTTTTTACAGGTGTTCAATTGTTCAGTAACGGCTGTAAGGATTTTGCCTAATTTACGATGTTTAAGTCATTTTACATAGAAGCTTACATCTCTGTGGATGATTACAGAAATATTTTAAAGATAATTTTATTACAAATAAAATACATATCTCGAATTTTCTAGAAGTGCCTGTGGAGTAGTCTTTATTAGATTATATTAGATTAGATTGATTTGCGTTCAGTAGGTTCACTTGTAGCCAGAAAAGGCTGTAAACATTGAACATGTCCAGAGGTATAAAGTTTAATAGCATATATATGTACAAAAGTTAACATAAGACATATATTATAGTATACAGGGAATATGAACAACATTATGGAAAACAAAGCAGGGATAATTATATATGATACAAAAAGAAACACTTTTTAAACCAGCTTTCACTTGGCTTATGCCAGTATGTTTCAACCTTTTTGCAATGGATACCATTCTTGTTATTTATTAAATACATATACATTAAAAATAAACTTTCAACGTGCATCAAATATTTATTAGTAATGATTTGTCATTGGAACAGTTAGATACTACTTATAGAGCTACAGAAGCATTATCAGGATAATTTTTCATTCAGATAATCTTGTACAGAATAAAAAGATTTTGAGCAAAGGTACTCTCTAACAGCTTTTTTAAAAGCACCGAAATTAGCAACTTTTTCTTTAAGAACATTAGCAAGTACGCCAAATATTTTGACAATTTCATAATGCACACCTTTCTGGAAGCAAGAAAGTTTAGCACTGGGATAATGGATATTATACTTTTGTCTAGTGTTTATTTTGTGAATTATATTATTTGTTGCAAATAAGGCACGATTGCATACAAAAAATTTTAGGATCGTGAATATATACATGCAAGGAAGCGTTAATATCTTCAATCTTGTAAAAAGATCTTTACAGGAGCATCTGGTGTGGGTGTTAGTAATGATTCTTATAACCTTCTTTTGCATAAGAAATATTTTTTTACTTTCTACTGAGTTGCCCCAAAATAATATTCCATATTCCATAATAGAGTTAAAGTATGCATAATATACTAATTTAAGTGTGTCAATAGAACTAACATTAACCAGCTCTCGGATAGCTTAACAGGCAGAGCTGAGTTTAGGTAAGATATAATTTATGTGAGCTTTCCAATCTAAATATCTGTCTACTTGAAGGCCCAGAAATTTTATACTGTCAATTTCTTCTAATAACATATCATTAATCCCGATTTCTATTTCAGTATGTGATATACGACAGGTTATAAATTATGACAAATAAAAATTATTGTGTTAATCATTTCGACATATTCTTTGTTAGATGTGCAATTTTGATTTGTTTATGATTTATCAAGAGATAAACGTTATTCCGTTTTCTTCTCGAGGTCATGACGAGAATACGTAATTTTAAACCGTGATTCACTTTTAAAATGTTTAACCTAGCTTGTCTACTCTGTACTCCCAATCCCCTTGTACCTACAAAGAAAGAGGTAATGGAAACAAATAGAAATTAATTGCTTTTTCACACTAGCCATGTGCAGGACAAGGTTTGGAAAGATAAGTTCAGGCTGAAAAATTCAATACCGTAGCTGGGATTCAACCATGGATCTCGCGGTCTCTATTCACTGGGCTACCATGGTAACAGGCCAACATGAAATTAATTTCTCTAACTGACTGTGGTGTTCTTTCCGTAAACCAATAGTAGATCTTATTACATATGAGGACAACCTTAATGGTAACTTACAATGCTGTAAGTACTTTCGAGTTCAGGGCTTCATTGCTTGGACGATTACCAGGTCAATTAAAATTAAGTTATATAGGAAAAGAGACCAATTTTATTACCTTAACAATATATTTTGCTAACAGGGAGAAAATCGAATAGATAATTTATAACAATATTTATGCAAATTATAATTCAATAACTTATAAATTATAAGCTATAGTTACACCATATTTACGAATAGTGAACTGTTAAGACAATTTAGCTAGAAGGTGGATTAATGTTTCAGGAATCTGAAAATGTGACTGGATTTACAATGCGATATGTGAATTGCTATGAAATGGCTACATGCTAAACTGTGAAGCCATATTTTCGATTCCTGTATTCTGCCCACTATAACCTGTGCGTTTGTGTATTTCCCTGGTCGGTCGGCAAATACTGGGATGACCTGTCATCTACCAAGATTTTTGTATTTGTTTTTTTTTCCTCACACGTTTACTTTTATTTCGTTTCTTTTTTGTTTTTCAGGTGAGCTGGTAAGTTTCGTGTACAAATGGTGTGTATGCCATCTCAAAGTACAGAACATTCGCCTGTCTAGGCAGCTCCAGCATTGGAAAGTATTTTCGGCCCTGGAAATGTTAGGGACTACCTTGGTCTCTACGGCTTGCAGTCTTATATTTCATGCTCCTTTCTTCTTGGGGAGGATAATACCCACAGTAGATATACAGGGTGTCCCGACTGATTCTGCCACCTAAAATATCTCCGAAATGAAACAAAATATGAAAATTCCAACTGGCCAGAAATTTACCTATGTCAGGGGTTCGCCCACTGAAGATATACACAATCCATAAAGGTACAAAAATAACACTTCCATCACCAAGTTGCGTTTTTTTAAATGGAAGTTATATGTTTATTCTAGCAAAATGACAACTACAGCTACAGTTAATGATGACATATTTGGTTCCTCTTTTCTAAACACATTTACTAGTGGCCTATAACCCTCAGAAACTTCATTGTTGTGCATTACATCGGGCATGGAAAATGCATCCTCAAATCACCAGCTTGAAAACTTCGCATCCACAACGTCTCTGGAAACTTGTGTATGTGTGGGACATCCCTCATGTGGATCCACAATGATAGACGTGTTTTCAATCCCACATCCTCCATGAGAAGGGGTAGAGCGTGTTGCAGAAATGATGCATATCACATCTTCCCTGATAATAAGGACCTAAAATTCGGTTATCAATGATTTTCAAATAGGTGGATAGGACGGGGAGGTCCTGTGCGATGGCCAGCTCGGTCCCCAGACTTGACGCCATTAGACCTCTTTCTCTGGGGCACAGTGAAAGTGTATCAAAAACCGCCAACGACAGTAGATGATATACAACGTCGTATTACTGCGCCGTGTGCGGCAATATCTGTAGAAACACTGTAATCCGTGCAACACTCTTTTGTTACCAGATCCAAAAGTGTATTGATGCAAACGGAGGGCACTTCTGATATCTGTTGAAGTGACACGGTTCCATCGGGCAAAACTCTACTGGTGATTTGAGTGCATTTTATATGCCGGCTGTAATGCACAATGAAGTTTCTGAGGGCTACAGGCCACTAGTAAATGTGTTTAGAAAAGCCTAACCAAGTGTGTTGGCACTAATTGTAACTCTAGTTGTCATTTTAATAGAATAAATATACATGTTCCATTTAAAAAAATGCAACTTGTTATTGGAAGTGTTATTTGTGGATTGTGCATCTACCTATTGACATAGGTACATTCCTGGCCGATTGGACTTTTCATATTTTGTTTCATTTTGTAGATGTTTGAGGTCGCAGAATTAGGTGGGACACCCTGTATGTAGGTCGCAGTGCGAGGTTTTCTCTGTGTAACATGAATTCCTTGCCCTTTTAAACGAGAGACAGCGAAAAGTGCTATAACATAGTATTTTCTGTTACCAAATGGAAGAATACAAATGTATGCTGCAGCCTTATAGTTTGTAGTCACGGAGATGGAACGATTTTGTTTGGATTCCTCACCACATAACATTTATATTGCAGTGTGTCGAATCCAGGATGATTTATTGGTTAGGATTTATTCACGTTTTTATGTGTCAGATGTGAAAGCATATTGAAAAAGGCATTCAGCTTTGCAAAATGTTATCATTGAAACTTTGTGAATCAATTTATTTGTTTCATGATATAATGATAACGATTTATTGTCAATATTTTCATGAAGTGAGCTTAAAATTAACCAAAGAGTTATATAAAGTTCTTTAGATTTGTCATTGCATTGTTTCCTGTATTAATTCTATTTTTGGATTGTTAATAAAGTTTCGGTAATACTCACTCCATTTTGTGGTTTCAATAAAACGAAAATTTAACATAGCTTCTGACTATGGCTTAGTCTGACTCCAGTTTGTCCGGCATGGATAGTTATGTCGTTATTTTTGGTGTTTAGAAACATATAAACCGGTGTATGAAGCACGTGTCGTTAAGTTTCGCTTATCGTGGTTACCATATACGACAGATGTGTTTTTGTTTGTGTTTGTACCATTTATACCCCGCCTTTAACTCCAATGGTCATATCGGCGGCCGTTCACCTTTGGAACATATCGAAGGTATTAACTCGTATTTGTTGGGTTTTAATCATTAGATCACACACATATTCGCACTCTCATTCATACTTCCAGACTCTGCGGAACATGAAGAATTATCTTGGTTGGAGAAAAGTCACCACGCCCACCGCCGGGATTCTAACCCGGGACTCCTAGTACGGCAGGAAAGTGATCTACCGACTGAACTACGGGGCTAGCCAGGGATGTGTTTGTACTAGCACCTAGCTGAGTATAATCTTAGTTTCTCCAATCACTCGTCCTTCTTTTGCGTCACAATATAACCTTTGTAAAAGCATTAGAGGCTCATATGTGATGCACAGGTATTAGCTGGTGTGATAAGAGTAGCATTCGTGGTATTTCGGTTTTGCTAGAAATGTGTCTGGCTGATCTTCCGAGTCCCTCCCGTCGGGAGGCTATATTTGGATTGCGTTGGTCTCAACACCCGTGGAAGATCGAGCGGCCATATATGACCGTGATTGTGTACACCGCACTCAAAGCTACATTTCGCTCCAGTTCTTCGGCAGTCTGTCCTTTGGGTTGATGCGCATTTTCTGTATATATGAGCGAGTGGCAGACGCCTTTTGGCAACTAAAGTATTGACCCTAATAGGTAAACCCACAGGCAGAATCACTCTGTGGAGCCTTGAAAGCGGCTTTCCGGCTGACTCTCAACCTGTATCTAATAAAGGTTTGCTAGTTTTACTGAGATGGATCACCTGGCCTAAGAACAACTCTCTGGGTCTGAGGACTATCCATTAATACAAAGGTGGTATGAAAAGTCTCCGACCTAGTACATATACAAGACATTTTGTAATATCTTTTTTATTTTTCAACACAGTCTCCTTCTAAGTCTATACACTTCTCCCAGGAATGCTCCCATCTCTGTCACCCGTCCAAATAGAACTCGGCGTTTTTCTCTGCTACATAATTGTTCACAGAGGTGATTGCCTCTTCATTTGACGAAAATCTCTGACCTCCGAGCGCAATTTTCAGATGAGGGAACAAAAATAAGTCGCTTGGGACTAGATCTGTTGAGTAAGGCTGATGGTCAAGCAGTTCAAACCGTAATTCGTAGATTTTCGCCATTGCAACCGCTGAGGTGTGAGACGATGCGTAGTATGCTCCTGTAATGGTTTTTACTTTTTGAAGATAATCGATTAAAATAACTCCATGACTATCTCAAAAAACAGTCGTCATCACTTTCCCAGCCCTCCCCCCCCCAATTTGTTTTCTATTTTTGGGAGCCGGTTCCCCCTTTGCAGTCCATTGTTTGGACTGTATTTTTGTTTCGGGCATATGATGGTGTATCCAAGTTTCATCTACAGTAATTAATCGGCACCAAAACTCGGATTTATTGCGCCTAAACTGCGCCAACAGAGCGTTGGAAATATTCATTCGAACATGATTTTGGTCTAACGTGAGCAAACGCGACACCCAATGCGGAGACAGCCTTCTCATGTCTAAATGTTGATTTAATATGCAAAAAATACCTTCTTTTTGACATGTTCATAAACCCTGCTATTTCTCTCACTTTAATTCAGCGGTCGTCTAGCACTTTGGCGATGTTTTCGTCGGCAGTTGCTGTTTTTGGACGTCCCGAACGTTCATTGTCTCCCAAGCTCTTACGGCCACGTTTAAGTTCAGCTGCCAAAATTTCACTGTGGTAAATGATGGTACAGGTTCCTCATACACAGAATTCAACTCATCTTTGATTTGAGAAGGCGTATTGCCTTTCAAGAAACAAATATTTAATGACAGCTCGATACTCGATCTTGTCATTTTACACACTTACATCAACTCACTCAAACGACTGTTACGGAACAACCGAGCGTCCAAAATGGCTCAAACTTCGGTGAGTAACTGTCGACAGATGAACAGCGAAATTCACTTGCTTTTATTTACGAAAGCTGCCATTATGTTCAGGTCGGAAACTTTTCAGATCAACCTCGTATAACCCATTTTAAATCATTCTTTGACTTATCTTTCCTTACCTCAAATGAAACTGAATATTGTTTCACTTGCTTTGGCAATTCAGTTAAGAAGTTTACCATATCTGGAAATAACACTTTTTTAAATAAGGATCTCCAGCATTTTAGTACATATTCTCATAAGCTATGTGTTACTGAACTATTTCACTCCACAAAACGAACGCATTAAGGTAAACACTGTGCATGTTTGAACTATCCTATTTGAATTTAAGCCCAAAATGTATTTTGCCATGTTAAACCTTTATGCTGAGTGCTATATTTCCTCTACATTAGATGAAGGCTATAATTATAGAAATAAAACCAATTGGCCTTGATCGTTCTTCAGAGAAATGGCGCGTATTAAAGCATCTGCAAGGAATTAGACGCTTATTTGCTTGTAGAACCGTAAACCTCCGTGGAGTTAACGACGTTGCAAAATCTGAGAGACCATGTGGTGTTAGTCTCTGGCAATCAACATTTAAATACCCGAATAAAACGTTACCCTGTGAACTACATTGCTGTATTGTAGGGCAAAAGTGTTCCAATGTATGTTCTCATGTTTGCACAATTCTGTATTGAGTTCAACGATGTTCAGTTGTAAAAAACCTACAAATTTGGAATGGTCCCAGTTTTAGAACTTGTAATAAATCTCCATGATTACATACGTACTTTTAGTGCTCCTTTCCAAAATAGAGGCATTACTGCATATGCCCCAAAGTTCTATATTCAACGTTTCAGTTGAAATTTATCTTTAATACCTCCTGAAAAATTGCAGTGTCTGTAGTATTTATTTTCTGTGTCACTGTAGTACTAAGATATTGTACTCTACTAAAAAATTCTGTGCCAAAATTCTATAAGATTGCTGTTTTGAGGCACCCTGAATTCAGAAAAGGCATCTTTTTAGAAATATCGTAATGTGTGCTTGCATTTCTGTGAAGAAACTAAATGTAAAATAAAATTTTACATAAATACAGAACTTCTAAAATAGAAAATGTTTTCAAGAAAATCTTATACTATGTATTATTGTTTTTGGATCAAATAGATTTTTTTTAAAATGCCTCTAAAGTTTGTGGTAAAATTGGTAGGACGTGTTTAGGTTATTTACATGACATTCATTACAATGTTACAACCAAATAAAAAGAAACTGCGGACGAGAAGCATATGTATATTACTGCAATAGGCAAGAGAGAGAAGGGTTAGCTTGGATGAGAAGAGGAATAATATTTATAAGGGGGATAAGAGGTAGGGGAAAGGGAATTTGTGAATTATTAGGGGCAAAAGAAAGCATAGAACACTATGTAACAGAATGCGAGGAGGCTGCAATGTGGAGAAAAAGAGTTTAGGAGGAAAAATGGGAGAAAGTAGAGAAGAGGATAGTAGCTATAAAAATGTTAACGGGCAGGGAGGAAAAGAAGGTAAGAAGTATTGGTGAGTTCTTGCAGAAAGTAAAACAAAAATGGGCCATAAATGTAAATAATATAAGAAAGGAAGATGAGGGGGAAGAAAGGGGCTAATTAAGTAATAAGGAGACATAGAGGTTAAGAGCTACCTGGCAGAGCAGAAGACCAGGGTGTCATATAAGACAAGGTAGCAACAAGGTGAACACAAATAAATGTAGCCAAAAGTTGTAAATTGTAGAATTATGGAATATGCACAATAAATCTAATCTAATCTATTTACATGACAAAAAAATAAATATTTTGAACTCTCAAGGACTGGTCTACCAAATCTTCCTTGTTGTGAATGGCTTTTATTTAAATTGGTAATTGACAAAATATCATCAGAGAAAGGTTTAAATCTTGTTTAAGTACATATTTGTCAATTAGTCCATTTGTGTCGTTAACCGTTTCCAAAATACTCTTTGTTATATATTTTAGTTTTAAAAGCATTTTAGTTCATGGAATAGTTAACTTATATTGTTTTTTTTTTTTTTTTTGTGGGTATACGAAGTATGAAGTCTCAAACTATCCCTAAAAGTCTGCTTTTTAAAAATCTGACAATCGTTTTCCGTATTGTGTTCTTTTTCTTAAACAAAATATAAATATAATAATACGTTTTTGTATGAAAAGTATGTATAGGGCGCCTGAAGAAAGTTATGAAATGGAAGGCATAACATGTTTTCAGTTGCCAAATCGCAATTATTTATGTCTAATGCATGAAGGAAATATTCATGGCGTTTGTATGACCATTTACTCCTGAGGCAATTACTTTGTACCTCATGGCATTCTCAGTGAAATTCTAACAAGGGACCATTCGAAAATAAAATTATTTATGTCTTAGCATTTTCTGCATAGCCCCAAGTTTTATAAGACAAAACCTATTTAAATTAGTAGCATTCAATATTAAAACTAATTCTAAAGAGTATTAACGAGAAATCTTAAAGAAAAGAAGTTATATTTTTTCTTGGAGGCTCCATCACTGGAAAGAAAGCTGCGGACGATTTTCTTTTCGCTGCATGCAATCTTTAGGGTAATCTTGCAAGCAGATACTTGTAGCCTCATGCGGGGTAAAATTTACTGTCCCGTTCTGGACTGCTGATCGTTCAGTGGAAGACAGGTTTTTGTCAGTTGTTATAATTTATATTTCTTCTCAAGATGCAGGAATTTGCCGTAATCTAGAATAAAAAAGAAGATAAGGGGAAACTGTAATTTAGAATTTAATAATACAGTAAAACCTGCCTAAAATGGAACCCTTATATGCCGGAAACCTGGTAAAACGGAAAATAAATATCAAAACAGAGCTGCTTCTCATGTAAAATTATATCAGTTCAATTAACTTGAGGTGGCAGCTGAATAAAGATACACACTAAAAGAGTTCGACTGGTACTAAACCTGAAAGAAGACTGAAGGTGATATATACATGTGGAGTAGTTGATGTATGTACCATCATTTGCTCCACGTGTATAAAATCATCCTCAGTCTCTTTTTAGGATTGGTAGCAGACTAATTCCTTTAGTATGTATCTTTACTCAGCTGCCACCTCAAGTTAATTGGAAGCTGCCTAACGTGGAAACGAAAATACTTTTCGGGAACTGTTTCCGTAAGTAACCTGATTAGAACGGATTACTTTGTGTAATTGGTTACAACGTACGTATTTTAAAACGTGGAATAATTTTAAGAGCAACTGTACTTGCACCAAGTCATAAAGTCATAAACTGTAATCCTTCGATGAAAACGGAAAACTATTTCAACTCTGTTGCAATACACATGGTAAGAGTACAACTGCTTTGCAGTGTGTTAATTCGCAGTTTAGTTGTTACAAGTGATCAAGTACGAATGGAAGAAAGCTGTGAGCTTCGGTGATTTTTAAAAATATAGTTTGTGTTTGTATAAATTCTCTAAAATTAGTTATAAATATAAGACATATCTGAAGGAAAAATTAAGTTTACTAAAGAACACGAAAAGAACAAACGTCCAGTTGTGTTGTTTAAAGTGAGCAAACTCAGATTTATGCCATTTTGAAGAAATAAAACTTAAAGACGAGTGGCTAAACTGAAGAGCACGCCATGTGCAACGTATCAAAGTATCTACAGCATATGACGAGCTAAATCGTGCTGTGTTCGAGTGATTTTTTAGTATTTGCGCTAAAGGAATTCCCAGTTCTGGACCATTGCTTGAGACTCAAGCTTTAGAGACAGCAAGAAAATTAGTCAAAGACAATTTCAGAGCTTCCGATGGACGACTCAAGAGTTTTAAACATCGCCATAACATTGTTTTGAATGTTGTGTGTAGCGATGCAAATGATGTTGATATGCAGACAGTTGAAGATTGGAAAGTGAAAATTGAAAACAGAAAGAGAAAATAGAAGATAAACCACAGTGTTTGTATATAAATTGAAAGTATAGTACATAATACATATCAGCCTATTATTAATTACACTTTATTCTATATTATTACTTCACTGTAAGCCTGTGCGACTATTTCGCAATATCTTTGTATTCAAACACAGCCCTTTCGAAGAAAGAAACCTGTGTAAACGTAAAATAAATATCGAACTTATCACGCTCCTTTTTAGACAGGTTTTACTGTATTTATTTTTCCGGCGAATGATCCTATGGGATAGAAAACCGACACACAGGTATTTTCGTTTCCAATGAACGAGGCGTTTCCGTAAAATAAGGTCTCCAAGGCGCTGGAGCCGTGAGGAACGCCATTACGCGAGATCCGGCAACACTGGCGTGTAGCTTGGTTGCACCCCTTTAAATACTCACCATAACGAACCCATTGTAACCATTTGTCTTGGCTAGGTAGCCGTTTGCGATGGAGCTTCCTATCACTTCCGCCGCCAAGTGTGAGTTGCGTTCAGTGATCCGTTTTTGAGTGCCACTGAAATTCATCGTAAGTTATGTGAAGTCTATGAGCCATAGTGTATGGATGTCAAAAACGTGTGAAAGTAGGTCAGAGAGTTCAAAGACTTTCGTACAGACGTCCATGACGAACAGCGTTCTGGTCGGCCTTCGGTTTCAGCCGAAACAATTGCAAAAGTGGAGCAAGAAATGCTTAAAAATCGGCGTGTGACACTTCGCGAGCTGTGCGAACCAATCCCTGAAGTCAGTAACACTACGATTGACAAGATTTTGACCGAACATTTTCAAAATATCCCCAAAATGCTCACCGAAGACCATGAACGGCAACGTGTTGAAGCGGCCCACCGATTCCTGGAGCGCTATGCAGAACAGGGCGGGGTATTGTTGGATTCAATTGTCACTGGCGATGAAAATTGGATACACTACACAACACCAGAAACTAAAGAACGCTGTCGTCAGTGGCGGCATTCGAATTCGCCGAAGCCGCGAAAGTTCAAACGGACATTTTCTGCCGGCAAAGTGATGGTCAGTGTATTCCGTGACAGAAAAGGTGTATTGTTGTGCAAGTTTACGCCTACCGGCATAACAGTAGACGCCGCTAGCTACTGTGAGACTTTAAAAAAAATTGCGACGTGCCATTCAGAATGGAAGGAGGGGAGTGCTTACGAAGTTAGTGATTTTTTATCACTACAACGCTCGACCCCATACTGTAAATGTAACGGCTGATCTCCTGGCCCAGTTCGGATGGGACATCCTCACGCATCCCCCTGCAGTCCAGACTTAGCACCTAGTGATTATCATCTGTTTCCTGAGTTGAAGTCACACCTGGGTGGAACACAGTTCCAGACCGACGATGATTTGAAAAACGAGGTTGAGCGCTACCTGCGCAACTTGGCGGGAGAGTGCCATGGCAAAGGTATACAAAAACTGCCACAGCGCATGCAAAAATGCATCGATCACAATGATGATTACGTTGAAAAATAGCTGTAAGTTCCGCCTTTCTATCAATGTATCATTCATTGGCAATAAACATGTTCTCTATATTAAATAAAATTGGAGGCCTTATTTTACGGACACGTCTCGTGCTTTCATTATAAAAAGTCATAGCTCAATGTGCAACAATGTATCTTCGCAATCATGCTCTTTTATGACTGCAACACTTTCACGTGCAAAAATAATAATCTGATATTGTAAATGCTTCATATTGTGTTATTTAAGAGATCCAATTAAAAAGAAATTGTCTTATTGCCTATGACTATCTTAAAAGTAAATGGAATAGTTTCTGACAATATACATTAAATATTCTTTATAAACTTAATATAACTATATTTTGTACATATTATGATAAATGTGGTGGTTGTGTTTGTACATTGGAGTTACCTGCAAAGATGTGTTTATTTGTACATTAGATGTAAACCGACTTGAATTATTATGAGCGTAGTGTGGTTGCTCTCTCTAGCGATCCAGGATGTAGCAGTTTATCCAGACGCCACTTAACCCCGAAGGGATACATCTGGAGTCCTGGTCTCTTCCCCTATGGGATCCTCTACCTTCTGAACATGCTACAATTAACTGATCCCTCTAGATTGTTGTACTCGTCCAACTGGGAATATTGGATGCTTGAAATACACCACCTAACACTGAATGCTACTTATACCTTAACTTGGTAGCGAAATATGCTTCACCTACGTTTGTGATGTCATTTCCTAACAATACAACGTTTCTTTGGTTCCTTGAAGTACATGGAAAATTGATTATGTTGATTTGTTGCTTTTAATTTGCACAGCATTAGTCATTTTGGCTCCTTGTTTCTGTTGTAAATCAATTTAAGCTTTAACAATTTACAAATTGAAGCAGAAACCATAGGTTTCCGAGAGAAGAATGTCAGAAAGGGATGATAAAACTATATAGATTATTTATAAGTAATTAGGAATATATGATAATGTGATATACTCAACTTTTGGTATTATTTTTTATTTTTAAAGGTTATTATTGAGAAAACAAAACAGTTTTACATTTAGTAAGGTCAAGTCGCCGCCAGGCGTCCGGGCTGGTTGGAAATCTTCGCAGTAGTGTTTCTACGAAAACAACTGATAGCTGTGATCTAGCCAGCCATGAAAGGATCTGGAGCTGGCTGGCCGGGAGATATTGGGTTGACCTTCGCTTTTGTTACATCTCTCCGCGCCTGTGGAATGTTATGTTGTATTGTGTTTAGTGTTTATAATTTGGAATAAAACAGGTATGGGGATTTCAGGAAGAATTGTGTATTTCATTGTGAAGTGTCCCGTATCTTCTAGGTTTTAGTGTGGGTAATTTGACCTCTCACTCTCCGAGTTGTGTTCCCCAGTGGCATCCTTGTGATGGTTCAACCATTTGAAACATGGTTTGAAATGGTTCAACCATTTCATCCACTGCTCTCCGTGCTGTTTCTCTAACCAACTGAGCTACCATGGCTACTACACTAAGCTACTAATGTGGAAGAAATGATTATTTCCATCAATTTATCTGAAAAACATAGTGGTTTAACTATGAAGCCTGGGACTTAAGTACTTACAGCATAGTAAGTCACCACAAAAGGTGCGTGTCTCGTAGCATATGAGAACCCCTAGTTCGTATACCGGGAAACATATGAGTCAGTTGGAAAATTTAATGTCATGTCGGCATGTTGGCCATAGTAGCTCAGTTTGTTAGAGAAACCGCATGGACAGCGGGAGATCCGTGGTTCAAATCCGGCCTTCTTATTCTTCTTCTTCTTCTTCTTCTTCTTCTTCTTCTTCTTCTTCTTCTTCTTCTTCTTCTTCTTCTTCTTCTTCTTCTTCTTCTTCTTCTTCTTCTTCTTCTTCTTCTTCTTCTTCTTCTTCTTCTTCTTCTTCTTCTTCTTCTTCTTCTTCTTCTTCTTCTTCTTCTTCTTCTTCTTCTTCTTCTTCTTCTTCTTCTTCTTCTTCTTCTTCTTCTTCTTCTTCTTTACTTCATGGCATAGGCAATCAAGTGCCTGTTCCGCCTTCGAAGTCCTCCAGCCAGCGTTTCCTGGGTCTGCCCACCGATCTCCTACCTTTAGGATGATACTGTAATATTTGTTTTGTAAGTCTATTATCTGGCATTCATTCAACATCTTCCGTTTTTGTTTGAGATCTTTTAACCTATCATTCACACTAAAAATGCCCAGTTCTTCTCTTATATTTTCATTTCTTATTAAGTCCTTCTTCGTGTAACCTTTCACACTTCTCAAGAATTTCATTTCTGAAGCCTGTATTTTACTCTGTTGCTTTTTAGTTAACGTCCAAGTCTCACTTCCGTATGTCAGTATAGGTACAGCCATAACTTTGTAGAACTTTAATTTTGTTTCTTTACGCATTTTGTTTCTAAATGTTCTATTTATTGTTCCACACACTCTTTGAAATTTGCATATTTTATTATAGACATTATATTCCTTGTCATAACTAACATCAGTTCCCAAGTAGTTAAAATGGCTTACCTGTTCAACACAGTGATCATTTATAACTATTTTTGTTTTAATTGGCTCTTTCCCAGTAAATACCATTTACTTTTGATTTTATAAAACAAATTGTCATATTATATTGCTTACAAAGTTCACTAAGTTTAAAAATAGATTTTTGCAGGGAAGACTCGCTATTTTGTATAATAACTAAGTCGTCAGCAAACAATAAAATATTTAAAAGGTTTTTATTTGAAATTTTAAAACCTACAATCACTAGCTGCTTCCATTTGCACACTAGATCGTCAATATAAATACTAAAAAGTGTAGGTGATAAAGTACACCCTTGTCTGACACCATGATTAGTAAGATTTTTTTTTTAAATTTTACTATTGTTCCTCACATTTATTTTTGTTTGGAAGTAGAAACATTGTATCATTTTTACTAATTGTTGTGGGTATCCTCGTTCTTCCAATATTTGCCACATTTTGCATCGGCTTACCCTATCGAAGGCTTTTTCAAAGTCAATAAACGCCATATGCGTTTCTTTATTAAACTCTCTATGTTTTTCAATTAGTTGTTTAACAATAAAAATGTTATCTACACAGAATCTGCCTCTTCTAAATCCACTTTGTTATTCCGAGAGAAGACATTCAGCTATATTCTGCAACCCTTTGTTTATTATTTTAACAAATATTTTACTTTGCCATTTGGACAACACAATTCAGTAGCTTCTTTCTGTATTTCAAAGCCTTACAATATCGGCAAACTGAGTTCATAGATCCAATAACAACGCATTGTTAGGCACTGTAGTCAACTGAAATATCCTAACTCGAAGCAGTTCGTTTCAAACCTGTAACATTATTAGGTTCTTCATCCGGCCTGTAGCTCTTTCATGTGCCGGGACCATGGACTTTACAGCCCTTCTGAAGGAATTATTTACACGCCGCATAAAAGTGCATGCCCTCCGCCGGGTTTGAACTCATGACCTCGGGAACGAAAAGCTAGAATGTTATCCCTAGATCAACAGCTACTAAACTTTTAACCCCCTCTGCACAAATTGTCGATATAGTAAAATCAATGACCGCTTCTGTTACAGCGAAAATAAACAAAATAAAAAGATAATGTCTTTCAAAATTACCATTGCACACATGACAAAAATCTAGTTTAACGGTTTATTTATATGCTTAAGTAAAACTATTTGTTATGTTTGCCTCTGGAAGCCAGACAGGGATGTACTTTAACTGCGAGCGCATCAAATCCCTCAGCCGCTGCCCTACTTTCCTGTCTGTTGTTCCTTTTTCAATGATCCTTCTTCTTGCACGGCAGAAAGCGTTTTCAAAAGGTCTCTTTAAATATTAATGCGTCGCTATTCTGTGTTTGAGGCTGCAACATTGCGTATCTGACGGAGCTTGCCTGTGGAAATATTTGGTGGTTAGGATATACAAACATCATCTTCATCCCAGCTCGAGTGAGTGTACAAGTCTCTTCTAGTTTATCCATCCCATGCCTTTAATGCAAATGGTCCACCAGCGCCCTGTGATTTGGTTTTAGCAGCCGCACTCATAAAACATTTACAAACATCGGTTCCTATTTCCATTCACGACTAGGAGAACGGCATACGCCAATTCTTTATACGTGACGTATCACAGTCATGTGATGTAGCACTGTTTCGTAAAGCTTTTCAAGGGGCAAAGGAAGTTAAATGCCATTCAAGACTTAGTATAATGCACTACCAATTAACTCTATTGTGAAGATATGTATATACAGGGTGTCTCTAAAGTCACTATTCATTTCAATGAAGGAAGACAGTGATTGAAAAATCAATATTATTTCGAAGTGTTACACATATTCTAGTTCCCTTGATAATAATATATTGGCAAACAAAGAGTTCTACGTTGCAGCTCCAGTTTGAAGCAACAATATAATGGGCGAGCAAAAAGTTCCACGTTTGGGGCGACAATTTGAAGCAACAATATTGGCGAACAATAACGTTTAGCTCAGGTAAGGCAATGAGGTTTCTCACAGGGTATGCGTGGATATGTGTGAGAAGGATCGTTCTAATGACACTGGAATGCCCGTTTCAAACTGGTTTAATGACTGCTTCTTTTTATCAGAACATTGAACTTGAAGTTGCCGACCAAGTGTTACCAATATATCACTCTTCAGAGAGACTGAAGGTGGAATGCTTATTACTCGATAAACTTTATTCGTTCTTCACGTACATATGAACCGACAAATATCGTCTCTCATCACTTCTGGTCTGCCTGGTCCAAGACAGAACAAGAGAACTGCCCTAATCGGCCTGACGCCGAAGACTCTCTTAATGGCTTGCCAGCCACGAACTGACTGTCCTCACAGCTGCGCCTGAGTGTATAGCTTTCACTTTCTCGAAGCCTTTTATACACACAAAGATTCCCTTTGTGACTATTTTGTCATGCCATTATTAAGGGACCGAAGAATGATCTATTCACAAAGTCAAGTGCTATCCCTTAGAATTCTGTTTTTCCCGTGTCTTTTGTTACACGACTCAACCAGCTGCACCTGTTCTTGTCGTAACAAATATACAAGACTCCTTTGAAATCCATTACGATTGTTAATACATTGCAATCCATGAATTTCGGTATCATCCTTCTACAAGACCACCATCTACTCAAAAAGCATACGCCATCTTTCAGTAGTGGAACGAAATGTAGAATGTAACATTTCAACCGTAATTCGACGTGCTGCTTCTCTGATACGATTCCGTAACTCAAGCAGACCATTCACTTTGCTAGTGGACATTTTAGATTTGATGTACCCCCATGCAAGAAAGTCTAAAGGAGTAAGGTCCGGTGAACGGGAAGCCCACAGCCGAGGTGAACCTCTGCCTATCCATCTCCCTGGAAAGGTTCTGTTCAGGTAATCACGGACGATGTTTCCAAAATGTGGAGGCGCACCATCATGCTGAAACACAACTGTATCGAGTATGCCATCCTCTTGAAGCTGCGGTTCAAGGAACAGTTCTAACATGTTGAGGTAGATGTTACCTGTTGTTGACCTTTCGGCAAAGCAAAATGGGCCATACAGTTTTACGTTTGTCATACCCAACCAAACATTGACTTTCAGTGTATCACGTTCCCACTCCGATACCTCATGTGGTTCTTCATATGCCCATATTCGGCTCTTGTGTCTGTGCCCTTTCCCACAAACATGGAAAGTGACTTCATCGGAGAATAAAATGTTGTCCATTAAATTCTCATTCTCTACACATTCCAGGAGGTCATAAAACATTGCCCAACGACAGGCAAGACGGTGCAGAACTTCATTGTGATACGAACATTTTCGTAGAGTGAAACGTAGAATTTTCCACACTGTGTTGCGAGGGACGTTCAATTCCTTACTGAGGCGTCGAATTGATGCCTTCGGACTCCTATCACAGGCAATTTGAACCTGCTGCACTGTTTCTGCCGAGACGTGTGGTCGTCCACGTTATTTGCCATCGGCTGACATAAGGGAATGTTAGAACACGTTCAACAGCCATAAACAAATAACTAAAGAATAGCTTTTTTTTTTACTGCGGTTTCTTAATAGTAGCAAGCTACCGTGGAGTATGTCGGTATGTTTACAAACAACTACAGCAGGCGTCACGGTGTGTCAGCTACCTGCGAATATCGATAGCGTGAGTACGGGACGTTGTTCCTGTAACTGCCTAATCCATACTCATTATGGAGCGTTTTATGTGGCTCTATTGGCAGTAAAAAGATATCCATATTTGTCACATAGAAGCTGAACAACTACTTTTATATATTCGTTCGGTGTCGTTTCGAAACACCCTAAATAGTGAATGTCTGGCACACACATAGACATTCACCTTACTGTCACCCGAACATTGGAATTCCCCATAGGACCAGCTGGCAGGTAGGGACCAGACGGGAAGCATTCACCCATTTATCCTGCAGCGCTAACGAGGGGATGGCTGGAAAAACATCACTAGCCATCTCTTTCACCTTCCCTGACGTCTGGAACCTTCGGGGTGATTCACTGAAACGCGAGACTTCCAGAAACAGCAATCTTCCTATAAAAAGGGGCTGCAGTTGGCGAGGGAGCTGAGTTCTTGGCGAGCAGCTGTGAGGAGCGCCGGGCTAGTGAATGGACTGGAAGACTGTGCACGTGTATCAGAGGAGTTTTACGTAATTTTGAGTGTAGAGTGGACCTGTGACAGATGAACTGGCGAATTGTAATTGTGTGCGCTACGTAATTCTGTGTAATCGGCCATCTGTTCCAACTGTAATTCGGTGGAAATAAAGAACAATTTGAGTTTGTGCTGGTGGACTTTTAATTTCAGGAACCCACAAAGTCACAATACGTTTTTGGGTGAAATGCCACCTTTTCTGCCCACTAAATATAGCAAAGAAAGTAAAATACGAATATTTTGCAGGTTCTACAATTTTCTTCTAAAAGTAACAGCGAAAGATTTAAAGAAGTAAACTGCCACCCCCCCCCCCTCAAAGCAGTTACTTCTATGACAAGTCTCTTTTTCAGCGATTCATGAATGGATATCCAACATGTAATTGATCTGTACTGGATGATGACGTAGGAACACTTGGAGAATTGCGGCCGGCCCCTTGGGGAGAGGAATGAGGGCACGGTACAAACAAGATAGCTGTGGCGACAAGTGTCGGCGTGTCTCCGGAAGCTGATGACGTGTCCACTGACCATCCCCCTTATCTCTACAGATAAAACACACGCCACTTAAAGTCTCTATCTCACTTGCCTCGCATCTATACATTACAAGCAAATGTGCTGCAAAAATAAACCCAACATATCAACAAATTTAATCAATTTAATTTTGTGGTGAAAATTATAAACAGTGTATCATTTTATGTTATTTAAAATGTGTATGGGAAGCATTGCACCTCATCCAAAAATTCGATAGTGCTTCTTCTCGAAGGATTACAGTTTGAATTTATGGTTCATGGAACTTAAGTGTAAGTGCAGTCACCCTCATAATTATTGCACTTTTAAAATACGTACGTTATAACCGTTCACTAAATGTAATCAGTTTTAGTGAGGTTACTTACCCAAACCCTTCCCGAAAAATATTTCAGTTTCCTCATTAGGCAGGTTTCGGGCTTAGAGTATAATTTTACATGAAAAATAGCTCCGATTCTGAAACTTAGTTTGTTTCTCCAGGTTTCCTACATATAACGGGTCCCCTTTAGATAAAATTTACTGTATTAACACGTAAGCAAATAATTATCCTTCTGTCCTTTTATGCAAATGATGACAATTTATTATTCTACTATACACATCTTGTTTAATAAATATTGTGACTTTGTGTGTTCGTATAATTAAAAGTCCAATTTGCAGAAAATAAAAATCGTTCTTTATTTGCGTAGGAATACACTGTTCAATTCTCACGTAACAACATTACGTCACATTCACACAGTCTACAACGTTCTGATCAGCTCTCAACTCTCGTGTTACACAACTACTACTCTTTCAACTCGTCACTTCCTTAAATACCTCATTCGTAATTCGAGAGATTTCCAGAACAATAAAGAACCCGAAATAATGCAAATGTTACCAGAAAGTTCCATTTATCGCAGTTTGTTGGTTTCGGTAAGTCTTTTATCTCAGCTATCTTCATTTACGGGCTATTTGTATACACTGTTAACTGCTTATGCAAGCCTTTTATTACCGGGAAACAACAGCCGCCGTTTGTTTTCTGTTTGTGCCTGTTACCATGACAATATTTTATTTAAATGTGCAATGAACGTTTTCTCGATTGACAAAGATTATCCAAATGGATAATCCTTTGACAATCAGAGAAGAACATTGGTTATTACGGTGGGAAAGGAAGATTTTGGGAAATATATTTGTAGCGATAAGGGACTTGGACGGATGGAGAATGCGGACTAACTTGGAGTTACAGTGCCTATTTGGACAACCAAATATAGTAGTGAAAATTAAACAAGGAGGAATAAGGTGGATTGGCCATGTACAGAGAATGCCGGAAACCAGTGTAGTTAAGAAGATATTCATAGGAAAGCTGGATAGCAAAAGGAGAAGAGGAAGACCCAGGAAAAGATGGGTAGATGATATAGAAGATGACTTGAGAATGTTAGGGTTTAAAGGATGGAGAAGAAAATCAGAGGACCGAGTAGAATGGAAGAGGGTGGTTAGGGAGGCCAAGGGCCTACATAGCCTGTAGGGCCTACTATCATAATCACAATCATAATCATAATCATCATCATCATCATTATCATCATCATACTCCTTTGTAAACGAACAGCAAAGATTTTCAAAATATTTATTTATTCAATGTGAACATTACAGGTTTTCCCAATTACAATGTTCACTAGAGAGCTACAATATGAACAAAATGTATTAAAACAACATAAAATTAATTACAGAATAAATGAAACAAAAACAAGCAGAAACAATTTTATAACACTGGTTCAGATGCGCAGAAAGTCAATCATTCTGCTATTGGTAGATAATAAATAATCACAGGATAAAGCAAAGTTTCTGATTATCATATTAAATATATCAGTGTGTAAGGCATGTAATTTATTGTATAATGACGTCATTCTATTTATAGGTGAATATTTATAGGAATCAGTATTAATCTTGTGGCCGCGCCATGGCTGAGTGTTTAGACCACTTGGCTCTCACCTAGGTGGCCCGGCTTCCATCCCAGGCGACGACAAAGTGGGATTTGTGGTGTACAACATGGCGTTGGGGTGGGTTTCCTCCGGGTCTTCCGGTTTCCCCCACCATCATTCCACCAACTGCTCCATCACTTCTTCATCTCAGCTCAAATGCTTCAGCTCTCTCGCTCTGAGTGAACCCAAGCTTCTCCTAACGTCAGCATTGACGAGACAGGTAGAAAAAAGTATTAACCTTCTGAAGGAAAAAATAATATTACGAAATCTTTTAGGTGCAACATTTGGAACATAAAAACGTATTGTGACTTTGTGGGTTCATGAAATAACAAGACGAGGTTAGAAAACACAAAAACTACACTTTATTTTCCTCGCAATACACCGTTCACCATTACAATTTGCTAGCAACCTCAAAAACTGTTTATTTTCTCAAAACACTACTCTCAGCTGTCTCTTCCGGTAACGATCGGCCCCGAAGTTTCCCGAATCTCCACTGGCCATCATTTTTTCATCGGCTGCGCGAGTCTACCGCCAGGGTGACACTGCTCCCTCCTCAAGGCTGGTCGTCCCAAACAGCGCCTTCGTAGTGGGCCAGGTGATCCAGGTGTACCACCAACATCTTTCCTCGGGGCACCTTCTGGATTCGGTAGACCACGTCGTTAATCCTCTTCACCACATGGTACGGTCCTTGCCATGGCTGCTGAAGCTTCGGGCAGCGTCCCTTGGTCCGGGTCGGGCGGTACAACCAGATCAGGTCACCTTGCTGGAACCGTTGGCTGTTGGCTTGCCTGTCGCATCGGGTTTTCATGCGGTCGCTCGCCTTCTGGATGTTCTGGCGAGCCATCTCGTGCATGTCGTGGAGGTGGTCCACCAGGTTCTCCACATCCCTCAAGAGTGGCCCCAAGTCTGTGTCCGCCAGCTGCTCCCTCCTCAGGCCTGCGCTATCCCAGCCATCCGCAGGCACTGCCGTGACTACTCGAACTGCTGCGGCACGCTCCTTCTCCTCCACTCTTGTGCATCGGCCGCACTCTTCTGGACAGGGTCTTCGGGACATAGCGTCCGCGTTACCGTGACTCTTCCCTCTGTGATGTTCCGAGGTGAAGTCGTACTCCTGCTGCCTCTGGACCCAACGTGCTGTCTGGCCTTCCGGTCGCGCCGTCACCATCACCTCGCTCCTCGCGGGGACAACCACGTCTTCGTTCAAGATGACCCTGCCAATTCCAAGGTGCTCTTCTGGTTGACGGAGTATAACCTCTTCTCCGTTGAACCTCAGGACCTTCCTGCCGACGTCGACCGTCGCCTCGTGGCGCCTGAGGGCATCCAGTCCCAGAATCACCTCCTCAGCCACCTTCGCGACGAACACCCACAGACGCACGGCACTCCGTCCCAAGTTCAGCTCCAGTAGGGCCTCCTTCTCCACAGGCATGGTGTCGCCCGATGCTGTCACAAGCTCGTATGGTCGGCTCGGCTTCCTCGTCGGCAAACCCTTCGCCACGTCAGGTCTGATGATGGTCACGGCCGCCCCGGTGTCCACCAGCACGCGGCACGGCTTTCCTCTTACCCAGCCGTCCGCGATGAGGTTGTCATCCATCCGCCGGCTGACGGCGCGGATTGTCACTCGAGGGGATGGCTTCGCGAGTCTACCGCCAGGGTGACAGTATTAATTGTCTTAGGTTAGGGTCATCAATGTTATTATGAAGTAACTTGTAAAGGAAAAGCAATAGTTGACCATTTCTCCTATGTAATAGACTTCTAAAGTCGAATAAATGGAGCAACGAACTACATGATATGAACTTAGGACAATAATGAAAAGTTTTGAAAAACACATACCTTAGTAATTTGTACTGAATGACTTCTACAAGTTTAATAAATTTGGTGGTATAAGAACTCCATACTAGTGAAGCGTATTTAAGTCTGGATCTTAAAAATATATAGCTATCGGGATTTATCAAGTCCGATTATCGTTTTATCATATAATACTCTTCTTGTATATAAATTAAATGAGAAAATGAATGTCTAAAGAAAGTTTATGAGTATTATCAAGAAATAAATATAAGACTAACATGTTGCAATATACTTTGTGGTAGTATGATAAGAGAAATCTTGTGAAATTAACCCCTTGGGGTTTTAAAGTACAATGTCAGCAATGTATATTATGCCTAAGTTTTTTTTTGTGTATAACGTATTTTCAGGTATCAAGTCTTTCTTCCTACGTAAGACACGAATGCTGTATATTTAGTTCCACTTCTGAACCTTCCAATGGAATTTGATGGAATAGATTTTGAAGCGTCCTCCCCAACGGGATTCAAGAAGATTGTATCTACGAACAAGTTTATGTCTTGTATGACAACTAAATAAACTTTAAACCAAACAATGTTGTTAGGCGTATGGAGTACTTCCTAAACTGATTTTCATGCTACAATGCCCATGTACACTAGTGGCCTCTTATTGTATGCTGTTATAAAATAGGTTGCTGTGCCTTATTTAACCCGATCAGTTAAAGTAATATATTCTAATATAAACAATACGAGGGCTAAACAATAAAGAATTCGACATTCTTTTCACAGATGTTTATTACTGCAATTCAATGTTTACATGATCTTTTTCCAAGTAGTCCCCTCCTAATTGAAGCTAATATATTGTGGGTGGCACACAGTTACACGTTGGTGCTACAATTTGAAGCGATTATATTGGTGAGCAAATAGTTCCACTTTTACGGGACAGTTTGAAACAAATAGTGTTTGGCTCAGGGTGAAGCAATGAGGTTAATCACAGGGTATGCGTGGATATGTGTGAGAAGGGTGGTTTTATTGACACTGGAATGCCCGTTTAAAACTGATTTATTGACTGCTTCTTTTTTCCGAACATCAAACTTGAAGTTGCCGACCAAGGGTTACCAATATCCCTGCTTAGAGTTACTGAAGGCGGAATGTTTATTACTCAATAAACTTTATTCGTTCCTCACGTATATATGAACCGACAAATATATTCTCTCATTTCTGGTATGCCTGGCCCAAGACAGAACAAGAGGACTGCACTAATCGCCCTCACGCCTAGGACTGTCTTACTGGCTTTCCAGCCACGAACTGCTCTAATCGGCCTGACGCCGAAGACCCTCCTCCACATCTGCGCGTGGGTGTGTCACTTTCACTTTCTGGAAGCCCTCTTCATTCAACCAAAGGTTCCCTTTGTAACAATTTTGTCTTTGTGACTATTTTGTCAGCCATAATTAAGCGTCCGAAGAATAGCCCATTCAACAAGTCAAGTGCTATCCTTTATAAATCTGCTAAGGACACTGTTTCTTACGTTTGTTTTGTTAAAACAACTTATTCACCCAAACTGCTATTTGACTCAACTGCCATTGCACGTGTTGTAACAAAGAACCAACATTACTTTCAAATCCATCATGATTCTTTAGTTGTTTCAATCCTTTAATTTCTGTATCATACTTCAGTGCGTTTTTATAGCGTCTCTGACAGTCCTTGAACATGTGCTGCAGATCATTCTTTGTCAGGTCCTTGAAAATCGCCTCACTTTTCTTGAGCACTGCTTCAGAGTTCTAAAATCGAATATCCCTAAGCTTCAATTATCATCGGTGATGAGTCATGGCTGCATCATTATGATCCTGAAGGAAAACAAGCCAGCACAGTGTGGAAATCGCCAGGTTCTCCAAAACCAAAAAAGGCAAAAGTTGTTCCATCTGCAGGGAAAGTGATGGTGATCACATTTTTTTTTTTTACTGTAATGGAATGATTTACCAGCGTGCAGTTCCCCCCTCACACTACTGTTACAGCAGCATACTACGCGTCAGTATTGGCTACACTGAGGAAGCACATTGGAAAGAAACGACCAGAGCTTTCTCGGACTGGGAGGCGACAATGCACGGCCTCACGTCGCAAATCAAGTCATGCAGTTTCTGGCTCGATTCAACGTTACCTGTGTACCACATCCACCTTATAGCACCGATATTACACCCTGTGACTATTTTTCGTTCCCATCACTAAAGGCAAAGCTTAGGGGTATTTGATTTGAGAACTCTGAAGCAGTTCTCAAGAAAAGAGAGGTGATTCTCAAGGACCTGACTAAGAATGGTCTGCAGGACGGGTTCAGAGACTGGCAGAGACGCTATAAAAGGTGAATTTAAGTAGGAGGGGACTACTTTAAAGAAGATTATGTAAACACTGAATTGCAGTAGTAAAAATTTGTGTAAAGTAAACAGTCTCAGCTTTTTTTTTTTTTTGTAATTTACGCCCGGGATCCATAGAGCTTAGAGTTACCCGACATTCGTCTTTCAGGATAAGGGAAAACCCAGGAAAAAACCTTATCCAGGTAACTCACCCTGACCGAGATTCGAACTCGGGACCTCTTGAACGTGGGGCAGATACGCTACCATCTACGCTACGGAGGCGGGCTCAGCCTTTGTTGATCAGGTCTCGTATTATCATAGCGTGTGAGTCAAATATACTACAGAGAAGAGTTTATGCATGTGAAACGCATATCACATTCCAAGTAGTTAAAAAAGTAAAAGCACTTTGTATAAAAAATAAATATCATATTTAGTCAGGCAAGGTTTGAGTATGGACGATGAGGAATTGTTATGAAAACGTTGCCAACTTTAAGTTCAAAGGAAGCAAAAAGGAGACTCAACGAAAGCAATTTATATAGCCACTCGAGCAACGACGTGGAAACTTTCCTCCCGTCAAAACCGACTCATCTGCCTCTTCCGACCATTTACTGCTCCTCCTGCTTGGCAGAACACTGTAGTATTTACGTAACTTTATTTTATACACCACGTGCATTTCAGCCAAAAATTCTATGTCGGTGTTCCATACAAAAATTCATATTTCAGGGACCTATGAACACAAAGAAGTATTAAACAAAGAATCAAACTACCCCCACATCTGTCTGTGTTTAAAATGAAAGTGGAGAAGTACTATGCGATATTTAATTGGAAATCTTCCAAGGATGCAGCATGGATATTTTAAATAAATTTCCTCCGTCCGTACTTGAAAAAGGTTACTCAATTTTATAAAAAAAAGGGTCTCAAGATCTTTATTAAAATATTATACATTATAAAACATGGATATAAAAATCAAATGTATGTCTATAATAGTCTGTGAAGTTCATTTTATCTGATTGGATACTGTACATTTTTACTTCTGTAATACTTAAGTAGAGAAAGTATTATGTTCCAAAAGATTCAATACTGTGATTTCACCTTATTAGACTCCCTAAGTACAAAATAGAAATACAGTAAAGTCTCTCTAAAACGGAACGAGCAATTTCTGACATTTATTTTCCGTTTACATTGAACTCTTGAACCATCCATTGGAAGCTATGAAATTGTCTTCGCCTAATTCTCTTGCTATCTCTAAAGCTTGTGTCTGAAGCAATGGTCCAGAAATGGGAATTCATTTAGCATCCACGCAGTAACAAACACTCGAACTCAGCGCGATTTAGCTTGTAGATTCTGTAGATTTTGTGACGTGTTTTACAATCCCTGTTGTTCCCTGTAACCACTCGTCCTTAATTTTCGTTTTTTCAAAATATCACAAATCTGAGTTTCCCCACTTAAACAACACAGTTAATTCTTTAGCTGTACGTTTGTTCTTTTCTTGTGCCTCAGTAATCTCAATATTTCTCCTCCAGTGATAATGTCTTGCATTATATAGAATTTGTATACACATAAACTATGTTTTTAAAAATCACAAAAGTTCATAGTTTTCTTCCATTCCTACTTGATCATTTGTAACAACAAAAATGAGAATGAACACACTGCAAGACAACTGTACCCTTACCATGTGTGTTAGAAAAGAATTTAGAGAGATAATGGTTTATTTTCCTTTTTTCTAGAAGAATTGCAGATTACGACATCATGGTTCATATAACTTCGGCGCAAGTACAGTCACTCTCAAAATTATTCCATTTTTAAAATAATTACGTTTTAGCCCATTACACATAAAGGAATCCGTTTTAATCAGGTTATTTACGAAAACCGTTCACAAAAATATTTCCATTTCCGCGTTGGGCTATTTTCCGCCTTAGAGTATAATTTTACATGGGAAACAGCTTTGTTCCGAAATTTAATTTTCGTTTTTTCCAGGCTTCCAGTTTATAAGAGGTCCGTTTTAGGCAAGCTTTACTGTATTTATTTTGTGTGTGAAAAATATAAATGAAAATAAAAATTTGGTTAAATAGCAAAATTCGTTATTAGGTTCATCATCTTCAATCACCCATCCAAACTACTCTTAAATAGATGAAACTGCCAACAGTAGAACTTTCGCAAAAACGGCTCGAAGGACCGATTCAAATAACGTATGTGCAAGATATTTACAAGATAAATTTATTCTTCTTTTTCTACCTCACGGATTTGGATTGTTTAGCCCGTTCCGGCTCCAAATTGGTCTGCCCATCTTTTCTTTGGTCTTCCCTGGTTTCTTCTTCCTATAGGTTTATAGTTTAAGGCTATTTTTGGTATTCTGTTATTATTCAACCTATGAGTATGTTCTTTCCATTGATTTCTATTTCTTTCAATAGTATGGTTTATTTATTCTACTTTTAATTCTGCCCTAATATCCTGACTACGTTTTTTATCAATTTTGGTATATCCAGCTATTGCTCTTATGAATTTCATTTCTGATGACTGTATTCTTGTACTATTTCTTTTTGTTAGTGTCCATGTTTCTGATCCATAGATCAGAGTTGGTATTGTCACTGTTTTGTACAGTTTTATTATAGAGTCCTTTCTTGCTTTATTTTTAATGTTCTTTTTACTGTGCCTGTTACATAGTTAAATTTATTTATTTTCTCTATTATATCAGCTTCCCCTTGGTACGAGACATTACATCCTAAATACTTAAAGTGTGATTTCTGCTCAATTATTATGTTATCTGACACTACTTTTGATCTTACTGGATTAATTGCTTTAAATGCCATGGTTTTGGATTTATTTGCTTATATTTTCATTCCATATTCTGTGGCAATTTTATCTAGAGTATACAGAATTTCCTGCAGGTCATTTTCATTTGTGACCATTATTATTTGATCATCAGCATACAACATAGTTTTCAATTTTGCTCCTAACACATTAATGCCTTCATTGCCTTTATTCGACCACATCCTTACTATTTCGTCAACATACAAATTAAAAAGTGCGGTTGATAAAGAACAACCTTGTCTTACGCCACCATTAAATATTACTGGTTCTCTTTTATTTATTTTTATTTTTGTGTCAATATACATACTTTTTATAACTTCAATTAGTTGTAAAGGTATGCCTCTATTATTTAAAATTTTCCTCAGTATCATTCGTGATACTTTGTCAAAAGCTTTATAATAGTCAATAAATAGTAAGTGCGTCTCTAAATTTTGTTCTCGTCGTTTATCATTTGTTTAAGAGTAAAACATTGTCAATGGTGCTTCTTCCTTTTCTGAAACCAGTTTGTTCTTCTAGGAGTATTGCATCTGTTATTTTTTTTAACCGAGTACTTATTATTTTGGCATATATTTTGTAGGCAGCACACAATAAACTAATCCCTCTATAATTTTCAGGTCTTGTTCTTTCCCTTTTCTTAAATATTGATATCATTTTAACTATCTTCCATTCTTGCGGTATTTCTTTTGTTTCCCAACACTTGTTATATAGATACAGTAATCTGTCATTTAATTTTTTAGGAGCATATTTAATTAATTCTAAATTAATATTATCTATTCCGCAGGCTTTCCTGTTTCTACTTTTAGCTATACTTTCCATTAATTCTTCAACTTATAACCGGTCCACTTCTGCTCTGTATAATTTATCTATTTCCCAATTTTGTTTATCTCCTGTGTTCCAGAGATTTTGATAATATTCCTCTAATTCTTCATCTTTAATGATTTTTATATTTGCTTTGTCTTTTTCCATTGAATTTAGGTTTCTAATAAATTTATAAACTTTATGATAAATTTATTTCTCGAATCTTCTGTGAATAACATCTGAAATCCTTTTCATTATGAAAGACTTCTATGTAATTGATAAACCATAAGAGGTACATCGATAACATGTTACTACCTAAAACTGCAGATATTGTTAAAGTGTAAAATCACCAGTCGAGATGATTCCTTGTGAAGTTCGAATTTAATAGGCCCCCGATTCGAACCCAATATCCCCCCACTCTCGCCCTGGAATTTTTTGTGGTTTCACCTGTGGAAAAGGGAAATACTGCAGTGGTGTCTCCTATTTCATGAATGGTCTTTATCATGTTGTAACTAACGACTTGTTACTTAATTTAAAGTCATTCCTAAGCAAACTTATATAATGAATAAACTAACGCAGATATAAGAATATAATGTATCTGAATGTTATTATCATTTGTTCATATAATCCCTTATCTTTAAGTGAAGGATTGACTAGCAAACAGAGTGTATAGTCATGCTGCTCGAACCTCTACCCTGGATTTATCTTTGGTGATATACACCTCTCAGATAACGCACTGATTACTCCACGTGGAGTGAACGTCTATCTGTCATTTGTGTTTCCTGCGAATTCCATTGGCTCAAGCGATGCGTTCATTGGTGCTTAGCACACGAAAGGGAGGTGCGTCAGTACCCCTCTCACTCTTACAAGAATAATCAGTGCGTTTCCTGAGAGGTTTCTATTAACAAGATAAAGCCATGGCAACCGTTCGTGCAGCACGACTAAATAGCTAGCACCTGGACTCAACGCGCGCCTTCTGTGCTTACCACTCCCAGAATGATCGGATGAAGTAACTGCAATAGGCCTTAGGCAACAAAACGCTTGACAAATCTGCGCAGAGGTCCTTAACGATACGAAGCTTGAGGACTGAATCATACCATTGGGCGATTTAGAAAGGAATTCCCTGTCAGGGTGACTCGAACCATCTGAGGCGGATCAGAGAGAACGTTGATATTTTGGCAGGGCCATCAACAGCTCTACAATGCCCGCCTCGGTAGCGTGATGGTAGCATGTCTGCTTCACGTTCAAGAGGTCCCGAGTTCGAATCTCGGTCAGGGTGAGTTACTTGGATAAGGTTTTTCCGGGGTTTTCCCTTATCCTGAAAGGCGAATGTCGGGTAACTCTAAGCTCTGTGGACCCTGGGTTCATTTGAGCATCATTTCACCCATTCCATTCATCGTCCAATATGACTTAACCAGCTCTACAACAAGCAAGCATCTACGCCCAATAACTATCGACACGTGAAAGAAGAAGCTAAATGATAGGCATAGAAGAAAATCCACTAATAGCTTCACCTCGTCAATTAGAGAAAACTACAGAAATCTATTGTAAGAGTGGTCAACACAGGAATCAAACCAGTGACCTGAGTATCGAACTTATAGTTAATTAAACAAATAAGAAAATTTAATATAATTGCTTAAAATGTACAGTAGGTTTTACAAAAGCCTATTAGATTTGGTGCAAAGTATTTACGCGATATCAACACTGCACTGGGCTAGCGAAAAAAGCAACCACGTCACAGTATATAGTATTTTAGTCAAATACAAAAGACAAATACTGGTGTTCCATACACACTTTTATGTTGGCACACACCATTTCTGATTAGGCGTAAAATCATCAGAATGGAGGGCTGAAAATCCTGTGTAAGAGAATTACACGAGCGTTTGGTTAAATGAAATAAACAAGGAGAGAATTCGAGGGAAACTCTTTTGTAACTTCCAGTGAGCTTTGAAATGCGGAGGGTTACTGAAGAAAGGGAGAAAAGGGTATGGGAGCAAAAGAAAGGGCGGTTTGTTCTAGAGAGGGATAAAGCGGGGCATGATGGGGGGATTATGTAACCTACTCCGAGGAGCAGGGGTAGCTAGGGTGATAATCGCTATTATGCCATTAAAATTGTGAAAAGGGAATGCTTTAAAGGGGAAACAGATGAACAATAAACAAAGGAAGTTAGGAATTTGTTTTGTAACATCCATGGAGAAAAATACAAAGCTGGCGTTAAAATACTGTATTTTTTTAAAGAAATGATCTTAGTGTTTTCTTTTGAAAGTTATCCCTAAGTTCAATATACGGTAATTAGGGGCGGTGATTTTCTCGTTAATTTTATATAGCGCGAAATATTCACTACAGCTTCCACTCTTTTATATTAATTTGCCATGATCTCTAAATCACTTTTAAATGTTTTTGAGGATATAAAAATGCGAAAAAGACTAATATGCAGTATAAATACCATATTTATATACCCTTAATGAAATTAAAACATAAGAATCAAAATTAATACCACATGACAGAGCGTTGAGGCATATTGACTTTCAGTGACGAGCGCTACATTCGCTTGTTATCTTGTTTACTAGAAGAGCTATATATTATTAACCTGAGGTATAGAAGAGACAAAACACAAATTGGACACTTGGAAGGTCTGTGTTTGATATGAAAGGTTAGCCAATTAATTAAATATACACAAATATAAATTATCATTACAGCTGCCCGTTTTGTCACGTGAAACAAGAGGATTTTGATTTCCTCTTCTTTCTCTTCGTCACAATTTCGGTCACGTTATATCGCACCTGTCATATATGACACCTAGTCCAGAAGACATAATTGTATCTGAACAGAGTGCTCATATACTGTCTCGCGGTGGATGTGCGACAGATTTGCGTAAGCTACTTCGTTGTTAGTATATTTTCCGATACGCTTCCACATTTTGCCATGTAGTGTATGTTTCTGGAATGTTCATTTAGGCAGGTACATAAAAATGTTGAGCAATCCTATAAAACAAAAATGAATATATATATGAATATATATATATATATATATATATATATATATATATATATATATATATATTTAAAAGGGGAGACCGAACTGAATGTGACAATTGTAGAGGAATTAATCTTTTGAACTCAGGTTACAAGACCTATGCAAAAATCATAGCACAAAAAATTGCTCCAATCTCAGAAACTAAATTGCATGATTCACAAAATGGATTTAGAAAAGGGCGTTCCTGCAATGATTGTATTTTCACAATAACACAGATTATGGAGAAACGACGAGAATATAATCTACTAACTCTAATAGCTTTTATAGACTATGTAAAAGCTTTTGATAAAGTAAAAAGAAATCTGCTATTGGAAATAATGATTAAAAATGGATTTCCTCAACATTTAGTAGGAACAGTACAAAGTATGTATATTAATAGAAAATTTAAATTGGAGAAATCCATAGAAAAAGATAATCTAGTAGAGATTAATTTAGGACTAAGACAGGGGTGTACATTGTTACCTACCCTATTTAATATATATATATTAATGACTCAGTTGTACGATGGCAAACTATGCTCCGAACACATTTTAAAATAAAGGGGAGGAATTTTGACACATTGCTGTTTGCTGATGAACAGATTTTAATTGCGGAGACGGAAGATAACTTACAAAGAGACATACATGAGTTAAATAATATTACAAGAGAATATAATCTTCTAACTTCATATGAAAAAAACAAAAATAATGGCTTTTATAGGAACTAACCATTTGAGAGCAAAAATTTGCATAAATGGTGAACCCATCCAACAGCAAAGTTATTTTAATTATCTTGGCTATATTGTGTCATATACCAGTAATAGAGATATACAAAACAAAATAAACAAATTCCAAACAATATGTGGCACAATAAAAAGAACTTTTAAAAATTGTAATCGTCAAACGTTGTTAAAACTGTATAAAATAATGGCGATCCCAACCCTGCTTTATGGGTGTGAAAACTGGGTCTTGACTATCTCACAACAGAAGAAAGTGGAGGCTGCTGAGATGAAATTTCTGAAACAGGTGGCAGGTTATAGACTCATAGACAAGAAAAGAAACGAGGATATTAGAAGAGAATTGGAAATTCAGAGTCTAAATGAAACAATCATTGCATACAGGCAAAAATGGCAAGATCATGTACAGAGAATGACCGAAGACCGTACACCACAAATAGTATACAATTATAAACCTGTAGGTAGAAGAAATGTTGGCAGGCCACGAATGAGATAGTCCGATCAATTTCCTTGAAGTCGGAACGGGCCACAAGGCTTATACCGCGATGATGATGATGATTATGTATATATATATATATATAATCACTTGCCAAGGTTGAAGTATTTAAAAATTTAAGTGAAAGTAAAGCATATATTGCATTTTTGAGTTAATAATATTTACAATTATTCTGAGAATTTGTATATTTTCATTCCATTCTAGTATAGAGAGCATACAAATATTTGTTGCATGCCTACAAGTGTTGCTGCATGTAAAACTGAATCACACAGAATTTGTTTAATGAGATTTGCTGGCCCTCGTAGCCATAGTCGATAAAGCATATGTCTCTAGTTTTCCGCCGCGTAGAGGGTCGCAAGTTTGAGTCCCGCCTTGGGCATGGGTGTTTATGTGTATAGTAAATATGTGTGAAACTAAGGAAAACAGATAAGAAAATAAACGGAAATAATGAAGAATATGTTAAATAAGGAATATATATATATATATCTATATAAATAGATTTATATTTTTTCATAAACAAAAAAAAATGAGTCGCGCAATTTCTTGAATTCCTACCTATAGCATGGATGCTAACAGATACAGCAGTAAATAAAATTTCATTTTCAGGAGAAAAACACCTACAATGGGTACTGTTTATATTTTGAGCCCTGGCGACCCTAAATGTTGTAGGTGAAATCTGACGTTTACAATGGAAAGTTTGTTATTGTTGAACATAATCTACTTCAAACACTATGTCATTAGAGCGTCATTTGTTTTGCTTACATTAACTTGAAAATTGTGTCTGAACACAAACATGGAATTAACCCATGAAAATGTTCGTGTAATGATTTATTATGACTTTCACGTGGATTATGAAGACAAGAGTGCATCGATTAACTAACTTCCATATTTGGTGATGAAGCTCTATCCTTTGTTACTGTGAAACGCACGCTGATATAACAATTTTAATCGTGGCCACCGTTTGCTCAGTGATGAACTTCGTGAAGGTCGTCCAATTTTGGGTTAATAAAAACAAATATGACAATGAAAGATTTTTATTAGTTCTAGTTTCTATGATATATACAAGGTGGAAGTATTACATATTAACGGTAAGAGAAAAAGCATACATTTTAATTACATACATACTAACAACAATGAAAGTGCGTTTGATTTTTTTTAACTAGTAATTGAGGTGCTAAGAAAAATACTTCGCAGATAGTCGTGTCCGAAGAGAATCATGTGGTGGCCTATTGACTTCGCCGTCTTTTAGCATGCCTCTTGTGATGGAGTTCCGCAGAATCCCTATACAAAGACCAACAGTAATCCGCAAGCATTACTTCATTCCAACGGCCCTGATATCTTTCTTACATAACAGCAATGTCCTGATGGAATCTCTCCCCATGTTCATCACTAACAGCTCCACAACTAGGAGGGAAAAAGTCTAGGTGGGAGTGGAGAAATGAATCTTAAGGGACATGTTGCATCCAAGGTTACGGTATTTTTGCAGGAGCACTGTCACCAAATGCTTTTAGTTGTCATCTCAAGTTCTTTTATTTGTGGTCCGACAAAAATGCGGTCCTTAACTTTTGAATCACTTAATTTACAAAATTTCTCTTTGATTCTTTTTGTTATTTGACAGGTGTGCCAACTCCCCAAAAATTCCCCCAAATTTAAAATCCTCACTCTAAAAAATGAAATGTCACTTTATCTTCAAAACAACAGATAATCTATCATTTTATGGTGATTTTGGAATTCAGCAGATCATTTTCAGTGTTGCCCAGTGTAATGCAAGATCATCATGTGACATATTGTGAGATTGAGGCAATCCTAGGCATTATTTCCAACAGCATAGATAAAATATTGCATGATTATTTAGCCGTGAAAAAAGGTTTGCTCTCGTTGGATCCCACATAATTTGATGCAATCTCAAAAAGATGCTCGCGTCGATGGGTGTACAAAAATGCTCAAGAAATAGAATGGCGGTGCCTCAAAAGATGTATATAAAATTTGAACAGGTGAGGAACCATTGACCTATGCTTATGAGCTGGAACATAAAGAGCAATCAACTACATGGGTGTTTCAAAATGAAGCAAACCCAACAAAAGTTGTTCGCACTCGAAACATTTCGAAGGAAATGTTTGCCTGATTTTTCAGCCAAAGAAGCCATGTATCAAAGAGTGCCTTTAGGGGAACGTAAACCGCCAATGCCGAGTTTTCGGTGAAGTCGGGAGAGCCAACGAAACCGTAAGATACTTCTTCACTTCTGAATTTAGTATTGTTTTTACAAATTTATATTTTTAAACTACAAGAATTCTATTTGTATTACAAGGCTTGCCAATGTTGTTTCAGGTAGTAAGTATGGTTTGTGCAAGTTTTAGAAGAGGAATTAAATGCTTTAAATAAGTTTAACACGTGACATGGTCTTTGGGTTTCGTATTCTGAAACTTACAGATTTCAACCTTTAGAGATTATTTTATCAGAACATCTTGTATATAAACTAACTAAATTTATTGCACTTCTTTATCATTTAATAGCAAAAGATTGCTCATGTGTTTGTCCATATGGATATTGTGACTTTGTGGGTTCGTAGAATTAAAAGGCTGAACTACAGAAATCCTAAATTTATTTTCGTAGAAATACACTTTGTTCTATTCTTACGTAAGAGCATTACGTCACATACACAATCACAGCCTACCAAGGAGGATGACGATAACAAACAGCGTTCTGATTAAATCCGTTTACAACACTGCTGTTACAATATCATTACAGCTGTTTACTCCTCCTGTTTACGACTGCCTTTTGGCGTGTCGTCGCTTCCTGAAATACCCAATTGACAATTCTAGATATTTCCGGATAAACAAGAAACCGAATAATCTCTAGCAATCAAGATGTCACCAGAAATTTCCATTTATATCAGTTTGTTTGTTTCGGCAGACCTTTATCTGCGTGCTATCTTTATCAGTTCCTTTGTGTAAACAAGCCGCGTTATCGCTCCGCGTGAACCTTTTATGCGCGTCGCCGCGACAATATATAGCTTTTACCCCGCGTACAGAAATTACCTTTTTAAAAAGTAAATACATCTAATTTATACTACTCTTTTAATAATAAATCATCAATGAGTTATAAATATATCTACAGGAGTTTTAAATGTGTAGAAACCGTACTCAAAAAATTAGGTCTGTATTTATAATACTTTATGTGATATTTTTCTTTATTTTCAAAAGTGTCAGGTTAGGTTATAACAAGGGCTAAGAAGTTGGGGAAAAATTTGTTTTGTCGTTTTTTCGCCTTTTTAACATATTTAAAGTTCTTTTTGTAGCACTTCTGTTTCGGTTAAGAACTTTCTTTTTTTGGCAGCTCTAACTTCTTTTGACTATCTTTTTCCTGTTCAATGGAGTCTGCTTGAACTCTAATTTCTAGTACATACTCCTAAGGCTAACTACCGCAGGTAACAAGTGAGAGCACCTCTTCTATTGTATTCAAGTTATTAGTACCAGCAGAGCTCCTAGTAAACCATCTCTAAATTTCACGTTATTTTTGTCCAGCATTGTGACAATGACCTGAGTGAGTAGCAGTTTCCAGTTTGTAAAAGAAATCCTGGTCGCAAGCATGTCAAAAACTTAGTCAGCCAAATGTCTCTACGATTTTTTTTAAATTTTAGGTCCTTTTTGGGACATTGTAGGCCTTTCTAAAGGTCCTTTTTAGATATCTTATGGATCCTCAACTTCATAGCCCTAATTATATCAGTATATAATTCGTCGTGATTGATGTGTTATAAACTGAAAGGCCTCCATACTGAATTTTTGAGGAGAAGTTTTAATGATACGCAAAATTAATGATTGTAAAGGACTACATATTTGGGAATGGTATGTGACATTTAAAATATATAATTTTCAAAATGTTCATTGTATAATATTTTATATGTGACTTAATATTTATTCCGGAACAATATTTTCCTAGAAATTAAATGAGCAAGACTACGAAAATTAATTTCAGTTGCATGTATGTAGCATAAAAGTATGGAAAGGCTTTTGGTTACATTGTTAATCATTTTATAAACAAGTATCCTTAATTTAATACGTAAAATATAAAGCTATTAACAGTGAAGAAAATAAATATATACAAATATAACAGTTAGTAACTTAAAACGTCGCTTATAAGAAATGATGATAATTCTTATAAGGATATTTTTTTTATTTCTTTATATTTTTTTATATTTTTTTCATTTTGTAATTTACATCCTCCAACATTAAGTCATTTCGGACGGTGAATGAATTGGGTGAAATGATGCTCAAATGAGCCCGGGATCCATGGAGCTTAGAGTTACCTGACATTCGTCTTTGAAGGTAAGAGAAAACCCCAGAAAAACCCTATCCAGGTAACTCACCCTGACCGAGATTCGAACTCGGGACCTCTTGAACGTAAGGCAGAAATACTACCATCTACGCTACCGAGGCGGGCCATTGTCCGGGATCGCAATTTCATGTAAACTTATACATATCTTCAGCCGGAAACAAAGCTGTCGTCATCGTTACGAACGCTAGATGTCACTATGTTTATTTTAGTACTACCAAAATCTGAAGATGAAACAAATTTAAAAGCTGAATCGACTGCCAGTATTTCCAAATTCATTACGCGATGTTTGTTTTCTAAAATAAATATCTTTTCCCAAACTATTTAATCTAAGGGAGCATTTAATTGTTTTAATAATGTAACTTCTGGATTTATTTCGTGGTTAAATGACCAAAAATGATCTGCTGCGGCCGATTTATCAGTTTGTTTATACTTAATGTTACGAAAATGTTCTTTCGTTCTGGTTTCTAAATTACGTTTGTCTTTTCAATATAAATTTTATTACAATGGAAGCAATTAAACTGATAAATAACAGATTATTTTATTATTAGAAATTTTATCTTTTATAGAGAAATGCAATACATTTTTAATACTATATTTATTTTCAGGAACTAAAGTTATACAAAGGTCTTTAAAATTTTTTTGAAAATGTTTATGAACCCAAGGATGGTAAGTAAATTTTTTAAAGTTATAATCGTCTTTTATTTTTCTTAGGGTAGAAATATCATCAACAGCATTTTAATATTTGAATTTTTCATTCTTTTTATTTATAAAATATGTATTAAAACGATTAATTAAAGCAGTATTAATAATATTTTTATATTCTTTATTAAATTCGTCTTTATTCAGGGGTATACTCATTAATCTATAAATCAAACTATTGAAAACAGCAAATTTATGTGAAAAGGGTTAAAGCTTTTATTTTTTATGTAATTATAAAATCTGTAGACTTCCTATAAATACCAAGGTTTAACTTATAATTATTTCTTATTATCTTTAGATCTAGAAGAGGAAGAAATCCATTAATTTCAGTTTTTAATGTAAATTTTTTTTGCTTTATCTTGCAAATTTAGTAATTTTAAAGCATCGTTTAAGTTTTACCTAAGGCGTTAACTCGTCGTTCTTTTGTTTATCTATGGTAAGTGAAAGAATATGGATTGTCAAGACTACTTAGCTATTTTTTATTCCCCTGCGCTCCGCTCTTATTTTCTGTAGCTGTAACAAGGTGCATCTCAGTAAAAATTTTCCATAATTGACAGGAAACATGTCACACAGAAATAAATAGCTTTTTGGAATAGTCGAGTAGCTATGGAAGCAAATGAAACTGTGTTAATCAGTTTTAGGTAGATATTAGTTGGTCGAACAAGAGGAAAAGAGACTTTGATAATGGTGATGGAAGGCTTGTTAGCTAATACAATTTGTATAGAAGTCAGTGATGCGGATCAGCTGCTAATAATTTTGCAAACTTTGCCCCTGGTGGAAATGATGTCGAGTGTAATTAGGAAGTACAACTTGCGACCCAGTTCTTGGAGATAGGAAGTGTTCACAGACCAGCTCGCTAATTATTGCTGCGTGCTGGTAAAGTGCCACTCTAACTGTATCACTGAAAATGCTTCCAACTAGTATCATTAATAAAACTTTACAAACCTGGACTCTCTAATGGTTATGATGTTTTTGGTTATTTGTATCTAGTCACTAACATTATTTTGAGACTGTCGAGGCTAACAAAAACACTTCTAACGGTAGCTTATACGAGGGCTGTTCAATAAATAATGATCACAATTTGTTTTAACAACGTACCTTTACTATCCTCATAATTTTGATGGTCCTTCTCAAAATAGTCTCCCCTTAATACGATGCACTTGTCCCAGCGTTTCTGCCAGTCTTCAAAGACATGCTGGAAACAATTTTAGAGAGATCCTTCAAAATCGCCTCCGCAGCCTTCACCACTGCTTCTGATGATGGATAATGCCTCCCACGAAGGCGTTTCTTCAAGTTAGGGAATAGAAAAAAGTCACATGGGGCTAAATCCGGACTATAGGGAGGATGAGGGATGCACTTCACGTTGAGTTTTGCAAGATATTCAGCAACAACATTGGCAATACTCGGCCGCGCATTATCGTGTTGTAGCATCCAGCCTGCTTCACGGAAATGCGGTCTTTTGTGCCTGATATGTACTTGCAATTTTTTCAGGACATCCCTGTAGTATTGTTCAGTTACTGATATGTGTGCAGGTACAACTTGCTGATAAACCATGCCATGAATATCAAAGAATGAGATGACCATAACTTTCCCAGCAGAAGCAACCACTTTTTCTTTTTTGGGGGTTGGTGATGGAGGAGATTTCCACACTGGGCTTTACAGTTTGCTCTCAGGATCAAAATGATGCAGCCAAGTTTCATAATCAGTGATTATGTTTGAAAGAATCTCCGGATCTTTCTCTAACATCAACTGTAACTGCATGCTACCTCTATTGTAGCGGTAGGCGATACTCAATATGTCTGAACTTGGCTGGTTCTCACAGGTGGTAACCAGGAACACCAACAATGAACCTACTATGGCGTGTTTGTTTCACATTAAGCTTACAGAATATAATAAGATCGAATTTTGTGCGAAGATTTAAGACCGTAAAAGGATTATGATCATTCTTTATTGAACAGCCCTCGTATTAATTAAAAGTGAGAAAAAGTTATGCCACTGGGTGAAATAAAATTATGGTACTCCATGATTTTTAAGAGCACATGGGAATACTAATATTTTGGAGGCTTTTATTAATGACGTAATGGAGGACAATTTGAGTGCATTAACTATGGGATCTGAAAAACGAGCCAAAATTTAATAGTGTCGCAAATGCATTGTTGCGCCGAAGCGGCGCTAGGAACGAGTTCAAAGGAACCAGGGTATGTGTCAGGGCAGATCCTCACAAAGGGAAGACCCCCCTCTGACGACCAGGGAGTTACCGAGCTGTCCCGAAAGGGCGCACGGCGCATCCGTGGAGCTTTCCATAGGGCAAGACCTAGAGACTAACAAAGGCCCCCCAACTGGTACCGTGGACTCAAGACGGGATGGAAGTGGATACTCCACTTACGCGCGCCAAATTCAAAATGGGAAGGCTACCGACATAACCTCGGTGGTGCCGCCTGGTGATCTAGCACACCTTCTACTAGCTATGCAGGCTAGTACGCGGGAATACTATGGCTTCCCTCAACCCCGCCCGAAGACGTACCCGATCTCCCAGTACAGTGCGGAGATAAAAGTTCGCCGAAACGGTGGGAGGGAAGGAGAAGGATTTCTGGAGAGTTCCTCTTTCTTCTAACGCCGTCCTGATTGTTTGAGAGCATTCCATGAATTTCTGGAATAGTGAGTAAATATAAAAGGAGCCGCAGTCTGCCACAGTCAGTCAGTCGGTAATTGGACGTGTGCGCGTGAACAGATGTAAAAGTAGACTTTGTTTGTGGTCGATGACCCTGTAAGTTGTATGTGTATGTGACGTAATTGTGTTTCTACGGAAATAAAGAACAATTTTTAGTGTTTGTAACGGAGACTTTTAATTTCACGAACCCACAAGTCACAATATGCTTGAAGAGGATGACATTAGTATTTCTGCTGTCAAAAAGCTCAAGGAAACACTATAAAATAGAACATAACACATTTCTTCAATGATGAAAGGAAATAAACGCCACAAAAGAAGTACGGTCAGGATATGTTGTAAATAAAGTCAAAATATTTATGTTCTTAAAATTGTGGGCAAATTTTTCTGTAATCAAAGTGTGCTTGAATATCTAGAAAAACAACTGGGACCTCATCCATTATTTCAGCTGTCACATCTTTTAGTTTTCAGTGTCATTTAATAACTTCACTCTGTTTTCGCTAAAAGTTGACGCACTGTCACTTCACAGATGTGAATTACTTAGTTCTACTTTACCTATCACTTCTCTTTCTTCGGATCGTAATGACATACGCACGTTTATATATCCTTGTGTGCATACACCGGCTCACTGTAGATTCACTGACTCAACAGATCTTAGCAATTGTTAACATGTGTTTTATATTTACTGACAAATTATATAATCATAAATTAAGGTGGTTGAAGAAAATATATGGAGCAGTAGTCAAGGCGTAAATGTGATATGGAGCTGAAATTTGGGGTGTAGATGAAGAATGGGATAATGTAAGCAAGGTGCATAGCTAATTTTGCAAAGTAATTTTGGGCTTACCAAATGGGGTTGCACAAATGGAGTTACGAAGATATGGTAGCAAAGTTAAAATTATGAAAAGAGCATTGAAATACTGGTTCAGAGTAAAAGAATTGGAAACTAATAATATTTTGAAGCAGCGTTTAGAAATGCAGCAAAAATGAATTGAAGAAGATACTTGGTACAAGAGCATACAAGAAATTGTGAGTGAAATAGGATATGGGAATAGAGTAGAGAAAGTTCTCTGGAAAAGAGTTAAAATGAGGATAAAAGTATAGAAAGGCAGGATATAATGGGTTGTTTAAATTCCAAAACCTCACTGTGTACTTATAGAGAGATAAAAATGAATTGGGAAAGAGAAAAGTATGTTGATATTTGTGACAAAATAACAAGAGCAGGCTTTGCATGGGCCGGAAGAGGAGTAATAAGGTTAAGAGAGATGAACAACGAAAGTGTATATACTGTGTAACACGAAAATAAATAGTTCCAGTAATTTATTAATATAATGTGAGAAAACAAGGAATTGGAGAAGTAAATTAGTCCAAAAGATTTGGACTATATTACTTAGTGAAATTTTAGTTAAACAGTTATTGAGTTTTGTGGTTGTTTGTAAAATAAGCAGCATAAAATCCTTATACTTCTGTTTGTTTTGTCTAAACATCCAATGTCATACTGGCAGCTTTGATTCTGGAACAGTTGCTAATCGTAATAAAGTTTATTCGTTTACTGTAGCGTGTGTTTAGATTTGTTTAACTTGGACACTTTTTAAACATCGAATGTACACACACACTTGTACTTCAATCATATTTCCAAACCTCGGGAGTATGAGGAAAAATTATGCTAAAGAAACATTTCCATCCTATACTTAGAATCGAACCCTAGGCTTCTGGATATGGAAGCTATCTTACTAACATCCAAGCCACAGAGACAGTGAAATTCTGTTATGATTATTCAGAACTATGGGGAGTAATTTGTTGAACCGTGTCTAAAATATACGAACTTCTGTCAACAGGAAAGCGATAAATAATTAAACCAGTTAAGTAGTGTTGTTAAAATTAATCAAAACGACAATAATTGCAAATTAAAATCTGGGGTGTAGGGACGGGTTGCGGATTGATTGGTACACTAATTTAATTTGCTTAAACGAGATGGCAATTTATTAGGGAGCGATGCCGGAGGACATGCCATCCATTGGGCTGTATAGGTACTTGTAAATTCATAAACCGACATCTGGGGCAAAGGTTGCCATAGAAACTGATTTACGATGGTGGTGTAACTGACCACATAATCAAGGCAAGGTAGAGCACCAGAGTCGAGTAGACCACATATGCTAGTAAACCGAGCGAGAGGGTACCATGGTAACGTAAGAGTGGTTCGCATTTGAGAGGTTCCAGGTTCGATTTCCGGTGACCATCCACTCAGATCTTGGATTGGTTGTGGTCTTCCCGGTTGGTAGGCCTATACAGGGGTGATTGTCGTATCTGATGTACCACGATTTCCTTTACGTTTCCTTTAATCCGCTTTCTCTCAAGTGTGCTTCTAAGTTTCTCGGATGCTTTGCTCAGAGGAAAGGGTAGATACTCTTGAGGGCCTCTGTCGACGGGTCGTTCGTTGAAGTTTTAGGAGTCTTTGGGCCTGGAACTGTTTGGAACTTCCGCGCTTCTCTATACTCTAGAGGAAGGTCGTGCACTATCGGCTGGGTTAAGTTTTTTGACTTTACTCTGTAACTGTGGTGGTTAATCGGAATCTTACTATATTATTATCTTACCTCAAGACATGTTCTATAAATAGTATAATGTCATGATTTTTTTTTTATTTATACGAGGGCTGTTCAATAAAGAATATTTTTTGACAACGTACTTTTACTCACCCTCATAATTTTCATGGTCATTCTCAAAACAGTCTCCCGTGAATGCGATGCACTTGTCCCAGCGTTTCTGCCAGTCTTCAAAAACATGCTGGAAACCATTTTTGAGAGATCCTTCAAAATCGCCTCCGCAGCATTCACAACTGCTTCTGATGATGGATAATGCCTCCCACGAAGGCGTTTCTTCAAGTAAAGGAATAGAAAAATGTCACATGGGCTGAATCCGGACTATAGGGAGGGTGAGGAATGCACTTCACGTTGATTTTTGCAAGATATTCAGCAACAAAATTGGTAATATGGGGCCGCGCATTATCGTGGTACAGCATCCAGCCTGCTTCATGGAAATGTGGTCTTTTGCGTCTGATATGGACTTTCAAGGTTTTCAGGACATCCCTGTAGTATTGTCCAGTTACTGATGTGTGTGCAGGTACAACATTCTGATAAACCATTCCATGAATATCAAAGAATGAAATGACCATAACTTTCCCATGCAGAAGTAACCACTTTTGCTTTTTGGGGGGTTGGCGGTGAAGGAGGTTTCCACACTGAGCTTTGCTGTTTGCTCTCAGGATCAAAATGATGTAGCCAAGTTTCATCAGCAGTGATTACGTTTGAAAGAAACTTCGGATCTTCCTCTAACATCAACTTTAACTGCATGCAGACCTGCATGAGAATGTCCTTTTGTTCCGGAATCAACAGTCTTGGAACCCACCGCGCACAAATTTCCCTGTGGGGTTGACGCGCGTAAGTTGCGTATCCACTTCCATCCCGTCTTGACGTTGTGCTCCCCGGGGGAGAGGGTCTTTTAGACTCCAGGTATTGCCCTATGGAAAGAGCCCCGGAGTATCCATCACTCCCGGGTAGAAAGAAGCCCGGGTCCTTGGTCCTACGGGTCCAGGACTAATGAGAACAGAACCTCTGAACTTAATTGGTTGCGTCGGGAGGCTACCCAGCACGAGAGAGATGCAGTTAGGGTACACATTTCCGAACTACCAGCCTGGCACAAGACGTAAGGGAGATTTAATCTCCGAATATTCAACAAAAGAGGTAATGTTCTGTATCAAAAGCGTTATGAACCCCTTAACCAGCAGTTTATAAATTTATATCACACCTGTACCTGGAGATAGTAATGCGGAAATTAAAAAGAGAGTTAAACCTTGTGAATAACGTGATGAAGCACGACATACTAGAAGGGAAATAAATGGCAAGCTATAACGAACTCGCCAGTGATCTAGGATGTGAGTACGACCGCAGTAAAGTAGGGTAGAAATTGCGAGTGTTGACCGCAGCGCTGGGGTCGATTGTCCACAGGAATGTCCACGTTATTGGGTTAATTTCGTACTGTGACAGACGACATCGCCATGGAATGCTTTGATCTCCCCCCAGTAGCCATTGTAATAGATAATGTTTCTATGCGGGGGCTTAACAACAGCCGTTATTGCGTTTTAGTAATTAGGCAAACTGTTTTGTTTTGGGGCACAGTTTTCGCTAATCTTGTTATAGAACAATTTAAATAGAGGTCGCCCTTGGAAGTGGACTAACTTGAATCGGTCGGGTAAACAGTTGTACTGTGTTCTTCTCGAATCTTCCTGCTTATGGCTAAGCATCGTTTAGTGAAGTAAGGAACCGTTTACAATGAAAACTTAAACATAACCTCATAAGTTGTTATTCAAAATGATAAACGGAAGCATAAACAAGAAAGATAGCTAAAGTGATATCAATATTTAAGAAAGGGGAAAGAACAAGAACTGAAAATTATAGAGGGATTAGTTTATTGTGTGCTGCCTACAAAATATATGCCAAAATAATAAGTACCCGGTTAAACAAAATAACAGTTGCAATACTCCTAGAAGAACAAACTGATTTTAGAAATGGAAGAAGCACCATTGAAAATGTTTTTACTCTTAAACAAATAAAAGAAAAACGACAAGAACAAAATTTAGAGACGCTAAATTCATTGACTATTATATACCTTTTGACAAAGTATCACGAGCGATACTGTGTAAAATTTTAAATAATAAAGGCATACCTTTACAACTAATTGAAGTTATAAAAAGTATGTACATTGACAGAAAAATAAAAATAAATAAAAGCGAACTAGTAATAATTAATGGTGGCGTAAGACAAGGTTGTCCTTTATCAACCGCACTTTTGAATTTGTATGTTGACGAAATAGTAAAGATTTGGTATGCAGATGATCAAATAATAATGGCCACAAATGAAGATAACCTGCAGAAAATGCTGTATAGTCTAGATAAAATTGCTACAGAATATGGAATGAAAATATCAGCAAATAAATCCAAAACCATGGCATTTAAAGGAATTAATCCAGTAAGATAAAAAATCGTGTTAGATAACATAATAATTGAGCAGAAATCACACTTTAAGTATTTAGGATGTAATGTCTGGTACCAAGGGGAAGCTGATATAATAGCGAAAATAAATATAACAGGCACAATAAAAAGAACATTAAAAATAAATCAAGAAAGAACTTTATAATAAAGGTATACAAAACAAAGGTAATACCAACTCTGATTTATGGATCAGAAACATGGACACTAACAAAAGGAAATAGTACGAGAATACAGACATCAGAAGTGAAATTCATAAGAGCAATAGCTGGATATACCAAAATTGATAAAAAAACGTATTAAATGTAGCAGAAATAAACCATACTATTGAAAGAAATAGAAATCAATGGAAAGAACATGTTCGGAGGATGAATAATAACAGAATACCAAAAATAGCTTTAAACTATAAACCTATAGGAAGAAGAAACCAGGGAAGACCGAAGAAAAGGTGGGCAGACCAATTTGGAGTCGGAACGGGTTAAACAATCCGTAGAAGAAGAAGAATAAACAAGAAAACATGAAACAGGTTGGCTGCAAAGCAGCTTCTTCATATACATATTTATTGTAACTTAATACAGTGTTTGAACATAACTAAGCCATGTCATTTGTAATACGTATTCTTTCTTGAAAGTAAACGATTAGAAATAACAAAATAATGGAGAGATTACATTTAATTTACAAGCTAGTCACAAATTGCTTAATGGTATAGAATTTAAGAATAAATACCATATGCTAAAAATAAATATAATATGCTGAAACCAGCAATAAAACCTAGGTATTTTACAGTGATACATAAATTCTTCTGTTTTAGATGTATTTAAATTGTTACAGGTTCTAATCGAAGCGGGAAGTACATTATAGAATTTTATTCCTGTATAACTGGGCATCTTGTCATACAAGTGCATTCAATCAGTCGGTCGGTCGGTCGGTCAGTCGGTCCAATCAATTGTTCACTATAACATAATACAGACATTTTATATTATGTTTTACAAATGATGTCAAAAATTGTCATTCATCCTCTCTCTCTCTCTCGCTCTCTCTCTCTCACACACATACACAAAGCATAATTATTCCAAATCATCGAAGTTGTCATCAAAATATTCATCTATACTGTAATAGGCTCTGCTTAACAACAATTTAGTGAGTTTAGATTTAAACTTAGCAGCTGACACAGTATTTTTTAGGTTTTCCGGAAGCTTATTAAGTAGTTTTGGACCAAAGTATTGGGGCTTATGTTCAAAAAGTTTTAGCCTGGGACCTTTATATAGTTATTCTTTCTCCTTGTTCCATATATGTGGACATCGGAATTTGTGGAGGTTATATTCCTATTATGTACAAAACGTATTGTTTGCAGAATAAATATGCAGGAAAGACTAAGTAAGTTTAATTTTTTAAATAAGGCCTGCATGAACTCGTACGTGGCGGGCAGGCTACCGAGGCGGGCAGGCTATTTACATGAACAAGATGTGGGGATGAAGTACATTAAATGCACAGTAAAGCACTACCTGTCACCACAAGCTATACTATACCATGTATAGTATATACATGACCACCTGGTGAGCTTTCGTGTTTGATTTATCATTTTAAGACAGTTCTAATCATTTACTGGGTGTTTTAATAGTATTGCTTAAATGGCAAAAGCCCTTATGCATATTAATGGAGATCCACAAGACGTAGTTTAAGCAAAACTGTAAATAAACCCTTGTTTAATAATATGCCCGTTTTGACTGTACGGCTCCATGATGGATGAGGCATGTTTCTAATTTTTTCCTTATTTTTGGTCGCCAACCCCTGCTCTAAGTACAATAATCCGCCATTTTATTTTTAGCTCACGTTGTTGGTGCACTCATATGATAGGTCCATTTTTCCGAGGCGTTTACTTAACTACTTTGCCATGTATACTCTAAGATAAAGTTTCTAAAATCGGTTGAAAACTGGAATTCACTCACAGTAAAGGAGTCGTAAGTTTTTTTAGGTGTACTTTAGCGAGCAGTACGTTTCGTCCCTTAAACCGCCATTCCTCTGAATTTTGTGCATTCCTCTCTCTAAGAACGTCAAGGAATACAGTTTAGTAAGTGTAAAACTGCACTAAGGCTCACATGTCGTTTGATGGGTGGCCTATCTTCCAAAAAGTAAGGCGCGGCTGACTCACCTGATATGATGTAATTGAATATTGTCCCAAGAAGAAACAAGAGGGGATCAAAATCCCTTTGCACGCATACATGCACTTACTCACAAACATTTTTATTGAAGTATTAGTTCAATAGGCTTCAAAACGTGTATTTTTTGTAATTTACGTCCTTTCACTTTTTAAATCATATCGGACGATGACTGCAATGGGTGAAATGATGATCAAATGGCTCCAGGGTCCATGGAGCTTAGAGTTATCCGCCTTTTAGTATAAGGGAAAACCCCGGAAACCTCATCCAGGTAACTCACCCTGATTGAGATTCAAACTCGGGACCTCTTGAACGTGAGGCAGTCACGTTGCCATCTACGCTACCGAGGCGGGCAACGTGTATTTATTTAAATTTTGTCAAACGTTTCGCTAGAGTAAAACACTTCCCTCTATTTACTGTAAAAATGCTGTGTGTTTCATTTGCATTACTTCTAAACATTGTTCAACAAATTTTTATTCCCTAATCTACTTTTGTTAACTGAGGCATACGTTTCCATTTGTGCCTTTTTTATCATTTTGTTGTAGAACAAAGAGAGACCTGGATGGCTGAAGCTACATTCAAACGCCGGTATACACTGGCTTTCAAATTAATCAGTTTGTTTGATCAGCATAAACAAATGTCTACCTGGAACTTATAAAACTTTTTACAGTACTGCTAAATTTATATAAAGAGGAACGAAATGGTTAGTGCTACGAAAATATTATTAATTGAGATTGTGTTTTAACCACATCTGTATTTTTGCAGTAGGCATACTTCAATATAATATGGTGTATCATTTATGTAAAATTTTACAAAATTTATACACATGAAAGAAAACTTTCCAGACTTTTGGAAGAAAATTCAAGATATGTTTTAGTTTTCATGAAAATATTTTAAATATACAATATTTTAAGGTGTTTAAGGTGTTGTTTTACTGAATTTATCAAAATTCTTGAAAAGCTAACAGAATATATTGTAAAATAATATGAATTTTATATGATAAGAAAACATGGTTTAAAATTAGTTGAAGCTTTAATTGGGCAGGAGCATATATAATAGGCACGTCAATCTTTAAACTTTGTATTTTTTCATATCAAAATTATCCAAAAATTTTCATTAATTTTTTCCCCAAATATTTGTATATCTCCGAATAGTACACTAGAGAAATGAAATGTATTATTCTTCCGTAATTTTCCAGCTTTGCAAAATAATTTACTAACTTTGGAAGAGCCAAAAATATTGGAATTACAAAAAGTAATATTAACGTGTTATTATAAAGAATCCGTTTAATATATACAAATATAATAATTTGAAGCATAAAACTTCCCTTATGTTATAAGAAATGATGAAAGTTTCCTTACTAATGAATGAGGATCCGATTTCGTGAAATAGTTCTTCACATCATCAGCTCAAACGCCTTGTTGTCAAGGTCACGTTCACTAGAGGTTACTATGTTTTTGCCAGTACTGCCAAAATCTAAAAGTGAAATAAATTTAAAAACAGAATCGACTGCCGGTATTACAAAATTCGTTATGCGATGTTTATATTTTAAAATAAATATATTTTCCCAAACCATTAAATCCATCGGACCATTTATTTGTTTTAATATTTTAACTTCAGGATTTATTTCATGGTTAAATGACCAAAAAGTATCTGCTACGTCCGATTTATCAGTTTTTTTATACTTAATGTTCCGAAAATGTTCTTTCGTTCTGGTTTCCAAGTTCCGTTTTGTCCTTCCAATATAACATTTATTACAATAAAAATAATTAAAGTGACAAATACCATATTTTTATTGTTAGGAATTTTATCTTTTTAGACAAACGCAGTAAATATTTAATAATATATTTATTTCGAGGAACTAAGTTATACGAAACTGTTTAAAAAATTTTGTACATGTTTATTAACCCAAGGGTGGTAAGTAATTGCCTTTTATTTTTTAAGGGTAGATATATTATTAATAGTTTTTTTTTATATTTAAAGTTTTCAATTTTTGAAGTGAAAATTTCTTTAGGCGCGTTTAGCACATTTTGTGGGTAGTGAATAAAACTGAGCCGTCACGCTGTAATATGTGACGTTCATTCGGGTGAAGTCGGCTCGAGTCGACTCAATCCGAACTAATCCCCCCCCCCCACACTCATTACTTATTTGAACCTTATACTGTCCATACCGGTATATACCGTAGATTATCTGTCGCACGCAACAGCGTATCAACAACACGCATATTTTACATATATCGAATACTGTGAAAAATTCACAAACCCCCTACAGAAGTTTCATCAAAAAAATAATTGTCTTAGGGCCGTTCTTACAAACGTCTGTCAAGTGTCGGTAACCGATCCGGTCAGATAACCTTCTGTCTTTTAACAAGTCCACAACATGCCAAATTCCACTTTAAATAATAATAAAAGTCAAAAGGAACAGATAATATCACCGAAGTTCGGTATTTGAATAATTAAAACCATACTGACGAAAAATAAAACGAGTTTGCTAATTGGAAATAAAAGTGTTAGGAATTCGTGAAAGAGATGTTTCATTGAAGAACTGATTATTTTTATTGACAATTTATTTTTAGTGTGAGTGGTAAAACGTAAAACGTCAATAAATTAAATGTAATAACACGTAAATAATAAAATTATCGCGTATTAAATGACTTTTTTCGCTTATTTTCATTTACAGCTTATAGGTTATGTTTTTCCACAAACTGAAAGACCGACTGAGGGTCAAAAGATTTGATATATAAATTTGATTTTTTATAGGAAAAAAGATTTAAAAATATATTATTTAGCTTGAAAAATAAAAATTTAAAGACAAAACAGGAAAAAACATTTGAATTGAATTGAAAATGTATTAATATCAGTATCAAGTGTGACAAAACATTTGAAATAAATATGACATGTAATAAAATTTGTATGAAAATATGTAGGAACATGTCATAAAATATGGAGTAATGATTATATGAACGAATGTGTAATAACATGTGTAAAATGTATACGCAACCAAATATTTCCGAATATTAAAAAAATATGCAAATAAGCAAATGAATATCATATAATTATGGTATAAGATATGTATGAACTTCTATTTTTACTAAAAATAAAAATGCAATGAAATATGTGTATCAGCAAGAAACAAAATATGAAAAATGATTGTGAAATAGCACGTATTTTAATATAAAAATAAAATAAATGTAAAACACTATATTAGGTGATTTGATTCTACTTCCTTTATACATCTTTTATGTAAAACCCTCTTCGCACGGTGACAAGTCCCTGGTCATTCAGTTGTTTCAGAGTATTTTCATTTGCGAGCACACTTAGCGTAAGGATCGCAACTGGCTTCTTTGCGCAGGAATGAGTGTCAACATTACATTTTTGAAAATAATTTTTAAGAATAATTTATAATGAATAGTTTTTAAGTTTTTACTTCTGTAGTGTGGTCTTAAGCACACACAATTTTTATGTATAAAGTCTTTATTAAAACCGTTAATTAAAACAATATTAATAATAAGTTTATATCCAGAAGATAAATTATTAAAACAATTATATGGTCCGATAGATTTAATGGTTTGGGAAAAAATATTTATTTTAAAAACTAAACATGGCGTAATGAATTTGGAAATACCGGCAGTCGATTCTGTTTTTAATTAATTTCATTTTCAGATTTTGGCAGTACTGGCAAAAACATAGTAATCTCTAGTGAGCGTAACCTAGACAACAGGGCTGTTTTGAGACTTTAGCTGAAGACCCTAAGAATTTTATTACACAAATATAAATATTTACTACTAAGGCTCCACTTATCTTAAGAAATTGATGATAACACTTCTTTCTTCTTTCTAATGGAAATTGATTTCTGAAGCATATGGCTTTCTTCCTCAGTCCATAAAAAACAAACTCCCTTTGCAAGGAAATCTTGGTTACCATGTTTATTCTTAGCATTACCAACATCTGAAGACGAAACAAACCTAGAAACAGATGTTTTTCGTCTTCAGATGTTGGTAATGCTAAAACACATAAGCAAAAACATGGTAACCGAGATATCCTTGACAACGGAGTTTGTTTTTGATGCACTGAGGACGAAAGCGATTTGCTTTTGAAATCGACTTCCATTAGAAAGAAGAAAGAAGTATTAACATGAATTTCTTAACATAAGTGGAGCCTTAGTAGAAAATATTTATATTTGTGTAATATTTATTGTTTCTCTGTAGCTAGCGTCATTTTCTATGTAATCTAAGCAATTGTTTCAGGAAATCACGATCCTCATCAATTAATAACGAAACTTTCATAATTTCTTATAAGATAAGTGAAGTTCTATGTTTCAAATTATTTTATATGTATATACTTGATTGTTTCACTGTTAATAGCTTCATATTTGACTATTAAATCCGATTAATAATTTTGTGAACTCATTTACTAGAAAACTTAAAATTGTATGTGAATATTTGCAATCAAATATGCTATGGAGCATTTTTATTAGGACTATAAATTTACGCAATAAAAATTTAAATGTCCGCCTCGGCAGCGTAAATGGTAGCATGTCTGCCTTACGTTCAAGAGGTCCCGAGTTCGAATCTCGGTCAGGGTGAGTTACCTAGATAAGGTTTATCCGTTTTTTTTTCGTTATCCTAAAAGACGAATGTTGGGTAACTCTAAGCTCTGTGGACCCTGGGCCTATTTGAGCATCATTTCACCCATTCCATTCACCGTCTGATATAACTTAAAAAGTTAAGGGACATAAATTACAAAAAAGTTGAATATTTAAGTAACGATGAAGTGAGAAAAATGAAAAATAATCTGTATAGAAATTGGTATAAGTTCTAACTATGGAGTATATACACACTGAGGATTTTACAGTATTCATATATGCTTTGTCTTGTTCAAACTTTTTACAGGCGTTTTTGGAAAAGTAAAAAGATAACGGATAATCTTAGATTTACGTGCCTCAGATTTGAGATTCTGAATATTGTTTATATGACATTTAATTCTTTAATTATTTTTCATAGACAGACACAGATATATCTTCGTCTGAAAGTACTTGTTTTGAATTGAGGAACATCAAAACGTGTATTTTTGCCAAAATAACGGTACCTTAGATTTATTTTCAATACTTATTATAGACCACGTGCACATTAAATATGACATTGGGTAGAGGTAAAGAAGTTGAAGAAGGCCACAGAGCATTACAAGAAATTAAAATTGTTTAGAAGTAGTAACAAGTGAAGGTCGCATGCATGTCGCGTCAAAATTAAAGTTTTGAAACGTCACCAAAGAGTAGAATAATTAGAGTTGTCGGACTTGAGACAGCACGAGAGTAAGAAGAGAAACGGAAATGGGGGGAAATGAGCGTGCAACGTCTGGCGAAAGAAGTCGCTAAAACGGAAGGAAAACTCGTTTGTGGTGATAACATGTCAGGAAAAGCACTTAAGGCGACAGTAGTACTAAAACATCTACCATTGAAAACCTTTGCATTAGGAGGGTGCCTTGATCTGATATCGAAGAGACCTAGTTCATTCTTGCAACGTACTTTATCTCTCTTGATTCTCTCCTTTTCTCGTTTATCCATTCCCCTAAATCTGCCGCTTTTCCATCTAACTCCTCTTTTCTCTGTGCGAAGTACATGTCATCTAATGTTATAAAGTATTATGTTACATCTTCTGCGGTGGGGGACGATTTATAAACATTATAAAACCCAAAAAATTCCCTTGATCCTTACATCTTATGCCTATTTTGCCTGCAATGTTTGGTGCATGTATAAAGGTTGCTTCAAAACGAACACCTAAAGATTATAGCCGTTGCGTAGTTTATAACTTTAGTCCGAATTTCGAAGTTCTATTAGGTACAATTTTATGCAGCATGAAATATTACATGATTTTTGTGATTAGGCAGCACTGGTGTGCGAACCACAAAAGTTGTTATTGGGACGCACCGGCCACGAAAACAAAAACATTACTCCTTGCTCTTTATCAGTGACCCTAGTCTACCTTTCAGGTAATAGGGGCAAAGGGCAGTTACTTGTGAAAAAGTCGACTAATAACTCGGACAGTTTCAAGGTTGCTCTTCAGTGTAAAACTACACATTCCGTCCTAACAGAGAGGATTTTACGTGTACTTAGATAGCAAATCCAAGCAATATGGAGCGCTATACGAACGCCGAAATGACGGATATGGTTTTGTTGAATGGAAGAGTTGAATGGAGGTCAAAGAACGCACGATTAGTTTAGTTTCATTAAAAATATGAATTGTAAAAATTGTTACATCAATGATAATATTTGTTGTTTCACTACAGAGCATTTTGTTATGATCTTAATTGTACAATACTTTCAAACACTTACTGAAAATATCAACAGCTTCCTTTTCAGTTACAAATGCTTTATTTGGTATTATCAAACATATGAAATAAAATGCTCGTCTCATTGTATAAGCCATTTAGTTTTGGTTAAGCTATCTACAATTCTTTGATGTTGTTTTCTGTTCTGTTTATGATTTAATGCTTCCATCCTCAACCTTACTAACATTAATTTCCCTCTAAAAGGTATAAGTTGCATATGTCCAGCAGCTTATTTGTCATCATAACGGAATTTTGGAACACGTTAAACACTCATAGGCAATGGCTTCTTTATTGCGGTTTCATAAGCCAAAGAAATTCTTTATAGTAGCGAGCTACTGCGGAGTATGCTGGTATGTTTACAAACAGTTGCAGCACGCGACACGACGTGTGACCTATACCTGCGAAATCCGATAGCGTGAGGCACACGTCACTGCCTAAACCACACTCATTCTGGAGGATTTTTATGGGGCTCTACTGGCGGTAAAAACTATCCATATGTGTTACATAGGAGCTGAACAACTACTTCTATATGTTCGTTCGGTGTCGTTTTGAAACACCCTGTATTAAGCTGTTGCTAGATTATTTTTGAAATTAACTTATCAAATATAACTTATAACTTTTAAGCAATACTGCAAATTGACTGGTTGATCCATATATATGAGGTACGTCCAGAAAGTAAGTTCTATTTGGTAATAAAATTAAATTGTGTACAGATACAGAAAAATTATTGATTGCACAAAATTCTACAACTCTTAAACTACTTTTCCATATAACTGCCGAAATTTTGCAGGCATTTGTCATAGCGAGGCATAAATTTTTGTATACCTTCATCATGCATGTTTCCCGCCTGTGTCTTCAACCAGTTGGAAACATTTTCTTTCAGCTCTTTGTCATTGTTGAAGTATTGACCACCAAGGAAACATTTGAGATGCAAGAACAGGTGAAATTCGCTAGGAGCGAGGTCAGGGCCGTACGGGGAGTGGTCAAATATGTCCCAGCGAAGTCCCTGTAGGAAGTTTTTCGTCGCATTAGCACTGTGTGGTCGTGCGTTGTCGTGAAGAAACACAACACCTTTAGACATCGCAAATTTGCCGAGAAATTTCAATTCGTTTCACTTCCTTAGCATTTAGAAAACAAATCACAGATCTGATTCGACAAGCTGCGGGATTTTCAATCGACACCGACATTGTAAACAAGTACAACAAAGCGCACGTGGCTGACAACGATCTCACAATGGCGCACGTTTTCTGCTCTTGATACAGAGCGTCTACCGCGCATGTGCGGAACTGCGATCGCAGCGCTGCAGCGGAGATAAATAGAAACAGAACTTACTTCCTGGACGCCCCTTGTATTTTGTTACTGCAGCTGTTGCACGCTTCCACTCGGCAACAAAAACAGGGTGAGGGAAGTGGTTTAAGATTGTAACTTGCTATTCAAGCTCTCGCAACGCTGTTTATACCGACGTTCAGTTGAGGAAACACGCAGTCAAATTAATGACAATTAATATACTTAATCATTATATTATCATCAAGATTTAATTTATAATTTGTATATTCACATGGAATTAGCTTGTGCAGTCAGCAGAGTTTTATCTCTATAGATTACTGAAAGCTAAAAGTACACCTTAAACAAACCTAAGAGTAACACGCCAAGAGGTCAATTCCGTTTCTCAAAGAAAACTAACAAATCCAGTAGAACGTGGTTTCCGGGCTTGAAAGCCGTGGTCCAGTCGATGAGAAAGCACCTGACGTGAAATCCTAAGCATGTACAGAACTAACAAAATTAGTAGGTGTTAAAAGGAGATGCTAGCAATGAGTGGAAAACGAAGGCAAGGAGTTTCAGCACCACATTTAGTGACATTAGTGAACCACGTGACTTATATAATGCATTTCAGTTTAGTAGCTCGACATTTCAGCTTTATTAGCTTGTTTATCACATATTTATTAGCCTTTTTACTGTGCAAGTGTGTGTGAATGAACATAGGTGGTCTGAAAAGTTTCCGACTTAGTAAAGATACAATACATTTTTTTTCAGAATTGTTTTTCAAACTAATCTCCTTGTAACTCTACACACTTCTCCCAGCAATGCTCCCATCTCTGTAATGCGTCCAAATAGTTCTCGGCGTTTTTCTCTGCAAAATAATTGTTCACAAATGTGATTGCCTCTTCATTTGAGAAAATCTCTGTCCTCCGAGCGCAATTTTCAGAAGAAGGAACAAAAAGAAGTCGCTTAGGGCTAGATCTGGTGAGTAAGGCGGACGGTCAAGCAGTTCAAACCATAATTAGTGGATTTTTGCCATTGCAACCGCTGAGGTGTCATACGGTGCGTTGAATTGGTGAAACAGGATTTTCTTTTTCTGCAAATGTGGTTGTTTTTCCGTAATTTCTGCCTTCAGCTTTATTTTACTTACGTCCTCCAACGTTAAGTTATATCGGAAAATGAATGGAATGGGTGAAATGATGCTCAAATGAGCCCAGAGTCCATAGAGCTTAGAGTTACCCTACATTCGTCTTTCAGAATGCCTCAGACAAAACCTTATCCAGGAGATTCACCCTGACCGAGATTCGAACTCGGGTCCTCTTGAACGTCAGGCAGACACGCTACCACCACGCTGCCATGGCGGGCTCCCTTCAGCTTGTCAAGTAATGATGCGTAGTATACTACAGTAATGGTTTTCCCTTTCTGAATATAGCCGATTAAAATAACTCCATGACTATCCCAAAAACAGTCGCCACCACTTTCCCAGTCGAAAAGGAAAACAGTTTTTGCCTTTGTTTTTAGGAGCCGGCTCTTACTTTGCAGTCCACTATTTGGACTGTATTTTTGTTTCGGGCGTATAGTGATGTACCCAAGTTTCATCTACAGTAATCAATCGGCACCAAAACTCAGATTTATTGTGCCTTAACTGCGCTAACAGTGTTGGAAATGTTAATTCGAACACGTTCCTGGTCTAACGTGAGCAAACGTGGCACCCAACGCGCGGACAGTTTCCTCATGTCTAAATGTTGGTGTAATATGTGACAAACACGTTCTTTTGAAATGTTCATAGCCTCTGCTATCTCTCTCACTGGTCTCGGTGGTCGTCTAGTACCATTTGGTTTACTTTGACAATATTTTCGTCGGTACTTGCAGTTTTTGGACGTCCCGAAACTTTATTGTCTCCCAAGCTCTTACGGCCATATTTAAATTCAGCAGTCCTAAACTTTCACTGTGGTAAATAATGGTGTTGAGTCTCCATACACAGCATGCAACTCACCTTTGATTTGCAGAGGCGTATTGCCTTTCAGAAACAAATATTTAATAACAGCTTGATACTCGATTTTGTCCATTTTCATAAAAACACTAACATCAACTCACTCAAACGACTCTTACATGACAATTGAGCATCAAACATGGCTGAAATTTTCGTAACTATCTGTCAACAGATGTACAACGAAATTCAGCAGCTTTCATTTACGAGTGCTGTCATCTTCATGTTGAGGTCGGAAACTTTTCAGGCTATCCTCGTAGCGTAAGTGGCAGCATGTCTGTATCATGTTTAAGACGGTCCGAACGTAATGTAACTAATTTTCTAGTCTGATAAAACTGAACAGCGGGAATAATTTCTAAAAGTGTGGTTTACTCAACTGACAAAGACAAATAGTCAAAGGAATCATCAGCAGTTTTCTGTCACTGAAAAATGTCTCACTGTCATTCACACCATTACCATGCAAATGTCATCAACCTTGAACTTCTTGTTTCCGTAATCCATTGCTTTTCCCAATAATTATATATTATTTTAGTTTTTTAGTTACAAAAATCGCTTGATTTATAGGAAAGCTTCTGTTAATAAGTAATTTCTCTAATTATAGGAAGTATGTCGTAATTCAACTAAATATCTGAAGCGTGATCTGTCTTTACTCTGACCGCGAGGGTTAGGTAGATTTGGAAATCTGGTTTGCAGAACTTTAAAACAACTTTTGATGCAGAAAAAGGACGTTAAATTGACAATCAGCTGTCTTCGAGGCTGACTCGGTGTTTTGCTGCACGAAAACAAATGAAAGAAGTCACTGCGGTACACTTCGATCGTCGACTGTCGCAATAACCAAAAAACAAATGCCGCTCTAACACCTTGCGGGTATTTATACCTCCCCAGCCATTGGTTCTAGAAAGCCACAGACCTCTCGAAAACTTTAGTTGCAGCAACAATGGGCAGAACGTTCTGGAGCCACTATTTATCTTTTTCTCTCCTGTTAAGTGCCCGGATCCAGCCTGTGGCAGCTGTACAGCGATACCACATGGTGACAGTACAAATAGGCCATTGCCTTAATATAAACATGATTTAAATGTATCATAATGTTAAGGTATGTGAAATTATGCGTATATAATTTTATATATTGTTGTCGCAATTACTAATGAAACAGAATGCCATGTTAGTTTAATAGTTGTGAATCTGAATGAAAATGTAAATAAAATAATGATATATATTGTTTTGGTTTGCATCACATTCTGTAAAAGAGTTCCCAGAAATAGCTACTGAATGATAGTCATTATATAAAACGTGTCGCAGAAATGATGCATAAGGAACTTCTATTGACTTTGATTAATCAACGTACATGGAGGATTAACGTGCTATAGGTACAATATCAGACAATTCATCAGCAATATCTATTGAGGAATCACAAAGGTGTTTTTATTCTCTCTTCTTTCTGCTTGTCACAATATTCAATTATGTATGACACGTTCCTGTGGTTACATATGAAGAGAGTGTATATACACTGTACTCGCAGTGTATGTGTGATATACACACATAGACTCTGCTGTTGGCATTTTTTCCGGTACGCCTCCTTACTTTGCCATGTAGTATAGGATAAGCAGTTTACAGTTCTTGATCAAGTTCAGTAATGGCATACGAAAATAGGAACAACAAATTTATCCAATGGAAATTGAACATGAAGTTATGCCTGTATCGAAGTATAGGGTCCACCATATTGCATTTTATATTAACTGCTATTTTGAAACAGATGCGTTACAGTAAAGTTTTATATATAGCTTAAAGTTGAGTTAATATGGATCTTTAACATGAAATGGTTATCTTGCTAATCTATTAAAGAATAATCACAATTTTTTTGACACCGTACCTTCACTCATCCTCATAATTTTGATAGTCATTCTCAAAATAGTCTCCCCTGAATGCGATGCACTTGTCCCAGTGTTTCTGCCAGTCTTCAAAGTCATGCTGGAAAACAGTTTTGCGATATCCTTCAAAATAAGCTCCGCAGCCTTCACCACTGCTTCTGATGATAGATAATGCCTCCCACGAAGGCGTTTCTTCACGTCACATGGAGCTAAATCCGGACTATAGGGAGCATGAGGGATGCATTTCACGTTGGGTTTTGCAAGATATTCAGCAACAACATTGGCAATATGCGGCCGCGCATTATCGTGTTTCAGCATCCAGCCTGCTTCATGGAAATGTGGTAATTTGTGCTTGATATGGACTTACAATTTTTTCAGGACATCCCTGTAGTATTGTCCAGTTACTGATGTGTGTGCAGGTACAACATGCTGATAAACCATTCCATGAATATAAAAGAATGAGATGACCATAACTTTCCCAGCAGAAGACCTCTTTTGCTTTTTTGAGGGTTGGTGATGAAGGAGATTTCCAAACTGAGCTTTGCTGTTTGCTCTCAGGATCAAAATGATGTAGCCAAATTTCATCAGCAGTGATTACGTTTGAAAGAAACTCCGGATCTTCCTCTAACATCAACTATAACTGCATGCAGACCTGCATGCGAATGTCCTTTTGTTCGGGAATCAACAGTCTTGGAACCCATCGCGCACAAACACGTCTCATGTGTAATGTTTCGGTCACAACGTGTGGGTGGCACCCAATGAAAAGTTCAGTATTTCAGAAAGTGATCTTAAGGTAATTCGTAGATCCTCTCTCACAATGGCAGCAGCAGTGTTGATGTTTTCTTCCGCAAGAGCAGTAACTGAAGCAGCGGGTCCACCTCCTTTGAAATTGATTGTCTCCCCTCTTTAAATATTTTAAACCACCTTCGAACTGTGCTGCAGGGAAGAACAGACTCTCCATAGGCCTCCTGTAACATTGTATAGGTCTAAACTGAAGATTTGTTGGGTCGAAAGCAGAATTTCAAAGCCGCATATGGTTCCTCGCATGTTACCTCCATTTCAGCGGTAGGCGATACTGAACATGTCTGAACTTGCTGGTTCTCAAAGGTGGGAACCAGAGTACCAACAATGAAACTACTACCGCGTGTTTGTTTCACATTAAGCTAACAGAATATAACAAGATTGAATTTTACTGCGAAAAATTATGGCCATAAAAATTGTGATCATTCTTTATTGAACAACCCTTGATTAACAAGAAAAGAAATGTATATCTAATGTATTATACGCGAGAGCTTTATCTAGGGCGCAGTACCCGCGTAAACGAACCGAATGACACGTGATGCACCTTTTGGTCAGTGTTTCCATAAAATACAGTTACGGCAAATGACGTGTTTCTTGCGATAAGGAGGTTTCAGGCGCTGTGGCTATAACAGAGATTCATTCAAGTGGAGAAAATGTAGTGCATAGACAACAGGGGTGAACAAGAATCACGCTCGAGTTAGCTGCACATTCATGGGTGAATGCCCTTTCACCTTGTCGGCCTCCACGCCGTTCCACTCCAGCCGATACTTTTTTTGTTTTTGTTTACTCCGCGTGCCCTTTCCACAACAAAAGCTTCAAAGTGTTGACGCTAAACCTTGCACCACACCCTCGCAAATCACTAGAGACATTCAGCTTCCTCATATCCAGCATTCATATACACGTTCGATTAGGGAACTCACAACCATTTAAGCAGGAAGTCGCAGCCACAGAACGGAAAGCTTTGACTCGTTTTTCAAACAGTATTTTTAACACCCTTTCTGTGTAAATAAACCCTTACAGTCTTACTGATAGAGTCAATCGTAATTCTTTATCTGGTTCTTCCTCTTGTTGGGAGTCGCTGTGAATTCCTACAAAATTAAAGCACGTAGAAATGAGCTTCCTAAACCTTTCTTAAGTTAATGAAGCACTCTCAGTAACCATAATACAGAGTATATGGTTAAAACTTAATATACGAGTTCTGTTGAATAAAGAATGATCATACGTTTTTACGGACATAATTTTTCGCAATAAGATTCAATATTGTTATATTCTGTTAGCTTAATGTGAAACAAACACGCTGTAGTAGTTTCATTGTTGGTACTCCTGGTTCCCGCCTGTGAGAACCAGGCAAGTTCAGACATGTTCATTATCGCCTACCGCTGCAATGGAGGTAACATGCAGTTAAAGTTGATGTTGGAGGAAGATCCGGAGTTTCTTTCAAACGTAATCACTGCTGATGAAACTTGGCTACATCATTTTGATCCTGAGAGCAAACAGCAAAGCTCAGTGTGGAAATCTCCTTTATCAGCAACCTCCAAAAAAGCAAAAGTGGTTGCTTCTGCTGGGAAAGTTATGGTCATCTCATTCATTGATATTCATGGCATTCTTTATCAGCATGTTGTACCTGCTCACACATCAGTAACTGGACAATACTACAGGGATGTCTTGAAAACATTGCAAGTCCATATCAGGCGCAAAAGACCACATTTCTGTGAACCAGCCTGGATGCTGCACCACAATAATGTGCGGCTGCATATTGCCAATGTTGCTGAATATCTTGCCAAAATCAACGTGAAGTGGATCCGTCACCCTCCCTATTGTCCAGATTTAGCCCCATGTAACTTTTTTCTACTCCCTAACTTGAAGAAACGCCTTTGTAGGAGGCGTTATCCATCATCAGAAGCAGTGGTGAAGACTGCGGTTGCGATTTTGAAGGATCTTTCAAATCAAGGTTTCCAGCATGTCTTTCAAGACTGGCAGAAGCGCTGGGACAAGGGCATCGCATTCAAGGGAGGTTATTTTTTGAAAGACCATCAAAATTATGAGGATGAGTAAAGGTACGTTGTCAAAAACAATTGTGATCATTATTTATTGAACAGCCGTCGTACGTTCTTCGTTTAGGGTATAACCAGAGGCAAAATTTCTTGGTGACAATTATTTATAAAATTCTCATTATTATTTTAATTGTTGCTGGTTTTTGGTCTTTTGACCATAAATTCGCATTATTCTCCCGCAAATTTTCGCGAAGAATTAATGAGTAATGACGTGGCTGAAATGAAAAGTAACAGGTAGCTAGAACACCAAAACTGTTAAAACACCTTTTTACCAAATTAAAGTATTTTATTTGGAATCAGCAGATAGTAGATAACATGAATAAAATCAAATATCACACATAACACATCGCTAAACTGTAGCATACAACAGGTTGTGATATTTTCGCTTTTCATCCTTGTTCTTTTGTCTGTCACAACTAAGTTATATGTAGAGATAAAGCTTCCACTGTCAGCATTGGACATCGGTAAACAAAGACATTGAAGAGAGTTTTTACAGAAATTGCTGTAAGAATCAGCTCTTGCCTTCAATGTCAAGGGTGCTTTTACTACACTTACCATGGCTTTGCTGTTCAAAAATGTCACAAAGCTCCTTGTAAGAAAGAAGCAAATCAGAATCACAAGTGATTCCACTGGTTTTAAATGCATTTAGTTGTTTAAATACTGCCATTACATGATTCAAATCACCTGTACTTGATTTAATAACTAGCCTAGAAGGCTAAAACAAATGATATAGCTTTTATAGCTATGACATCAGTTTTTTGCCACAGTGCGGCTCAATTTAGACAAAATCATACTGCAGCAAACTTTTAGATTCTCTTCTACGCTTCTCTAACACTGGGATCCCTGATATAATCTACAAGTGCACTTATCTGTCTCCATAGTGACCACTTTCTAATATTTCACATTTAGTTATCTGCGAGTTAATTCCGGAAAAAAACAAGATGAGCCACAGTTTCTTTAATAGATTGAAATTCCAAAACTGGTTCTACTATTAATCTGAAATATTTAGAAACAAATGTTGCCTGTACCTTTATAATGTTGCAGCATTTGGCATCACAAAAATAATCATTTAACAAATTTTGCGCACGAACTGAAAGATGTTCCTTTTTAGAAAAGAAAGTGACAGCTATATCAAAATAGCTGGCAATGTAAACTACTGAATTAAAGCAGGTAGACCAGCGTGTCAGTACAGGCAATGAGAACAGTTTGGCTTCTTTATCTGGGTGGTTTTCAGTGAGGTATTATTTGTATACGTTTTTTTTTAACTTTCAGCCATTTCGGAACATACTATTCAGCCCTGAGGGACAGTATTGTCATTTTAATGTAATGACTGAGAGTAGCTTCCAAAATGTTCAATCTTCTCAGTATCTTTAGTTGGCATAATAGGAGCCTTTTGCTGTGCACTATCCAATATATAACCTTTCTAATTAGCATACCACAAACAGTTCTCAGTATCATGGACCACAAGATTGTTACAAAATAGCTGAAACTTTGGTGAGTAACTGTCAACAGAGGAACAACAAAATTCACTAGCTTTTATTTACAAGTGCTGCCATCTTCATGTTGAGGTCGGAAACTTTTAGAGCTTAGAGTTACCCCACATTCATCTTTCAAGAGAAACCTTATTCAGATAACTCGCTCTGACCGATATTCAAACTCGGGACCTCTTCAGTGTGAGGCACCCTACACCACAGAAGCGGGCATAAACTTTGATTGGTACCAGATCTGAAGATTTTTAATCAAAATACTTGTTCACACGTGTCATGCTGCATAAGTTGAATGCATTAATTATGAAATTCAAAGAACTACCCGAAATTTGACAGCGTAGAAGGTAACTTTAGAGCTTCTGTACTGTGAAATAGCATATGACATGTTTCTTCAACAGTGCAATGTAAGAAACGTATAAACTAATTAATGTGTAAATGTATAGTTTGATTATTTTGAAGCGAAAGTCACAACAATATAACAAATCATGTAATTAATTGAAATTCACTCCCCTACTGCCCCCAAGGATTTACCATTTAATATTGTAATAAATGTACAGTCAATGATTACGTTTACCTTCAGAGGTCCAATAATGTTATTACAAATTTTTCATGTTAATTAAACTTCCCTGCTTGTACTAAAACTAGTGTAATCCTTTTTGATCGTTTTAGTGTTCTCATAGCATTTTTAATGTGCTATTTTATTGTTGATTATCTTGCCAGCATTCATACTAAAAGAAACAAATGATCATCATAGCTGCTCTCAGCCTCAAAGCTGCGAGATGGGTAAAGAGAATCTACTAGTTCATAAACCACTATTGTCTATAGGCCCGCTCCTTGATGTGGAGGTAGCGTGTCTACTTCACATCTATGAGTTAAAATTTCGGTTAGGGTGACCTACTCAGATAAACCTTTTCTGAGGTTTTCGCTTATCACGACACGGCAAATGTCAGGTAACTTTAAGCTCAGTTGACATAATTTTACCTACTTTAGCCAACGTCCAATATGATCTACTAGCTTAAAGAACGTTAAAACTTAAAATAAGGTTTATTATTATTGACGACTGTCTAGAAATATTATATAAAAACGTATTCAAAGTAATTTTATTCCACTCACAGGATGAAATCTCATTTAAAATCTCGTGTCATAAATATTTTCGTAGGACTACGTGATAACGTCCCTGTTAGGCATAACATTGTCATAATAACGCCGAAAATCTTATTACATGCATAATTAAGGGCGGATAGATACCACAATATGAATTAAACAAAGTTATAATAAATATAGAGGATAATGATTAAATATACAATGCAGATACTAAACAGGCAATCCCGATATATATTATTAAAAGCATGAACCCAACGTGTTAAGGGAGAGAGTAAAATGAACATTTTCTCTCACATGTACTTTCTTTGTGTTTCTAGCCGACAAAGGTACCATTGTTCAGGCTAGACCCTCGGCGCCAGCCATGTCTTGGCCTGCACATGGTACGTGATGATAGAATAGACACCGGGGTTTAAGATACACATTTTCAAACATGCTTATGCATTAATTAGCATGAAAATTGTATAGAATACACGTTTCAAACACTAGACATTGCTATTAAATTTAAGAGTAGAGAGGAAACACAACCTATAAGGAACAAGTAACAGGTCACATGGCCCCTAAAGTGTCCAAAGTTCGCGAAAGGAAGGGGAAATTTGTGCAATGGCGACGTTTGATGTTTGCTAGAAAAGACAATCTGTTTCGGCGAGTGAAGGGGGCCACAAGTACTGAAAATTGATCAAAGTCCGTGTTCGCGAATGCACGAAGTAATGCTCTCGACGTTCACAAACAATGCGTACACAGATACATACAACCCTCGGAACGCCCTAGTGATTTACCAGTTCACTCGCGACTGTGATTCAGACTAGCCGTCGTGTCATGCGCACAGCAACGGTCAAATCTCAAATCTCGCGCCTAATGTGCGAATAACATCAGGATAACAGTGACGAGTGGAGAGGACTACTTATATCAATAAACTTGACATTCAACGGTCGTGGTGTCTTCTATATGATAATAGCCATACCCTGTCCGGACGCACCCACTCCCTGAAACTCAAAAGAGATCATTCATGCAGATCTACCCTGAGAAAAACCCCGACCTGGTGGAAACCTCCCATTCGTGAACCTCACCCATCACATACCTTCTCAAATGAGGTGTTGAGTACCGGGAGGGCTCAACGAGGTACCTAACGGGCAAGGACTGCCTCATACGTAACCAATAGGGCTGCAATAATATTTCCTTGTTGAAGATTGACTGAAGTTGATTGCTAGAATTATATGTGTTTCAAATGGGATAATGTTTGTCCTTGAGCGCTACTACACGAGCAACCATTCGGAGTCCTGCAGTGTTGTCGTATTGCACTCCCCCTAAATGCTGTGTTACGAGCGGCAAACTAATCAATCTCCAATAAATACTATTCGTGCTAAGACAAAAACTCAGATTTTGCTAAAACTGATCCACGAGGAAGGAGAGAGTAATGTATTTAACATAACCGTAAAAACCACATATTTTTAGTTCAAATAGTTTTCCAAATACAAATAAAGTACCATTATATTATAACAATACATCACGTCGTAATCAATGTAATAAATAGCGTTATTGGTGGGTATTATGCGTATACGTGTATTCGTAATTCTCAGAACTGAAACGTAAACGTTTTATATGACGTGATAAAAGAATTACTTTGAATAAGCCAACGTGTTTGTTAAATTCGATCGAGAGGAAACAATACACTTCATACTGTCCTGGCAGAACGTGTCTGGTCACATTATATCTTTGTTTGTGAATGGTTTCGTAATCTCAATAGTAGAGAGTTCGAAGAAGCATTATTCATTTGTTCTTCCTTTTAAAAACCAGGGAAAGTGCATCGGCTGGATCAACTTACAATTGAAACGTGATACGAGGTATTATAAACCACCTTCCCCTTTACCACTTCCAGAACAATCCAATAGAGTTAATGCGGGCTCAAATTATGTCGCAAATAAAAATAATACTTTTAAACTGACTGAAGTTGAACGATTTATTCACGAAGAAATTGACAAGGAACACAACAAGAATGTGAAAACTGCGTGAGACATCAGATAATCTACAAGAAGACGACTTTTGGAAAGAAATAGCACGTAACGAGATTTCGGAACCTATCATCATAAATTTGCAGTACTCAGACGTTGAAGACAATGGCAATGACGAATTATCTCTTAACGTAAGTAACTTTCACAGCTATACGGATGCACCGCGATATTTTCGTTGGATTAGAAGAATAAGTATTTCATAAACTATAACTATTTTTAAACTATATGCTTAAAACACGTGCGTAATATAGGTATATCCATGTTGTAATTGTAATTTCAACAACTGCATTGTTATAAAACTTTGGAAAATTCAGTTTGCGTTAGTGCCAAGAACACTCGAAAGTGAGAGAGAGAGAAAGAGAGAGAGAGAAATATTAAAAGAGCGGGGGTTACGAGTTGGCAACGCTGAAGTCTCTAACGCATCTGATTCGCTACATGCGAGAAGTGTGTGTGTGTGTGTGTGTGTGTGTGTGTGTGTGTGTGTGTGTGTGTGTGTGTAGTGTTTAACGCCAGCGTTTACTACATACGGAACCGCAGGCGGTGACACTAATGATACATGAGATGAAGATGGAGCACTGGTGGAATGAGATGGTCGGGGAAACCGGAGGTCCCGGAGAAAACCCACCCCAACGCCGTGTTGTCCACCACTAATCTCACTTTGCGGTCCCCTGGGAACCATCCCGGGCCGCCTTGGTGAGAGCCAAGTGGTCTAACCACTGAGCCACGGCGTGGCCTTACATGCGAGAACTCTTCCTATTTGTAACACATAATAGTTGAGTATTATCTCTGCATTGTGCATGTAACAAAGTCTGCATTATCTAATTGGATAAAATTAGGATATAGATATTTATCTTGGAATCGATCGTATGCATAATTGCACATTTTTAAAACTACAAATAGATTATCTACGAAAAATAACTTGTTTTGATCAGTATTTCTGTAATTTTAAGAATTTTGAAACATATTTTCTACATCTAATTACATAACTATCGTACATTGGTTTTATAATTCTTATTACATTTAGGAGCCTCATACAGGTGGCGCACGAAATGTCATACATTGAAACTGTGTAATAAATATGTTAATTGGGGTTGGCAACGCTGGAATGATGTGACAATTAGCCGTAGTTAGTGCATGTCTCAACAGATTTTCAATATCGCGCATGCGTGATTCCACCGCTTCAGTTTAGTAAAATGGCAGACAAAGGACGGTAGACGCTAGCACAAAACGTGAAAGCTATGTTGTTTTACGTGGAAACGATGAAGTTAGCAGAGACACAACGACTTTTTCGTGTTTATTTTCGTATGAGTTGGCCCTCCTGCAGACAGTGTATAGACTAACCACAAAATTTGAAACTGACGGCCATATTTTAGAGCAAGAATATCGAGGCTGTGAGAATGGCTTTGACACAAAGTCCCTGGAAATCCACGAGACGAGCTTAGGCTGAAATGGGTATCTCACGTTGATCGCTTCATAGAATACTTCATGCTGACGTGAAATTATTGCCCTACAAAATGACAGTGTTGGACAAACTGACGGAACATGACAAAGTACGGCGATTAGTTTTCGACTTCGGCAAAAGATGATGCCGTATTCTGATGAGGATTACGTTCATTTGAACGGTAGCGTCAATAGGCAGAATATCAGGTTTTGCGCACTGGAACCTCCTGGTGTTGTACACGAGATTGAAAAATACGGAGTACAAGTTGGTGTATGGGGTGCCATATCCAGCCATGGAATTACTGGACCAATCTTTTTCAACATCACAGTTAACAGTGCGAGCCACTTGGACGTGTTGCAGAACAATGATCTTCCGCAACAGGGTTACCAATGGAGACTCAATGGTTTATGCAAGATGGATGTCGACAACATGCAGCAAACCTTATTCTAGAATTCCTGCACCAACATTTCGGGCTCCGTGTGATGTCCCATTGATATCCTGAATGTTTTTAGGACGGCTCAATATGGACGCCCCACAGCTCGAATATTAATCACTGTGATTATTTCTTATTAGGATATTTGGAGGAGACAGGCTACCGCAATAAACCACACACTCTAATGCAACTGCAAACGGGTATCACAACCTTTCTCCAGGGAATAACAGAAGGCATGTGCCGTAGAGTGCCGGTAGCACGGTGGTAGCATGTTTGCCTCACGTTCAAGAGGTCCCGAGTTCGAATCTCGGTCAGGGTGAGTTACCTGGATAAGTTTTTCCGGGGTTTTCCCTTATCCTGAAAGACGAATGGTGGGTAACTCTAAGCTCTATGGACCCCGGGCACATTTGTGCATCATTTCACCCATTCCATTCATCGTCCGATATGACTTAACGTTGGAGGACGTAAATTACAACAACAACAACTCTCACTGAGCATACACATTCTGATGATTAATGGAAAAAATAATAATGACGTGCTTTAATTATTAAAAGTTATATCAACAATTTTTAGTATGTGGAAGCGTAGAGTCAGACTTAAAAATTCAATGCCATAGCCGGGATTTGAACCACGGATCTTCTGAACTCCGTCCAGCCGCTCTAACCATTGAGCTACTATGGCCAACGTGTCGATATGACATTAAATTCTCCAACTTTAAAGCCAGTGCTTTATAGTTAACCACTATTAGCTCAATTAATGGTTCATCGAAAAAAAAAACACGACTCAGTTGGAGAATTTAATGTCATATCGGCACGTTGGCCATATTAGCTAATTGGTTAGAGCGGCTGGACGGAGATCAGAAGATCCGTGGTTCAAACCCCGGCTATGGCATTGAATTTTTCAGTCTGACTCTACGTTTCCACAATTTAGCCTACACACGGCCAGTGTGAAAGAACAATTTCCATTAATTTTCAATATTTGGCATTTCGTGCACCACCCTGTATGTCCCCCCTCCCTGCCAGTAACACATCAATACGTGCAGCTCTTTTCTGTGTTAAAGCTTTCATCCAGTAATCGATTTGGTTGCTATGGGAACAATTACAAATTCAAATTATTTAAACCTGATGAATTTGTAATTACGTGTTTGGTCATAATTGCCATCATATTAACCTACAATACTAATTACTTTTCTATAAGAGTACCGATTCATAAACATTTAATTACCGTTCTATTCATCTCCATTAGTTTAATTTGAGCAGTGATCAACATTTATGGATAAAAAAAAAGGTAATGGATTTTTGGGTATTGTAATTGGAAGGGAAATAAGTTCGCGTAGTCGTCTGGTCAAAAAATATGAGTCCTCCTAGCCACTCAGTAGAGGGCTCTACTGCTCCGAGGGCTGTTCAATAAGGAATGATCACAATTTTATATTGATATCCTCATAATTTTGATGGTGCTTCTCAAAATAGTCTCCCCTGAATACGATGCACTTGTCCCAGTGTTTCTGCCAGTCTTCAAAGACATGCTGGAAACCATTTTTGAGAGATGCTTCAAAATCGCCTCCGCAACCTTCACCACTGCATCTGATGATGGATAATGCCTCCCACGAAGGCGTTTCTTCAAGTTAGGGAATGGTGCAGCATCCAGCATGCTTCACGGAAATGTGGTCTTTTGCGCCTGATATGGACTTACAATGTTTTCAGGACATCCCTGTAGTATTGTACAGTTACTGATGTGTGTGCAGGTACAACATGCTGATAAACCATTCCATAAATATCAAAGAATCAGATGACCATAACTTTCCCAGCAGAAACAACCACTTTTGCTTTTTGGGGGTTGGTGATGAAGGAAATTTCCACACTGAGCTTTGCTGTTTGCTCTCAGGATCAAAATGATGTAGCCAAGTTTCATCAGCAGTGATTACGTTTGAAAGAAACTCCGGATCTTCCTCTAACATCTACTTTAACTGCATGTTACCTCCATTGCAGCGGTAGGCCATACTGTACATGTCTGAACTTTCCTGGTTCTCACAGACGGGAACCAGGAGTACCAACAATGAAACTACTATAATAAGATTGAATTTTAGTGGGAAAAATTATGACCGTAGAAAATTATGACCATGTTTATTGAACAGCCCTCGTATAGTTCAGTGTAGTTGTGTCTATGTGTAAATATGTTAATATCACTTCGTAAAAATAAGTTAATTTGAAAAATATATTAATCAGGTCATCAAGGGCAAACAACGGGGGATAACCAGTTCGCTAGCGTAAGGATACCTCACACACAAGATTTACTGAGTTTTAATCTCGATCAGGATAAGTTATCTGGATAAGGTTTTCCTTTTCCGGGTTTGTCCCTTATACTGAAAGATAAATATAGGTTAGCTCCATGAACCCTGGGCTCATTTGAGCATGATTTGACCCATTACATTCTTTGACGTGACTTGCATTGGAGGGAATTGAGAAGGTTCAGAGGAGGGGGAGGGAGGACAAAGTTCTGCCCTGCTATGCAACGTTGAAATTTCCTTTCGCACTTACAAATTCGAAACAGCCAAAGAAGAAGAAAAGAAGAAGAAACTTCGTTAGCCGGCCTTTGTTAAATAATGGTATGAAGAGACAAAATTGCTACTGTTTTAAGGCAATAAGTTCCATACTTTGTGTTAACAACTGAAAATACTGTTTTATCAATTGTCGCAAATTATTGCCCTTTTCAAAGCTGCTGTTTTATTTGGTAGCTTGGGAGTGCATTTGGTAGCCTGGCATTATACCAATGTTACGGGTTGTTCTACTTTTGAACACTGTGTCGTTTACTTGTTATACAATGACAGGACCAAAGAGAAGGTAGAAAAATTTAAAATGTCATGTAGTTGAGTTATCATCTAACAACTACTCGACCATTTTGATCAAAACCTTTTACACCAATCAGGAGGAGGTATTTATCGGCTATGCAGAATATCTAGAACTTTGAAGGCGTCGGCGTTGTGCATTTTGCCTCACTATCAGGGGCGTTTTATCCATTATTAGGAATAGCGGGTCTGCAAGGAATTAAACAGTTATAGGGGATGATTCACGTTGGACAACCAGCTAGTCAAATAATTGAGAAAGGTACTTTTCTTGACCTAAACTTTTGGGTATATCCCGCTGGCATGGGAAGAGCTTGGAGAAAAGCTCACTCAGAGAGGATATGGAGAGTGTCTCTAGCGAATGTTGAAATGAAATTTTATGTATCACCTGTTATTTCATTTCCTTCTTCGACTTTCAGTGTTGCATGGCTGGACTGTGGCGTAGAATGTTATGGAGGATATATTTTGAGTGTATATGGTTTAGGGGTGGTATAGGAAGGATCTCTACAGGAACGTTAGGAACCCCGTTGAGTGTGTACGTGCCACTGCTAGATCTGTCCGATCTGGTATTGTTTATAACTTATCCCTTCCCCTGCAGATTACAAGCACGCAATACGATTTGTTGGTTAAACCTTCATTCATTACTATATCTTCAGTCATGTCTCTGTGTCCCATTTTTTCCATGGCTAATATACAGGATGTTTATTAAGTCACTTACCATTTTCTATTGAACAACGTTCAACGGCTATTTATAATATAACACATAAATTTAGACCTTAAGAACATAAATTCAATACTTTCAACGTGATGACCCTGCAAATCTAAGCATAAGTTCCATCCTTTTTCTGTAGCTCGAAACGCCCTTGCTAACATATCTGCGTTAACTGTTCCACAGCGGCATAGATGAGTCTTTTGGGTTGTTCAAGACCTTTGATACAGATGCACCTTAGACTTCATAAATCTCCAGACGAAGTAGTCCGTTGGGGTCAAGGCAGTTGAACCGGGAGCCCGAAGTTTTAACCATAAACGGCCAATCCATCTCCCAGGGAAGGTGTCATTGAGATAGTCGAGGACATTTCTGACAAAATGGAGAGCTGCACCTTTTTGTTGGTAGACTACAGAATTCACAGTGCTCAATCCATCTCCCAGGGCAGATGTCATTGAGATAGTCGCGGACATTTCTGGCAAAATCGGGAGTTGCACCATTTTGTTGGTAGCCTACAGAATCCACAGTGCCCAATACATCTCCCAGGGAAGGTGTCATTGAGATAGTCGTGGACATATCTCACAAAATGGAGAGCTGCACCTTATAGTTGGTAAACTACAGAATCCACAGTGCCATCTTGTATCAAATGTAGCTCTAGAAACTCTTTCAGCAAATCAAGTTAGGTGACACTGTTGACTCAGAAAACATGTAGGGGTCATAAACCTTTGGCAGTCTGATTTCCATCCATACATTTACTTTTGGCGAGTCCTTTTCCCATTTTTTAATGCATTTGGCTGCTCAATTGTCTAAGTCCGACAGTTAAGTCTCGTCACTGAACAGCACATGCTGCATTCAAAATTGTCATTCCTAACAGCGTCCAATAGGTCATAGCACACGGCCACTCTAGCTGCACAGTCTTTATCTTCCAGTTTGTGGACAATCTGAAAGTGGCAGGCATGCTCTGTGAATTTGAATCGCAGTATTTTCAAAACAGCGGTGTGTGCGATAGTTTTCTAATCTCTGTTTCATATAACCTTGCCCCGCTGACATGTATCTCTTCGCGTGCAACTACCTTCCCCTCATCCTAATTGGCTAATGCTTTCGCGCCATAGGCCATAGGCGGTGTGTTCCCGTCACAATTAAACCTGCAGTAAACGTCATAATAATTGCCAGGAAGATAGATAAAATCATACAAATAAGAATATGAAGGCATGCAAAAATACAAGTTTATAATGAAACTGAGCAAGTTGAAACTGAAACAAGTTTATAATGAAAGGCCTTCGGCCTTTTCCACTGGGAATTTTTTAAACCAGCACACATACCTTGCAAAAATGCTTGTCTTTCAGTCTTAAAAGTCGTGTTACGCCATACCTTTCGTGTGTCCTTCATTCACCCAAGTCTCGTCAAGGTTATTTTGCGACTTGTATCCCAGTATAGTCTGATTGTCCTTAAATAACGTCCCCGCCACATAGAAATATTGCCCCTGGAGTGCTAAGTTTTCCTTTTGTCTCAATTTCATGTCGCGATGTTCTTACGCATCTAACACTCACACCTGTAAGTTCAGAGCACAGCTGTTCGACTTCTCTCACTGTCAGACGGATTCTTCTCTGGGAGTGCATTAAACAAATGCACCACAATTCTTTTTTCGCCGCTTTGTATAGGTTTTCCCTTCCGATGCTTCAGCGAAAAACGGGTGGTAGACTCTGCCATTATACATATAATTAGTACACGTGCAATAAACGATCAATAAAATAATTTAGCTCTCGCACTCGGCACAACACACCTTCCAGTTCAACACAAGGTCAGTGATAGAAGTCATATAAACAAATATGTCATCACTACCACTAAATCGCGTGCTATCGTGCCATGTGGTTGAGAGCAAAGGAACGCCCTCTTTACTTCGTTTAAGAATTAACATGCATTTCAGATAAATCAACTCTGTTGCGTAATATATTTAATTAAAACTTTTACGAAAATATTAAGTTGACAATTCTCTTCCAACATATAAAGATATATCACCATGTTAAATAACGAACTAATTTTTACCGCAGAACAGTCCATACTACAATAGCAGTCAATGATAGGTGATAAGGTCACGTGACCGTTAAGAGATGCGGGGCAAGCTTATGTGAAACAAGGATTAGTTTATGCTGAGGGGCTGCTTTCTGAATCTTTTCCACAGCTGATACAATGGTTCTCCCAGTTCCTTCGTCTGCAACACTACTTGTTTACCATGTTCTTAATAACGTGATTGTATTAGCTGGTTTGTGAAATCTCCACGTGAAATTGTCCTGCACTGCATCATACGTCATTCCATGCAGTTGGTAGGAAATAACGTACCTTCTTCTACTGTGTACACTGCTTCAGATTATCTGCAGAAAGGGTAAACATTTGTAATGTTAACAAAGAAATGGTAGTGACTTTATAAACACCCTGTATACGAGCCATTAACGTGAATTGTAACAAATCACTGGCAACAAACATGAACACGATACTACAAGTCAAGGCTATTCTTACCTAACAATGTAACCTGTTCCTATTCACATACTCTTTACATACAACAAACATATTGTATTTTTTCGTCACAGGTGACGAATCTCTGTTAAAGGGCGGCACAAAAACTGCGTGTAAGCCTAAACTTGATTTAAATGCCAAAAAGTAATTATCGCTGAAAAAAAAAAAGTTGAATTTTGGAGCATGTCGATGGCACGGCAGCACACTACGTTATCGACCCAGCCTCGGCTGACGTCACTACGCTGAATGAAATCTCTGGGAAGGGAGAGAGACAGACCGTAATAAACACGGCCTGCAATTCCCTCCCCTTTACCCGTGCTCCATTCCCACAGTCACGCTATTTTTTTTTAACCGCGAAACATCCTGTTGGATAGCAGCTTCATTCCGGCGCGTTCGCACCCATTCTTCTGTCTGGCAGCTGTGAGAATTTATGTGAACCTTTAACATTCCGTGACGATCAGCCTTACCGGTAAAACCCGCAGCTTCGCGCGCGTTATTAAGTTTACTGCAGATTCAACTGTTTCTAGATTTCTTCATTTCCTCTCCTTAATTTTTTCAACTGCGGTTCCCCTCTCCAACTTTCCCACTCTCTCTATGTACCTGTCGTGTAATGTTTGGAAAACCGGTAGTATCATTTTATTTTCTCTACTACCTACCTGACCGAGCGGGATGGCTCAGGCGGTTTCATCTGTGCCCCGCATCCGAGAGGCCTCGGTTCGGTTCCCCTGGCCGACCTACCTCACCCATGGGTTTTCGGGGGTTTCCCGGGTCGCTAGGCGAATGTTGGGTAGGTTAATTACATCCCCCAAACTTCCTGCCCCTCTATTTCATCTCCATTATCATTTCACATCATCCCTCATCTGGTGGTCTCTTTCAGGTAGAAGTGTCGGTGGGAGTTTCGGCGGTGCATGGTTGGATGATATACTCTGAGTGAGCCACTTCCTCTTCCGATTGGCGGTTGCTGGTCTCCGAACCACAGTAGGGGAACGTCCGTTGTCCTGGCGTGCCGGAGGAAGTTTCCATCTAAGTAAAATGTAGGGACCATGCTCTGTGTACTTTAGTGACTTCTTAGGACGACCACCCTATGTTTCCTCTCGCCGCATGCTTCCTCCCGGGGAAATAAGGTATAGTGTGACCCGTATAAACCTGAAGCATTTAATAGGCCATAACTTTTGTACACATAATAGGACACACGTGCCACTTTAGGGAAATATAATACACAACTGGGAGATTAAATTACACTATTTACATCTCAGAGAAAACGTTGGAAGTGTCCTCCACCAGCATCTATACATGTTTGTACTCGTCCCGCCAAATTCTCTGAAGTTTTACGGAGATGATATCGAATTAAGAGTTCGATAACAAGCATGATGCAGCGGGAAATTCCAGATTATCTCTGTCTGTCTGTCTGTCTGTCTCTCTCTCTCTCTCTCTCTCTCTCTCTCTCTCTCTCTCTCTCTCTCTCTCTCTCTCTCGGTAAGCTCCCGTAGGGGAGGGGATCCGTCCCCTTCAGCTGCCGAGGTGCGGGCCCTGCGGACCTCTAGCACTTGTGGTACCTCTGACGTTACTAGAGGAACCTCGGGCCGAACATTCGAGCTCCTCCCTGAATGGGAGTTGTTCGGATTGTGTTGGACTCGAGGGGGCAGTGTGTTCCCAACACCCACGAGGAATTAGGTACCTCCGGCCAGGCTACGGCCGCCCGGAGGGGACAGAGGGTTGCCTAAGAAGTCCCGGGTACTAGCCTGCAGAGCTAGTAGAAGGTGTGCTGCATCACCAGGTGGTCCCATCGAGATTTTCGTTAGTCTTCCCTGCGGGGTTGACGCACCTAAGTGACGTATCCACTTCCATCCCGTCTTGACGTTGTGCTCAGCAAGGGGGGGGGGGGGTTAAGAAATCAGGTATTGCCCTATGGAAAGAGCCCCGGGGTATCCATCGCTCCCGGGTAGAAGTAGGCCTGGGTCCTGGTCCTACGGTCCAGGACTCTGCACTTAACTCTCTCGGTAAGCGCTCAGCGCTCGCGTACATAGCTCTCTGTCTCTTTCTTTCTTACGCGCCCGGCACAGGCTTGTCGCGGCTGCTACACAAACAATGCGATCGGTGACGATATTAAGATAGGCCGCGCAATGGTCGATTGGATTCTCACCAAGGTGACTCAGGTTCAATCTCAGACGACCGTAAAATGAGATTTGTGCTGGACAACACGTATCTGGAGTGTTTTTTCGGGATTACCGGTTTCTTCCGCCATTTCGTTCCACCCCCCGTAGGGGAGGGATGCGTCCCTTTCAGCTGCCATGCTGCGGGCGCTGCGGACCCCTAGCACTCGTGGTACCTCTGACGTTACTAGAGGAACCTCGGGCCGAAAATGCGGAGTCCCTCCCGTCGGGAAGTTCTTCGGATTGGGTTGGACTCGAGGGGGCAGTGTGTTCCCGCCACCCACGGGAAATTGGGTACCTCCGGCCAGGCTACTGGCTGCCCGCAGGGGGTAGAGGGTTGCCTCATAAACCTGCAGAGCTAGTAGCTGGTGTGCTAGATCACCGGCGGCCCTACCAAGGTTTATTGGTAGCTGGTTCATTAAGGACCGGCGCGTAAGTGGCGTATCCACTTCCGTCCTGTCTGCCGTGTGCAGGCGGGGGCGCAGTTTATAAAATAGGTACTGTAAATAAACCCGAGAGGCCCGGGTTCTGGTCTTACGGGGCCAGGACTAATGGGAGTTGATCCTCACATTTACTTTAATCTCGTTCCACCGTTGCTCCATCTTCAGTTCATTCATCAGTGTCACCGCCTGCGGTACCACATGAAATAAAAGCGGGTGTTTTCTCCCTTCCCATTTAACCGATTTTTCATTATTTCCGTTTATTTTCTTATCTGTTTTCCTGGTTTCACAAATATTCACTATACACATAAACACCCATGCCCAAGGCGGGACTCGAACCCGCGACCCTCTACGCGGTGGAACACTAGAGACATACGCTTTAGCGACCATGGCTACGGGGGTCTGCAAACGTTAAAACTACACACTGAACATGTACACACTGTTAAGGTACTATTTCTTATTTAAAGTAAATCAGCTTTGATATGATAGTGTGAAATACTTTTGGATCGTAGGTAAATTGACTCCTAAAATTTTTATTTGGTTTTATTATACAGATGTAAATATAATTGTACTATGATTATTTAATTATAATTAAATAGTGTTATTTAATGTTATTTATTTATGGTTCACATGTTATTTTAATTTTAAAATTTTCTTCCAGTTTGAATAACAGGAATAACTTCAGTTGAAATGTTTATTAAATCCATAATTCCTGAAGTTCTGCTAAAGATTTTAAGCAATTAATTATAAACTGAAAGCCAAAAAATGTTGAGAAGGAAATATGCACATGGTGCTCAAATTTTCAACTCAGTGATTTTCTTAATTGTCACAGGATCAATTAAATTCAGTGGAGTAAGGATATATATAAGTATAACAACAATTTAAAAAGGGAGAACAGAGCAGACAATTTTACTTTTTTCGCCAAATTTTACTAATAATTGCTTAAACTTGAATAAGTTATGAGAACGGTTGGTAGAAAATGTATAAAAGCAAATGATTAACGTATAATTGTGTAAATGTCAACAGTTTCTTTCTTGCAGAAGAGATTTTACAGCCATTTTGAACATCACAAGTGCCATGTAAACTCTACCAACAAAGGGTAAAGCCATTAAATTAAAGAAGATTACGAGAAGCGTCGCTCCATGGAAGAGTACCGGAACCTATAAACTGGGCTTAGATAATACCGAGTCTTTGACGGTCGTCTTTTACGTCACGCCGTCAAGGTCACGTGATCGCACTGCGGACCTTAGCAGAAATAGTTTTAGGCGCCGTGTAATTACTGTGCACATATAGCAACCCTATGAATATGTAAAAGTGCTTTCAAGTTGACACATTCATTATTAAAAACAGTCCCTCTTCTTAAGGCGGACCAGTAAGCTCTCCAACGCTTACCTGAGATACATAGAGGAAAAATGTGTTCAGTCAAATATGTCATATTGAGGTTACCACAGAGACACGTTTTAAGGTCCCCTCAACGGAAAAAAAGCTTTAGTAAAGAACCCATGTGTGTATTTATGTTCGCAGGTGCGTGCTGGCACTTGATTGTATATACATCGTCTTTCAAAACGAACATATAGAAGTAGTTGCTGAGTTTCTATATGACACATATAGATAGTTTTTATCAACAATAGAGCCGCATAAAAGTTCTGTTCAATGAGTGTGGATTAGGCGGTGACAGGAACAATGACTCGTGCCTCACGCTGTCGGAGTTCGCAGGTATAGGTCACACGCCGTACCGCGTGCTGTAACTGTTTGTAAACATACGGTATACTCCGCAGTAGCTTGCTACTATTAAGTATTTCTTTGACTTACGAAACCGTAATAAAGAAGGTATTACTCAATTATTACTTATGAGTGTTTAACGTGTTCCAAAATTCCGTTATAGCAGTCCATGATGGGAAATAAGCTGTTGGACATATGCAACTTATACCTTTTAGAGGGAAGTTAATGTTAGTGAGGTTGAGGATGGAAGTCTTAAATGATAAACAGAACAAAAAACAACATCAAAGAATTGTAAATAAATTAACCAAAACTAAATGGCTTATACAATGAGACGAGCATTTTATTTCGCATGTTTGATAATACTAAATAAAGCATTTGTTACTAAAAAGGAAGCTGTTGATATTTACAGTAAGCAGGTGAAAGTATTGTACAATTAAGATCATAACAAAATCATCTGAAGTTAAACAAATAAATATTATCATTGATGTAACATGAGTTCGTTGAACTCCCTTCAGCTCTTCCATCCATCAAAACCATATCCACTATTTCGGCGTTTTTTTATTTATTTATAATCGAGAGGTCGTGCGTTAGACTCTCGTTCATAACGCGAATTCTAGAGTGTTTTCTCATCCAGCATGATTGAATTTCCATTACTTAATTTCATTGTATTTCATTCTCATATATATTGTATCCTTCTAGGTTTTGAGTAGAGAGTTCTTATTCTTGTTTTTTTTTATTTTTTTATTTACTTTTTCAATTTTCTATTTTTTGTACTTTTTGTATTTTGTATTTTTGTATTTTTTATTTTATCTTTGTAATTTACTTTTTGTACTTTTTTATTTATTTTTATTCTTATTTATTTTTATTCTTTTTTATTTTTATTTTTTTGTATTTTAAGACGAGAATGGGTACCGGGTAACATTTTTTCCCTTGTGTTATTGGCTTGTACTGTGAGACAAATGAAGGGTTCTGTTTGCTTAAATGGTTATTAGATCTGCATTTGTTCCAAGTGATAAATGTATGGCTCAAGAGAACGCAAGGTTCGTTCGTATAGCGCTCCATATTGCTTGAATTTGCTATCTAAGTACGCGCAAAGTCCTCTCTGTTAGGACGGAATGTGTAGTTTTACACTGAAGAACAACCTTGTAACTGTCCGAGTTATTAGTCGACTTTTCCACAAATAACTGCCCTTTGCCCCATTACCTGAAAGGTAGGCTAGGGTCACTGATAAAGAGCAAGCAGTAATGTTTTTGTTTTCATGGCCAGGCGTCCCAATAACAACTTTTGAGGTGCGTACAGCAGTGGTTCCTGCGCTGCCTAATCACCAAATCATGTAATATTTTATGCTGCATAACATCATACCTAAGAGGACTTTGAAGCTGCGACACTAAAATTCTGACTAGTTAACTAGTTAACGGTGTCGTTTTCAAACAACCTGGATATATACATATATATGCAATTACATATACAGCTGCATTTAATTTGGTCAGTGTTTACAATGTCCACTTTCGATGAACCGTTGATGACTTCAAGTATCTGGACATGTTGACCGACGTTGTGGTGCTACAGCTGTAAGCACGACCTGACTTAGTGCAATAGGTCTCTCAACAGGACGGGGACGCACCCCATTTTGCTTTGGTGGCCCGTGGATAAATGGATGAGGCATTCCTGCAGCAGTGGATAGAGCGATAGGGGAGCATTGAGTGGCCACCACGTTCCCGGCCCTGGCTCAACTGGAGTCCTTCTTCTGGGGAGTAAGGTTTGCTTCAGCAAAGAAAGTCCTAGGGGAATGAGGCGCAGAGGGAGGAGTGAGACACGGTTCTGATACCCTGCCTGGTAGCGATTTATGACAGTCGGTTCAGTTCAGTTACAGAACATTCAAAAACATTTTACGCCTTCTACCTTTGTGAATAGATCTTCTCGGTTTCAGAATACTGAGTTAAAAGGGTGCATGTTTTTTTTAACATTCTAATCCTTGTGTAGCATGAGTTCTCCGTCGCACACATTTATTGACCTGGTCATACTGTTTAACGGAAGCACATTAGGGAACTACCTCCTGGAAGTACCACCGTAGAAGAATTACACTGATTTGTTCTTGCCAGGACCTGTGTCACCCTGTTCATGTGTGTGAGTGTGAGAGAGAGACATAGAGAGAGAGAGAGAGAGAGAGAGAGAGAGAGAGAGAGAGAGAGAGAGAGAGAGAGAGAGAGAGAGACAGAGAGGGAGAGAGTCGGAGACGGATTGCACAAGCGCATCAATGCCGAACTTAAATATTTTGAGCACTTTCAGTATATAAATATGGCGATATATGTAATTGTATACCTATTAAAGGGCCACCTGTACATAAGTATGTGTGCAAAAACAGTATAAGATAAGCCTAAGGGTAGACGAGTACCAAAATTCTTATTTAAGCTGCGAAAATTCCAATACGGCTTTCAAGAAGTCAAAAATTGCTCCTAGAACTTGTATTAAAGTGTTGTGGTTTTACCGCATTTTCACTATCACTTCATTAATGTGATCAGTTCAACTTGTGGTCAATTCACTTTCTCCTTGACACAGTGGCATAATGTAGTACCAGGATATGGTTTCTTCTTCTGGAAGATCCAGTCGCTGGAGAGTGAACATAAGAGTTCTCTATGATATACCGCAGCAGCACTCACTGCACGACACATCCAGAATCTTAACTTTTTGTCGCAGAAAGTAAATTTCTGCACTAAATGAATCACTTGCTCACCTTTTAGCTGTTGGTTAGAATTCCACAAGATACTTGGGTGGAGAGAGTGGTTTGTGGTTATTTGACAATAACGCTTCTTGTGATACGCTGGGCGAGAGCGCTTACGTATATAGCGTCTGGTTACATTCCAGAACGTTCTAGATGGGGAGAGATTGGGAATTTACAGAATACTGTAGTTGTTTTGAGGATACTGCTTTCTGGTTTTCTATTTATTTCTATAATTGACCGGTACTGACCTAGCGAAACTTGGGTTATTGTCACTGTATCAGAGTATTCTATTTTTATAGGACTAAGAGATACTAATAATTTATTTATTTGAACTAATATGTTTTATAAAAATGACACAAATGTAACAGACAACAATAATAAAATTACTCTGAAACGTGTAATTGTTGTATAATGGACATACATATGCATTAGATACAGTAGCCCATTCAGTTCACCTCAAGAAAACACGTCATAACCTAAAATTACTTCTATAAAGTCAAATATGCAGAGTTTAAGTGGCAGGTATGTGGATATTTAAAAGATGTTAGCTTTGTGAGTGGGATAGTAGAGTCTGAACCAAGTACTGGAGAAGAAAACATTGGAAGTAGAAAGGCAGTATCGTGCCAGAAATGGAAAATATTCACGAGTGTCTTGTGGACCCAAAAAATGTTCCGTTACCATCTTCTACACATCAAATTAGGCTTAATGAAACAATTTATTAAGGCTTTAAATAAGAATGAGAACTACTACAAAGAAATCTACAAGAAGTTCCCTGAAATACCTGAAACTAAATTTCCTCTTTGGGAATATTGTGACGACCTAACCACGGGTGGTAATGGATAAGGAACACATGGCCAGATCGTACATGGAGGAATTGCTCAGAGTAGGAAGTACATGCTTTTGGACAGGTTAAGGTTTTCAGTTTGGTTCATTTCTACAAATGATATGGATAATACTGACTAAAACTACAATTCACTTAATAAAAATATATACTACAATAAAGCAAAGTACCTTCATAGATGGCCACAGCGGCCGTTTATCTGCCTCTAGAGGCTGCGGACAAATCCATCCGTTCAAGCCGAATGATGCCACAAGAGAGAGCGAGAAACCTTCTTACACAAACTTATTATCCAGCGGGTGATAAAGTGGGGAAGTGACGTCACACGTACTATTGAACTCAAATGAACTACTATTGTGTTAATTAAAACAGTCACTTGTGACATCTCTCCCTTGCTTCCCTGAATATCAAGACAATTTCTTTCTTTTTCTTGTTTTGGGAAAAATAGCAATAATTGATTATAAAATTGGAGTCCCCAGTGCGAAAACTCTTGGTTCGATAGTTAAGCCACAAGTAAAAAAAAAAGTTCACTGTCTACTTTACACACAAAATATATTTGCATACAACTTTTTATTTCTTTTTCCTTTTCACTTTTACTACAGCTTCAATGATTAGGGGAAGAAAAGCATTACATCAACACAACCAACTTACATGTAAATCACGTGGTGTTTTACCAGTCTCTAAATAACTGAACCATCCAGACTTACGGGTGTGTTTCTGAATACCATATTTTATTGTTGAATTTCCCTCCCTCTCTCTAGAGAGAGCGTGTGAGAGCAGGAGGGCGTCATCAACAAAGCCTGCGACATCAGTATAATATCTAATTGAAAACTATCCAGTTGTGTGACTGGAGATACTCTTCTTTGTTTCCCTGGAGCTACAATTCCTGATGGATAGCTGTGGGTGTGTCTCTTTAGAGATTCTAGAAACAATAACCTCACTTATCTAGGACACACGCAGACCTTTATCTCAGTTGAAAGCAATAAGCGGATCATTTTGAAGAAGCAAATTCTGCCCGCCTCGGTAGCATATATGGTAGCGAGTCCGCCTCACCTTCAAGAGGATCCGAGTTTGCATCTCGGTCAGGGTGAGTTACCCGGATAAGGTTTTCTTCCAGGGTTTTCCCTTATTCTGAAAGACGAACGTCGGGTAACTCTAAACCAGAGAAAGATAGCTTCGAGTGTTGTGACGTATTTCAGCCGGCAGCGAGGCCTGCAGTGGGTGTGACGTCAGTCAAGAGTTGGGTTGCATCAAGTTGCCTATATAATTGGGGCTGTGAGTACAGAATCTAAGGGTTCAGTCAGGTGTACCGCACTCGATGACAACAATGTAGCTACGACATACCAAATGAAACAGTTAAATTTACAATGTGACGATTTATTGAAGGACGAATATACACACAAGAAAGATTTGGCTGATTTTTACAGAAATGACAAGCGACACATTAAAATAAAAAAAAACAGACAGAAAGTCAAATTTTGCATATTAGTGATATCGGGAAGGTCTTCTTCTTCTTCTTCTTCTTCTTCTTCTTCTTCTTCTTCTTCTTCTTCTTCTTCTTCTTCTTCTTCTTCTTCTTCTTCACTTCATGGCATAGGTAATAAAGTGCCTGTTCCGCCTTCGAAGTCCTCCAGCCATCTTTTCCTGGGTCTGCCCACCGATCTCCTACCTTTAGGATGATACTGAAATATTTGTTTCGTAAGTCTATCATCTGGCATAAGTGATATCTGGAAGGTATTTTTTTAATATAGGTCTGGAGTGCTTTCTTTCCAAATTTCCTTTCGCATTGATTAATTTATCATTGTCCACCATTTGTGATGCCATTTGTGGTAAGAAGGAGTATTAAATGCTATTATTAGGGTACTTAATAAATGAAACTAATGATAAACACGAGAAGGACGTGAAATGGTAGCTAATTTTATATTATAGAAGGCCACGTTTGTAGAAACTCAACTCGTTAAATGGATTTCCCTGACTGGATGTAACACTCAAGTACCGGCCAATGTACTCCATATAAACGTGGTAACTGAGGTTCTTGCTGGAAGCGTCCAGGACGTCGTAAAGCTTTTCCAAACGGTGAAACAGTTTGCTTCCTTTTATTGCACTGTGTTATGAGACAGTGTAAAGGGTATGTATTATTCAGAAGACAGAGCTCTGTATAGGAGAAGATAAAGATTACTGCCGGGGGGTCACACCCGTGGATATATGCCTATCTGTAGAGCTAGAATTAGCCATGTTCCCCTTGGGAGTACGTCAATGTTGATCCGCACTGTAATTATTACTGTGAAAGTCAGCTTTGATCACACGCGTGTTTCAAAATTAGTGATTTAAATATATGATCCAGGTCCAGAGATGAGTGCAGCATCCGTCCGTTCCTGATTGATATCTCCAATATTACCGTACAATTTGCGAAATGAGTGATTGGAAGTGATAATTAATTACACTCTCGCACAAGCCATGTGTAAACTTAGTTGCAAAGGTAGCATCAGATTTGTTTTTGTAATTTTCGTCCTCCAACGTAGTCATATCGTACGATGAATGTATTGGCTGAAATGATGCTCAAATGAGCCAAGAGTCCATAGAGCTTAGACTTACCGAGCGTCCGCGCTTCGGGTTAAGGTAAAAGCCCGGAGAAAGCCTTTTCCGGGTAACTCACCTTGACCGAGATTCGAACTCGGAACCTCTTGAACCTGAAGCAAACACGCTACCCCGAGGCGGAAAGAATCAGATTGAACAATAAAATGCTGTAGCCGGAGTTTGAACGACACTTCTTCAGCTAGCTTTGCTTGTACCATTACAACCTGTCGGTAAGAGAATTAATTCCCCAACTGACACATTTAAATCAAAATATACTCTCAAATTCTTGTTGACAAAACATGCTTCAGTAGAGAATTTACCTTGTATTAGACTCAAACACGTGTGATACTTTTGGCCAAATCATCGATGAGGTCTTTGAGTGCTTGACATTAGAGAAAGCAGTTATATACAGTTATTCAAGTTTTGGAAGATATTTATGCTCAATTTCGCCAACAGATGTTAAAATCGGCGTTAAAAAATGTAACTTAACAATTGTAGCAGCGCTAACAAATCTGTTAAATTTCTTGCGTTGCACCTGTTTTCTGAAAATGTTAACAAACACGTGTTAACACCAAGAAACTTGTAAAAATTATAGCTGTAGAAGGCTATGGATGAGTAATATTATTTTTTGAACGTACTGCGATGCGATTTTGTTTTCATTTTCGGCTGCACAAGCTGATCAATGGCGGATGAACAAAATCGTAAACAAAAGCAGTGAAACAAATTTCTCATCGATGGAGAAAGAATTGTGAATTGAATTGGTGACGAGTATAAGGATATCGTGGAAAATAGGAGAACGGATGCGGTAAATGTAAAAGAGAAAGATGTCACGTGGGAAAAAATTGGAAACAAATTTAATTCAAATGCATGTCATTACTAGAAACACGAAACATCTTCAGTATTACGTAAATTTAAAACGAGGAGCGAAGGACAAGTGACGAGTGAGTTGAACGTCTCAAGATGGGAGGTGGACAATGTATTATCTATATAATTCAGTGAATTATAAAATCGCAAAGTTATTAATACTTGAAGCAAAGGCGAGATCGGTATATTCCTTTCGATTCATGTTCTAGCTCAGTATTACGTAAATTTAAAACGAGGAGCGAAGAACAATTGACGAGTGACTTGAACGTTTCAAGACGGAAGGTGGAAAATGTATTATCCACATAATTCAGTGAATTATAAAATCGCAAAGTTATTAATACTTGAAGCAAAGATGATATCGGCATATTCCTTTCGATACATGTTCTAACCTCTCTTGTACTTCTTGTACTTCCGCAGTAACAACTTGTTTCTACAGCCTATATCTCTGTAGAATATTTTCTTCTGACAGATCCTCAAAATAATTTCTCCTCATAGGCCGTACTCTATTATGAATGCCATTTACACGGTCTTAGATATAGCATATCGACATCAACAGGTGCATTCACGTCCGCCATCTTGACTAATTAAAATTTTTAAGGACTTAACATCAGACTTCTTAGTTTAACAAGAGATTTAACAGTAGTATTAGGCCAACACTTGTTGGAGAAATGCAGTTTGCTAAATCTTAGCATCTTAACCCGTGTTAAGTATTAACATCTGTTGATGAAATCGGGCATTAGACTAGCTACTTTCGAGAAAGTTGGCCATCTTCATTCTGGCGAACTGCAAAATATGTGTGTTCACAACACACGTTGGTTGGTTGGTTCCCAACACTACCCACATAGCAACCTGGGCCTTAGGGGCAACCTCGCCCCATCACCTGATGACCGGACCAATTTCTCAGGTGAAGGCGCCCAGAGGGCGTCTTTTGTTGTTGTTGTTGTTGTTGTTGTTGTTGTTGTTGTTGTTGTTTTTGTAATTTACGTCCTCCAACGTCAAGTCATATCGGACGATGAATGGAATGGATGAAATGATGCTCAAATGAGTCCGGGGTCCATAGAGCTTAGAGTTACCTTACATTCGTCTTACAGGATAAGGGAAAACTCCGGAAACACCTTATCCTGGTAACTCACCCTGACCGAGATTCGAACTCGGGACCTCTTGAACGTGAGGCAGACATGCTACCACCACGCTACCAATGCGGGCCCCAGAGGGCGGTGTCCATTACCTCCAATATTAGGGCGATAGGACCCACAGCTTATAACGTCGACTCCAAACCACTTTGGGCATAGGAGACACTTCACATGGGCTAGACAGAGGTGAAGGCGTGGATGGGGCCAACTTAAAGTCGCCACCCCAGAGCCGGGAATGGAACTCAGGGCCCTAAGCACGGGAGCCGCAAGCGAAACTCTTTCCAATACAGAAGCAATAGAAACTCGGTAGAAAACAAATGTTGGTCAGCTTCGAGATAATTTGTAAACCAGGGCTGCTAAATCAGTTTTGTAACGTATTTCGTATGATAAACTAGATTACGAGCAAACCAGTGTGTTTGCTTGTCACAGAATTTTGATTCCCGGGCTTCATACTTAATACGATTAAGTCAATCAGTGATAATTAATTGATCTTTCACGTATGGCTTGGGTAAAGTTGGAAAGCTGAATTGTAGGGAAAATGTTCAGTATTACTTATATAGTCAGGCTTTGAACCACGGATCTAGACTTACTGCGTCACTACTCTACCATGGCGGTTTGACTCTAAACTTCATAAATAATACATTTTCTCATGATAAACCACTTCAAATTGATTTCGTTATAGAATACCCCAATGGTGACTTATAATATTCTAAGCAAGATTAAAACAAACCCAGCATTCACGTACTGATCCGAAGAAGAAGAAGAAGAAGAAGAAGAAGAAGAAGAAGAAGAAGAAGAAGAAGAAGAAGAAGAAGAAGAGGAAGAAGAAGAAGAAGAAGCAGAAGAAGAAGAAGAAGAAGAAGAAGAAGAAGAAGAAGAAGAAGAAGAAGAAGAAGAAGAAGAAGAAGAAGAAGAAGAAGAAGAAGAAGAAGAAGAAGAAGAAGAAGAAGAAGAAGAAGAAGAAGAAGAAATAAAACATGGCCCGAGTGGGACAGAAATCCAACATCGAACACACCCAGTGCTTGCCTTACACATAACCGAGCAATTAGGTCTTTTGTGTAAGTTTTGTTATCACTTTTGACTTCTTTCGCCATTATGTTTTAAGTACCTTAGGCTCTCTGTTTTGCCAGAATTGTGATTCTGTGTGCAAAGAGATCACATTAGCCATCAAAGGGAAGTTCTGAAAACGCACATGACGTGGGGAAATTGAGCGACAAACAGCTTGTTAGAAAGCAGTTGCCTGGCAACGCAAACAAAGTCTACATTACAAGAGGCGTGTTCTTCCAGCAGGATGGAGCAACATGTCACAGTGAAAAGCGTTTCCTAATCCTGTCTTCTCGCTTTCATGAACCGGAGGGTTGGTATGCATCCTGAGTTTGTATCCTGTTGAGGACCAGTGATTCAAAATCCTTTTAGTTGTGAAATAGATCACCTTGTGCTTTGTTTGTATTTGACATTAAAATATAATATATATATATTTAAACAGTGTGCAGAATGGTTTTGTTGTATAAATTCTGTGTAAACTGTAAGTTACTTGGACTATCTATTTATTTATAATAGAGGATATATTTGATACCATCTGCAGTCCCGCCTTGGTAGCGTAGATGGTAGCATGTCTACCTAACGTTCAAGAGGCCCCGAGTTCGAATCTCGGTCAGGGTGAGTTACCTGGAAAAGGTTTTTCCGGGTTTTCCCTTATCCTTCAAGACGAATGTTGGGTAACTCTAAGCTCCATGGACCCCGGACTCTTTTGAGCATCATTTCACCAATTCATCGTCCGATATGACTTAACGTTGCAGGACGTAAATTACAAAAAAAAAAAAAAAAAAAAAAAAAAAAAAAAACTGCAGGAATATATAGGAATATATTCACTGTTTTAGCTTTAAAAGCACACCCACAATTTTACTGGTGGAGTAAGGACACGGCAAGCTTTGAAAATTCCTTGGTTCAAATCCTGGTGTAACATTGCATTTTTTATTTAGTATTAAAGCTTTATAGTTTTGAAAGGTAGCACTTAAAATAAATAAAAAGGAATAAAATCGAAGTTTACTGACGCAATCAAAACTAAATACTGTGACTTTGTGGGTTCCCAAAATTAAAAGTCAACTTTGCAGACATTCAAACTGCTTTTTGTTTCCGCAGAAAGTTTGTACAGCGCTTGGCAGCAGCAGAATTACGTTACATACACAAATACAACCTTCAAGGTCGTCTGTCACACGACCACAAACAAAAGAGTTCACTTTCAAGTCACAGCTGCACGCAGACGATTATCGAGTCCAATTACGACTGACTCTCAATAATCTAGCCACGGCCTCTTTTATATCTCCACTCACTGTTCTAGAAATTAGTGTCCTAGAAATTATTTCGGCAAGCTTTTATCTCCGCGATGCACTATCTGTGTCTTTGCGCGCGGCCGTCGCAACAATGCCTTGCGACAATATATAAATTTACGGTGTGCTTTTGTAAGAAAGTTTTTGGTGTGGGAAAGTTTTCGGCCAGACCAAGAACACATAAGATTTAACAACAATTCATGTACGAGGACTGTTCAATAAAGAATGATCATAATCTTTTTATGGTCTAAATTTTTCGCGCTAAAATTCAAACTTATTATATTCTGTTAGCTTAACGTGAAACAAATACACCGTAGTAGTTTCATTGTTGGTACTCTTGGTTCCCGCCTGTGAGAACCAGGCAAGTTCAGACATGTTCAGTATCGCCAACCGCTGCAATGGAGGTAACACGCAGTTAAAGTTGATGTTAGAGGAAGATCCGGAGTTTCTTTCAAACGTAATCACTGCTGATGAAACTTGGCTACATCATTTTGATCCTGAGAGCAAACAGCAAAGCTCAGTGTGGAAATCCTCTTCATCACCAACCCCTCACAAAGCAAAAGTAGTTGCTTCTGCTGGGAACGTTATGGTCATCTCATTCTTTGATATTCATGGAATGTTGTACCTGCACACACACCAGTAACTGGACAATACTACAGGGACGTACTGAAAACACTGCAAGTCCATATCAGGAGCAAAAGACCACATTTCTGTGAAGTAGGCTGGATGTTGCACCACGATAATGCGCGGCCGCATATTACCAATGTTGTTGCTGAATATCTTTCAAAAATCAACGTGAAATGCATCCCTCACCCTCCCTATAGTCCGGATTTAGCCCCATATGAGTTTTTTCTATTCCCTAACTTGAAGAAACGCCTTCGTGGGAGGCATTATTCATTATCAGGAGCAGTGGTGAAGGCTGCGGTTTCGATTTTGAAGGATCTCTCAAAAATGGTTTCCAGCATGTCTTTGAAGACTGGCAGAAACGCTGGGACAAGTGCATGGCATTCAGGGGAGACTAATTTGAGAGGGACCATCAAAATTATGAGGATGAATAGAGGTACTTTGTCAAAAAAAATGTGATCATTCTTTATTGAACAGCCCTCGTATGGACCATATACTCACATTGCAAATCATTAAATTTTTACCAGCGAATTTTCAATCTTTTAGTCTCTTTAGGAAAATGAAGTTTGTCTAACTTTACAAAATAAGCGTCTATCTCTACTTCGATCTATCATTTGTTAAAAACAAATCTTTGGCTACCGAGCCAATATTATAAGTTTGGTAACAAATACTAATCGCTGGGAAACAAATTCAGCGAACACCTCGATATGAACATCTTGGAACGAAGGTAATGAAATTTTACAGCAACAATCCCAAACATGTTCGAAACCCAACTGCCGTGAAGAAAGAAAACCTTATTTTTCGCAAGGTATGGACATTTAGTGTGATTAATATTGTCATATCGGTGTTCACGTGGCCTGCCGAGAGATTGCGTCTTCATTGCTATTTTGGAGGAAAGCAGTTTACATTACCCAACTTATGTAACTCCCGTGCATTTATGTTGAGAATAAGCCCTTCAAAACATAGTAAATACATAGTACATACATAGTACATAGTATAATCTCTTTATACGCATGTCTTAAACATGTGTGGACCAGCAGAAGATGCGAGTCGCCCAGGTTTACCTGGGCGGGGCATTTGCTGCCCAACCCTTAGCCGCTTACTGCGGCTTTATCTGGGCAGTATAAAAGAGTTGTGTTTTGTCATCAGGCGGTTGTTTTGGGAAGTAGTATATCTAGCCATATGTGGGCGGAAATGCTCCCGGAGGATGTGTGCGCCCAGTGATGACTGCGCTCTTCCGTCTGCCTGTGAGGCATCTGAGCACAGGCCGCTGTCCGCTTGACAGGCTAAAGAGAACGGAAAGAGGGTAAGGTATAGTTCATACCAAGCCTATTCGTGGGCTTGCGGGTGTAGGTATCAGGCGACAGTGGCCTAACACACCTAAAACTACGCCTGTATCGGGCGATTATTCCGCCCCTGATTCTGTACGGTTGCGAAGTCTGGGGATCAGCGGCTCCGACCACTATTCGCAGGCTGCAGCGCGTCCAGAATAGTGCGCTGCGAATTATCTACGATACTGGGAGTAGATTCCCGCTCCATATCCTTCACACCTATTCTGGAGTCCCATATATTGTAGACGTGGTGCGGGAGAGATCTCGTACCATCTACAATAAGTTAGACTCCCACCCAATAACCTGGTGAGCACCCTTGGCCATTACGATCATAGGATACCGGCTGCCCAAAGAAGGTTTGAGCAGAACAAACATGTGTCAACTTTCCAGGGCTCATTTTAAAGAATGATACTTAACCGCTGTATACATTTCTAGAATTTGGGCATGTAGCTCAGGCGGTGGAGCACCTGCCTGCCGTGCTAGGGGTCCTGAGTTCTACTCCCGGCCGTGGGGATGGGGATTTTCGAATACGACTTACACCTTCGATATGTTCCAAAGGAGAACGGCCGTCGATATGACCACTGGAGTTAAAGGCGGGTTATAAATGGAATAAATAAAAGAAAAATAAGTTTTGGGAATCTTCATTGCATCTTGAAGCCAGGCCGAAAGCTTAAAGGAAACCTCGTGAATATAATTTTGTGTTTGCTAAGGGATGGCAACAACTGAAAGTTGCCCATTTTTATAAAATTGTTAAAAATTGGTTTTGATATTGAAGGAATAAACATTAACCTTATACTCAATTATATCCTACAATGGCATTTGCTTTCAGGCAGTTACTAAGCTTTAATAGCTGACGTGGTCAAATAAATGCATAAGAACACGTTGCCAAAAGCCCTGGATTTACTTCTGGCATTTCTTTTTTCAATTTACGTCCTCCAACGTTAAGTCATATCGGACAATGAATGAAATGATGCTCAAATGAGTCCAGGGTCCATAGAGCTTTGAGTTACACGACACTAGTCTTTCAGGATAAGGGAAAACCCCAGAAAAATCTTATCCAGATAACTCGCCCTAACCGAGTCATCTCCATTGTCATTTTATATCATCTCTCATCTGGTGGTCTCTTTCAGGGTAGAAGTGTCGGCGGGTGTCTCGGCGGTGCATGGCAGTATGATATGCTCTAAAGGAAAATTACTTCCTCCTCCGGTAGGTCGGTTGCCGGTATCCGTTCCTCTCCTGGGACCATTTCGTGATCGTCAACCTGGGACTATTAGAGCTCGGCTGCTGGGCTCGTTGCCATCCAGCTGTGGGGGAGCGAGTTCGTTGTCCTGGCCTGCGGGGGAAGTCTCTAGCCAAGTAAACTATAGGGACCCTGCCCTCTGAACTGTCGTGGCTCCTTGGGTCGGCCCCACTCGGTCTCCTTCGCCTTATCCTTCCTCCCGGGGTTGCCCCACTTGGAGGCATAGGAACAATGGGCCCAGCATGGTGGCCTACTTACCGAATCCCCTCCGTAATTAAATTCCAATCCCACCCTAACCAGGATTCGAACTCGGGACCTCTTGGACGTGTGGCAGACACGCTACTATCTACGCTACCGAGACGGGCACTTTCGGCATTGATTTATCTTACACTTTTCCATAATAAGTATTTGTATAAGATGAAGTTTGAGGGGGAAAAAGGGTTGTTCCACACTTCTTGCAGAAGTTCAAAGAGAGTAAATATATATAAAATTGAATGTGGTTTAGCCTATACTTTTAAATTACGCAAAATCTGACATATTTTTGCAAAGTTGCAATTTCTGTATCGTGTGCAGTACCTGGTTTGTTAGCAGAAGCAAAACAATTTTTCCCCTCAGAAAATGTTGTAGGTATTTGCGTAAAATTATATGCTCTATGTGACATTATGTTAGGACATTTTGAGATAATTTAGATATAAACTGGAGGATTCTAAGATTACACTTGTAAAGACTGTCGCGAACCCCTCATCGCGATAACGCGGCTTGTGCACGCTAAGGAACTGATAAAGATAGCACGGAGATAAAGGTCTGTCGAAACAGATAAAGTTAAACATCTGGAACGTTGATGTTTCGTCTAATGGTGTCTTACATTTTGATTTACAATCTGCTTTTCTTTATCCCTGGCACCTGGGTGCTAAACCAGGGCAAGATATCCAATCATTTACAATTACTGTTTAGAGTTTTACATTTTACAATATCCAAATTAAAATTTTGCAATTTACAAATTATTATGAATTTGAGAGATAATTTAACAAATAATTATTTATAAACTATATGAATGAGTCGATATATCTAACCTTAAATTCTTAACTAACTAATAACCTAAGAGTCACTGTACCCCAATGACTTACATATCCAATAATAGTTATAATAATAATCCTATCAGCGGTCCTACTATTACAACAAAGTAGCTCATGATGAATTGTTTAAATAAGAACAGAATTTTACCGCTGTCACTATCTAAATTGAAAAAAATAAATGGTATTAAAACCTATCCCTAACTAAAATTATTAATGTTTCTGGTAAGGGAGAAGACGCACTCTTACTAATTGTCTGTTATAATTTGGTGTTCATTTGCTAATTAATCAATTGTCAATCTTTTTATAAATTATCAACATCTACTGGTGTTCCTGCATCATCATCTTGTTCAATACCTTGCATATCTAAATTTGGATCTTCCTCTATTAGCCTGTTTCTGTCAATAATTCTTTGAGATCTTCGGACTATAACTTCCACTTGTCTTAACGTGCTGGCTCCTAGTACTGTCTTACAGAACATTCGATTTCTTGTATATATATGGAAGTCGCGACTTGCCAAGGAATAAGTCATAAACGGAGTTGTAATGAGAGTTGTTGTAAACAGATTATCGTGCAACTGTGAACGCTGTTTGTTTGTGGTCAACGACCTTGGAAGATACTAATTGTGTATGTGACGTAATTTTGCTATTTTCTGATTGTCCAAAGCGTATTTCTTTGGAAATAAAGAACATTTTGAGTATCTGCAACTTGGACTTTTAATTCTATGAACACACAAAGTCACAATACCCTTAGGTTAATTGGATTGCCGTCACCATCAGTCTGTTCCCCGCTTTATGCGATTTCTTGTATCGGCAAATGCTGGGATTGCTCTTTTTCTAACACGACTTTACTGCTTACTACCTGCACCATCCTTTCTTTCCAAGGTTGTAGCTTTTAACCCTTCTAGGGATCTCCTGTCTTTGGCGGCATGGGAGGCGTTCGAACTGAAAAAGTTAGGAACTCTATACTCACTCCTCGAGCCTTACCCATCATCTCTCCCTCCCAGGGGTCCCAATAGAGGTACGAAGGGCCGAATTATGTACGTGCGGTTCTATGCCTCGGTTCCTAGGTTCCGTCCCTTCCCCTGTACCTACACCTTTTAATTATTCGATTACCACTGAGCAGGGTAGTTTCGAAACACCAAGCAATTACATACATATTTGTTAACGGTAAAGCATATTTAATTGAATGTTAATAGAAATGCCCGCTGGTGACATAAATTTGTCCTGTAAACTCTCATGTTTGTCCCCGTGGTGCAGTGCACAATTTCGATATGTTTATTTCACACAATAATGTGGACAATATTCGAAGCACAGAAACCGAATGGCAGGTAGTGCCAGGCTTGCGTGTTATTGATCAATACCAACGTTTTTCTTTCTCATTGTGTTTACATTTTTTGGTTGTATTTTATTCCATTTCCTTAGCGTGAGGAATACACGATTAGAAAATGTCATCTAGTGGGCGTTTATGACCTGATTTGTGACTTGAGAAAGGGATGTCCTTCAGAATACTGCAGTCAGTGTACAGTGGGCAGGGTTAGGGTTATACAACGAACAAGAGACACCTCACACACTGTCACCTGTATAGATCCATTCTGGCTCCCACCGCGCAGGAGGGAGAGCTGAAGTTGTATTGGAGAAACACGCAAAAGTTTTTAACAGTTTCAGGCTCGAAGACCGCTTTATTACTGTAGCTGTCTAAATTGCAATAATTACTCCACGCAGAGTAGTGTTTCCTTTGTGCTAGCACGCACCCCATCTATCCGGTACTCCATGCGGCACGAAGCCTTGAGGCACACATGAAATATGAGACAGAAAGTAAATTGTTGTATTTAAGATCCCAGCATTCGCTTAGTGAACAGCGACAACCAACAAAAAACCCAAGGTTGACAGGAATGGAAACCAGGATCTTCCGAATAACAAACTTAGGCGCAGCCATTTATGTAGTTCGGTATTTTGCAAGTGGCGCTTGTAATTTGTAATTTTATAATTTATTTCTCATCTTTCTTTTTACATTATCGAATGAAAATACAAAATCAAGAGTACAATTATAAAATCTATACTGGAAAACACCATATATTCCTAAATCCTGGAAATCCTATCATGTTGCTTGCCATTAAATAGCAATTAGTCCCCATATACCTAACCCTAGGATTTTGTGTATTGGACGCCCTCTACTCTTTTTTACACATTTTGCCATTTCACCTAACTATTCTAAAATCTTCTTCTTCGTCTTCTTCACTTCACGACATGGGCAGAGTGCCCGTTCCGTCTCACAATAATTGCTCCTTCCATCTCTTTTTAGGTCTACCAACATCTCTCTTTCCTTGTAGCTGATATTGGAATGCAATCTTAGGCAGTCTTGTTTCGGACATTCATTTTATAATTTTGCTACTTATCGAGTCTACGTTGAGTTCCTTTCTTATGTCTTCATTCCTTATTCTATCCAACCTTGTGCATCCCTTTGTTTTCCTTAAAAAATTCATCTCTGCACTTTGAATTTGGCTTTTCATTTTCTTCGTGAGTACCCATGCCTCACTTCCATAAAGTAGTGCAGGGACTGCCATTGTTTTGTACAACTTTAATCTTGTATCTCTTCTTGTTTTATTTCTCAACGTTCTTTGCACTATTCCACAAATCATTTGGAATGTTGCAAGCTTTTTGCTCACATCTCTCTCTGTTTTCATCATATAATTAAGATTACTTCCTAAATAGCTGAATTCTTTTGGTTGTTCTAGTGGTTTGTTGTCTAAAATTATTTTTGATCTTATATGTTGTTTTCCCCAAAAGGTCATTATCTTAGATTTTTCCGTCGATATTTTAAGATCATACTGTTGGCATACTTGGTTCAAGCGGTGTAATGCATATTGTAATTTATCCTCCGTTTCTTGTATTAAAACCACGTTATCTGTATACAGTAAAATATTTAAGACTTTGTTCTTATTTATTTTTATTCCTGATTTAATAATACTTTTCAATTTTGGATGATGTCATTTACATATATATTAAAAAGAGTAGGTGATACACTGCTCCCTTGTCTTACGCCTCTATTAATTAAAATTGGTTAGGTTTTATGAACTCCTGTGTTTATTACCAATTTCTATCTCCTTGTTCTTAGCCATTTCTCTTTAACTTTCCCTAAATAATTCCCTATATTTCTCCTGTTCTTTTCCCCATTTACAGACCATTTTTTTTTCTAATTACTACTTAACCCCCCAAATTGGGTGTGTAGCAGTTTGTTACATTAGCAATTGGGCACATTAGCTAATGGACACATAGATCATTATCTAGGTTTCAGGGCGGGGGAGTCCTTTATCCGGATTAATTGTGAAGGCCACTTTCAGGTGACAAAAGCTGTACATTCAAAATCTTTAACAAACAATATAACCAAATATACATCAACCACGCCGATCTTGGAAGTACATCTCATGAGACCAATGCCGGTGGTATACGGTCTTCTTCCAAATGAGAAAAAGGATACTTACATCAGGCTGTTCAACACAATTAAAGAGAAGATTCCAGACTGGAACCACAAGAAAGCAATTGAAGATTTTGAACCTGGCGCTATTCAAATTTTGTAGTCTCTTGTTCCAAATGTACAAATGTCTGGTTGCAACTTTCATTTCAATCAGTGTATTTGGAGAAAGGAGCAAGAATTAGGACTGGTACGTGACTACATTCAAAATGGGGAAATAAGACTTCATATAAGGATGTGTTCTGCATTCGCTCATCTTCCGCTTAATAAAATTGACGATGCTTGGCTCATTATACAGGTAAACTCGCAAGACAATGGGCAATTAAGTTTGTTCTACGACTACCTTTTAGAACAGTGGCTGGACAATCCTTCAACACCAACAGGTTTAAGGAACTGTCATGGAAAATGTCACAGAACCAACAATGCCGTCGAAGGTTGGAACCACCGGTTCAACAAAATCGTGCCAAGACCACACCCTAATATACTCGCGCTAGTTAAGGCCTTCAGGGATGATGCAGGGATACCTTTCGACAGAAAAGAACTCAACTTGGAGGGTAAAAAACAAAGAAAATCAACACGTCTAGTGTAGGACTCACTATGAAACTATAGAGCCAGGCTGAAAAATTCAATGCCATAGCCGGGATTTGAACCACGGATCTTCTGGTTTCCATCCAGCCGCTCTAAACCATTGAGCTACTATGGCCAACGTGCCGACATGACATTAAATTCCCCAACTGACTCATAGGTTGACTCGTATGGCCATAGCAGCACAGTGGTTTAGAGCAACCGGACGGAGACCTGGAGATCCGTAGTTCGAGTCCCGGCTATGACACTGAATTTTTCAGTCTGACTACTCATTAAAATCTTAGCCTAAGCACGGCTAGTGTGGAACAAATAATTGTTTCCAACTACTTTATTTATTGTTTCGGCTTGTGTTTTTTCATCACCTGTGTTTATAATTGTATTTGAATCTTCATATATGCTTCTCACTACTTGAATTAGATATCTAATATGCAATACATTTAGGTTATTTTCACGATAAAATACGTATGTTTACTTTTCAGTAAACAGCTGTTAAATCCTTTTAAGTCTAAATTGTTTTTCTACAATCGGTAAACAGTTTTTGCGATATTTGTTCAAATATTACTTATATTTTTAAAGAGGTTAGTTGTTATTTATTGTTTCTACTGGTTACACAAAAGACATGGATTCACGTAACGATTTGCTTTTAAAGAAACTTAATATAGCTTTGGCTTGCTCTACCTTTCTTACAGCTACAGTGAAATGAGTAAAGTAGTTGAAAGGATACGCTTTTGTAACATGAGGAGTAGGCAGAAATCCGAGTAAAGAAAGCCTTGTACATGACACGCATCAGACTTTTTCATTTTCCTCAAAAGATCTATCTGCGAAGTTTGAGAGCCGCGCTACTCAATCCGTCATCTGAAATGAAGTCCGCTGTGCGCATGCGTGTTACCATAGCAACTGGCGCTCTTATCGCTGCTATCAAGGTATCTTGATAAGACTCCCTTGGAGCTGAAAAGCTACGTTTTGTAAATGTTATACTGTAATTATTATTTCATAAGTCTAGGCGCGGGAGTAATTACTTAGAGGAACGTTTTTTCCCCCTCTGAATAAAGAAAAGCGAAAGAGGAGTAAGTTGTCAAGATAAGGAGGAGTTGCAGACTTCCTAATTACTCGACCCGCTTTTGTAAAAACCGTTGTATGCAGAAATAAGGTCACCAGGTGCCGCTAGTGATGAGCAAGCAATGACAGTGTATTATTTTCTCTTCCTTTTAACGTAACTCAAAATGACTAAATTACGCACTTTTATGTTTGTGATGAGACAAGCTGTTTGTTACGTTTGTGTAACGCTTGTGACTTACTTAGCATCCAAGGGGATGTATAGTCTTATACAAACTACGCTTACAAAAGCGTATCATTTTAGCTAATTACAGTATGGATTTATTAAAAAATCTAGTACTCTTGCTGCCACGGTAGATATTATCGTACCTATTCAAAGAGCTCTGGATAGAAATAGTTTAGCTGCTGGTTTACTTATTGACCTAAAAGGCTTTTGACACTGTAGATCATACTCTATTACTAAAGAAATTTGAGTATGCTGGTGAAAGAGGACTTCTTCTCAAATGGTTTCAGAATTATCTCAGTAATAGGAAACAATTTGTAAATATGAACAACATTTCCAGTTCTCTATCAACAATTCATCATTTTGTTCCACAAGGTTCTGTATTAGATCCTATATTATTCCCAATTTTTATAAATGACATAGGATGTTTAAGACTAAAAGGTAAATTGACTATGTTTGCTGATGATATATGTTTGTTATATATAGATAACTCTGAGCACCAGCTGAAATAAGACATACAGCAAGACCTGAATGCATTGAATAGCTGGTTTAAGGGCAATAAGTTAACATTAAATGTCTGCAAAACAAAATATATGTTATTTCATAAAAGATCATACGTACCAGTAGTAAATAACAAGATACATGTTGATAACACACTGAGTGAAAGAGTAACAAAAATCACATATCTAGGTTTGATTCTAGACAGTACGTTCACATGGAAGGACCATATCATGCATGTAAAAAATAAGATTCTTACTGTGTTAGCTGTAATTCACAGGCTGAAATTCAAAGGATTCAGTGTAAATCATTTACGAAGTGTCTACCATGCTTTAATTCAATCTCATTTGGATTACTTAAACATCTTATGGGGTAACTCTGTTAAATATTTAATTCATGACCTCGAAGTACTTCAAAATCGTGCCTTGAAAATAATCTACAATCTGCCATTTAGAACAAACACAAAAACATTCTACCATGTATCTAACATTTTACCATTACAAGTAAACATAGAGGTGTCCTTCATAATATACATCCACAAAATAAAAAATAATCTTCTAAATTCTAATCTAACATTTGAAAGCTCCTCACACATATATAATACAAGAAATAAAGGAAAATTAACAAAACCAGCAGTGAACACTTCTACTTATGGCCTGAACAGCTTAATCTCACACGTTATCAACTTATATAATGCGCTGCCACTGGAACTGAAAGGCTGCAGGAACATAAAAGGTTTTAAAAGGAAAGTTACTGAAAATTTACTGAAGGCATATATTGATAGCTGATAAAGTGTTACACATTTATAGCTGGTATGATAGCTGAACTGGTTAAGAATTAATATGGATTAATGTACCATAGAATATGTAGCTTTTTTCTGTAATGTTCTTTGTTACTATTATTTCTTGAGTTATAGTGAATGTCTGTATCTTTGTATGTTTCATATACATTATTCTTCTATGGTAATTCATTCCTACTATGAAAATGTAATATAAGTAATGTTAAGGGTTGTTTGCCATCATTTTATATATTTTTGTACTGTTTCCTAGCTTGAGCTATGGCTCTGGGAACCTTTTCAGATAACAATAAATAAAAAAAATAATTGTTTTTAATCCAGATAATTAGATTTGCATATTGATTATACCATAGAATAAGTTAAGGAATAGTCACATTTTTAAAGTATCTCTCTATGTGATGGCTTTCAAATTCCATGCTCAGTACAAGTCCAAGAGAGAAACAATGAGTAGGTACTTCACATTTGAGATTTTCATAATTATCTGTTTGGAAATACAAAGTAATAGCACTGTATCACCAAACACTTATTCCCACAAAACATTGTTGTATATAACTTGTGTAATTTAATAAAATCTACTTTTTGTGAATTTCTTATATGTTATTAGACAGACAAAAGCAAATCAGCATGAAGTCTTCCCAGAAAATTGAAGACATGCATTTTATTGGTAATGCAAATACCTTTAATACACCGTGCTTTAATTAAAATCGTTAGAAACAGCTTTGGGAAAACAAAACTTCCAACAAATTTAGCATGTGAAGGCTAGCGTCAGGTAGAGAATTTTATTCAAATCACACACCCTCTTAAGATGCTGAACTGAATTATGAAGTTTCGTACTAAATGTGTTTTGGATATTGAGTTACGATATTTGATCTCTCTCTCTCTCTCTCTCTCTCTCTCTCTCTCTCTCTCTCTCTCTCTCTCTCTCACACACACACACACACACACACACACACACATACACACACAAGCAATTGGCATTATCGCATATATATGCACGTTTCTCTAAAGGCTACAAGTTTGCAAATACGAGGGTAATTTAATAAGTGTGGTAAAAAAAAAGAATATATATTATTTCGTGATCCTCTCATTTTATTTCTCGACATAGTCTTCAATGATGGCTATACGGTTGGCCCAAAGATGTTCTATCCTTTCATCCCGTCTGAAAAGTAGGTTCCGTAAAAGTCTGCAAAATACTCGTTGACGGTGACTATAATTTTTTTATTTGATAAAAATTTCTTACAATCAAGCCAAATTTTCAAGTTAAGGAAGAAGTCACTTAGGGCTAAGTCTGGTGAATAAGGTGGATGAGGAACCAATTCAAAGCCCAACTCGTACACTTTCGCCATTGCAATTGCTGATGTGTACGATGGTGCATTATCCTAGGGAAAAAACACTTTTTGCATTTCAATCTCAGTCTCTTCTCAGTCAAATCATATCACAAACGATCCAACATTGAAGCATAATAGGCCTCAGTTATGGTTCTACTTTTCCAAGTAATCTATGAGCATTATTCCTAAGGAATCCCAGGAAAACAGTGGCTGTCACCTTACCAACTGACAAAATGGTCCTTGCCATTTTGATGCACTTTTGCCAGGTTTTGTCTATTGTTTTGACTGCTGTTTTGACTCTGGTGTGTAATTATGGATCAAAGTTCCACCCACTATCACAAATCGGCGCTAAACGTCTTGCTAATATATATCTAATTAATTAGATCCAACTGAAGAATTCAATGCCACGGCCGGGATCTGAACCACGGAACTCCTGGTTTACGTCCAGTCGCTCTAACCCCTTGAGCTACCATGGCCAACATGCCGACGCAACATTAAACTCTCCAATTGACTCATCATATTTTCCCGGTAAATTTTAATTAATTAGAGACAACTAAAACATTCAATGCCACGGCCGGAATTTGAACCACAGATCTCCTGGTTTCCGTCCAGTCGCTCTAACCCCTTGAGCTACCATGACCAACATGCCGACGCGACATTCAACACTCCAATTCACTCATTATATTTTCCGTCCTCATATTCGAGATACACATTTGTGGCGAGTTACTGTTGTAGGTGGTTTAGTACCAGGATTTTTATAATTCAACTCTTAATGTTAAATTTATTTTCAGGAATTAATCCATTCCGAATTAATCCTTTTAGATACATTGCTCCTGTATATGTATGTTTTAGGTAATTAACTCTTCCATTATATATACATATATATTTCTTGAGCAGCTGTTTAATCACTGAAAATACTTATCAGCTCCCTGACGAATGAATGCAGCAGCTGTGGGGAGATCGCTGGTTAGAGAGATCAGAGAAGGGGTAATATAGTACAGTCTGAACATTAAAATATCAGCATATCATACGTTACACGATATATATTTTATGTCTTCTCTGTTCTTCAAACTCAGCAAAAGTTCTGCGCACGAAAAATTTTTCAAACTCATTTTTTGGATGTGGACGACGTTTCCCAGGTATTCCAATTTTTTCTCCCGACATTTTAAATTTTGAAGTTCTTTCACTATACTATGCACAGTCTATTTTCTCCACCACTGTTGCTGTAGCATTAGTTAACGGAATAATTAGACCAATGCGTTTCTCTTCTATACAAAACTGTAACAGATTGAATATTAATTTTCTATTTTGTGAGCATATGACGGTGTTTGCATTTTGACTTGATTTGAACAGTCCACTGTTAAAAACTCAACTGCTTCATTTTAGTAGTGTACAGGGAACAATAGCGTTTATTTGTTTGTTTTTATTTGAGCTTCCTTTGTTGTGTGTCTGCATTTATTTTTTTAGACATGTTGCTAAGTATAAAGTTTCTGAATGAAGTCTTAGTTTGTAAATGTTCTCACAAGAAGACTGTGTAACTAATTAAAAGGTGTACAGGATCAAATTATGCCTTCCCTGGATGTTAAGGAGTTAGTTATCGATGAGGTTGTTTTACATTAGCACTCCTCTTTTGAGAGGAGCAGGGAACAATGATCCTTGTCGATGCTGTAGTACGGGTGAGGCGAGGACATCGTCACCAGGAAGAGCCCGTATACAGAAACAACTTCATGAGTTTCCTTTGTTTTTTCAGCAAGAGTGGAATCCCCGCGAGGCTCTCTTGGAATTATGCAAAGTGTGAGAAGAAACAGAATCCCATGGATCTCCAGAGGAAGGTGCCATTGATCAAACTCCCTTACGTCGCTTTTACCTTTCCAAATTGCTTTCTTTCTTTATCTCTCTCTTTTATTTGTTTGTTATTTTTCTTCTTTCGTATCCGCTCGCTTTCTCAGCCTTATTTATCTTTTTTTACTTATTTGTTCCTTTTTCTACTTTCGCTGTTTGCATTTGCATTTCTTTTGGTTGTGAAAAAAGGTCTATTCGAGAGGAGAACGAGCGGAAAAAAGTGACACTCTAAAACGTTACGTAAATTTTAATTACATTGTAATAGTAAGAGTACAGAAATAAAGGGCTATATCACCAAACAAAATTTTCAAAATTATCTTTTCTTTAATTCTGTATCCTCTGCATTGATTGGACATAACCCATTTTCTATGAAAATATGTGTCTAACCTTGTTTCACCGTTCGCAGTTACAGCTGAAAAAATTATAAAATTATATTTTTCAATCCAATCACCTCACTCCATTCCACCCTCCTTTAAGTGTTTCTTTATATTTCAGTGTATGAAGGATTTACCTTAATGTTGGACGACTATCATTCGGGTTCGATCCCCAGTGACCACTCATCTGACTCATGGGTTTTTCGTAATTTTGCTGATTCGGTAGGAGAATGCTCGGGTGGTTCCCTCTTCCTGTCCTTTATTTCTTACAGCATAATTTAACCTAATTAGGGTACGGTGTTTGGTAGATTGAGGCTAGGCAGTGAATGTGTGTTTTGTAATTACCTGGCGTTGTTGAGGGATTACCTCTGCTTCATCAGGAGGCTGTGAGTGCACTCGAGCGAACGTTAGGGATCCCGTCCATACGACCTGTGACCATCCGGCCTCTCCCTTCCTTCTAGGCATCACTGTACAAGCCAATTGGGCTGTTATACCTTACTTGATGTGTTTTGTTCCACTTATATGAACAGTTTAATTGTCTTTAATTGATATGTTCATGCCTCCTTTCCAAGTATTTTTCCTCCTTTACCACTTTAACTAGAACATGGTCTCGGATTATTGCATACTGTCCAAAAATTTTAAGTAGTGATTTTACTGGAAATACACGTTTTTGAGGTTTCCTGAAAAAAGAAACATCATTTTGAGATTAGCTACACATGCCTGCTTGTGCATGTGCGTGCGCGTGCGTGCGTGTGTGTAATGCACTGGTATATCTGAACGCATAATTTAAAAACATTAATATCGGACAAATATCAAAGTGAAAATTCAATTTCAATACCTTTGCAAGATACCCTTTAAGATATTACAGATAATCTGCTTAGGAAATCAAGTAGAAACCGTAAGACTGGAAGCTTTCACGGCGATGATTATGAATTAGAGCTTCTCGGGTTACTAGCCGTAAGATGTTTATAAAATTGTTCGTCTTTTGGACATGCTCAAGCAATTTTATAAACGTAGCATGCCTCGTAATCCAGAAACACTAAGTAATAAATAGAAACTTTTAATTGTAACACTGATGACTAAAGTGTGATTTTTAAAACAAGGTACTTGAAGGTCATCAAGCAAGGGCCGCGAAGGGTAAGAGGGGAAGGTCGCTATCGAAACGTAAACAAAGGTTGCCAGATTGGTTACACTGGTGAATCACATGCTCCTCAGGTCAGATATCGCTAGTTTTGTGCGGGAAACAAGGGTTTGCCTGAGTGTTCATTTGCGGAGTGTATTGTTAGCCTACTTTGTGAAAACAAAATTAAAGTACGTTGTTTTGAAGCAAGACGTAGTAGCGGTAGGATTAGAGGTAGACGGAGGATTCATGGCCCGAGGCAAAGATCAGCTTACATTGTATATCAAGCTAGAGAATTTGTCTGTTCTCTTAGAGAATTATTTGAATAGGAAGACGAGAGTTTGCTTCTAATCAATGAACAGCTTATTCCTTTTATCCAAATGTGACAGTCCCGTGTCAGTAAATATGCTTGCCTGTAAAAGAATTTCTATTTGTCAAAATTCGGCATTTAGGCGCCGTTGATATCAACATGGCAGTTAACCAATACGTTTATAATATGTACTATATTGCAATACTAATGTGGTAAGCACTTTATACGGAACGAGGCAAGGTTTGAAAAAACGATGCGCCTGAGCCGAGATTCCCTTATGTGCTTACTACATGTATATTTCGGGCTTACCGGTAGCTTCACCCAATGGGGCAGCACAATTAGAGTTGGGAAGACATTCAACAAGGGTTAAAATTGTCTCTCAAGGGCATTGAAATATCTATACAGAATTGATAATTTGGAGGAAAACAATAATCAAGGAATGTTTTCTTTTGCAGATGAGTAGCAAATGGGGAGAGTTTTGGGCGCAAAAAGTAAGGGAACTGATAGAACAGATAGGTATGGGATACATTTGGAGAAACAAGGAGTATTATTATAGGGGCTTCTGGAAAGAGGTAGAATTAAGACTGGAAGATTTAGATAGCCAAGTTATACTTACCAGTGTAATGGAGAAAAGATCATTGAGGGCATATAGGGAAATAAAGACAGTGTGGGGGAGGGAGAAGTACGTAGATGTGTGTAATAAGTCAGGGCAAGAAGGATTTGTCTGGGCAAGGACAGGAGTTAGAAATTTGAAAGGTATTAGATACAATAAGGAAATGCCCAATGTGTAGAGAAGAGGATACAGGGAGGCATTAATAATAAAAAATGTTATTGGTAAAAGGAGAAAAGAACGTAAGAAATATAGGTGAATATCTGGGGAAAGATAGAGAGAAATTGTTAAGATTGATGAAGAATAAATAACAATTAAGGGCTGGAAAACTAGAACGAGGAATACAAGGTAGAGGAGGGTCATCAATACACGGAAAACCAGGGGTTATATGTATTGAGACCGAGACTCTAGGCAAGCAGGTAGAAAGGGTATATTAGATATGAACAAGTCATTTTGCTATTGTGTGAAAGAAATGTTATAAATGTCAATGTATCAATGAAAATGTATATATAAGAAAGATGAGAAGTAAATACAAAGACTATATGTATATTGTATGCCATTATTTGCACTATGTGTATTTATATCAATCTGAATGTTAGTAGTTAAGATATTAGCTGAAATATTAATAAATATAATTGAAGATAAATATTATATTTTAGAACATGTATCGCGTAGGTGTGTTGCTATGGATTACCGCATTGTACGGAATTGCCAACTTACTATCCATAGCAACAATAACGATAAGTATGGAATATTAGTTACATAGTACAACAATTATTTAAAAGAACGCACACAAGGAAGACGCCACAACGCAGTGAATCTGTGAACAACTTATTTTTGTTCTTAAAGTAGGCTAATAGAGATTAAATATGCCAGTTTTTGTTGAGATTTGATAAGTATAACCTCAAACGCTTGTTTATATTTCGTGTGTCGAGAGGGTACAAGAGGGAGTATGCGTAACTTAGTTCTAGGCAACATTGCAGCACCCCACGTGGAGACACATATGACCTTCGCGTATCTTCTTTTAATAACCAGACTGTACAAAATATGACGTAATAGAGAGTTTTAATTTTGATGCACGTTCAAGATTGGATTGGTTACTACGGAGAAGATTCAGCACTGCGACCAGTGTTGATCTATTGTACCTATGCCCCGAGTAGGGTATCCCCGGGAGGACGGATGTATACAAAATATTTTCAGCGACTTTTAAGCATAGCACATGAATACTTTGAACAACACACTATCAGCCCAAAGTACACTTTACTTTCAAATTATTTCGAACATTATTATATTCTTGAAATAGCCTAAACGATTTTGATTACATCATATTATTGTGTGCGCTAAATATTTACAGATTAGCTGATTTTTTTACTGGCATTCCCTGATTATGGTTTTGGATTAAAGCGTACATATTTTGTATGGTGGATAAACGTGGGAAATTTCTCTGAGGAAAGCATTTATATTTCGTTTAAAATCCACAAATATTAGTTGATTGTTACTAAAAATAACTTTTGATGTATTCGCTTTTATTAGTTTGTACCATCAGGTAAATTTCATAAAATATCAATTGTTTGGAAGAAAGAAACTGCAAAACAAGGAATAATTTTATTGTAAGAGTACAAGAGCTAATGACTATTGCATTAGACAAGCACACACATTTTTAATTTATTATATAAATTAGTATTTAAAGGCAAGGCAAACTGCTAGAGCGTTCAGAACATCTTGCCACGTGTGAAACAGCTGCACGTTTTGGAAGCGAGTGTACAAGCTGTCAGAGAAGACAGTGGATAAAGTACAGGGGGCTGTTTATCGGGTAGTTGTGTCAAGACACGTACAGAACTGAATCAGTTTCGAGAAACTTTCAAACTGAAAGAAACGTGAATGCCGAGGGAAAAGTCAGGCGACAGCAACATAGCTCACGAGCGTGTTTGTGAACTAAAAATGGTTTATCACAACAGATACCAACTGAGCAGAAGGTTATATTTACGTTTAGAACAAAACTGTCTTAAAATCTGCTATTAACTGTCAGAGGATTTTCTCTATCGATAACAAATTACCGTACATATTTATATAAAAAGTGACAGTTTATCAGTATTACATTACGCGCGATAGGATATATGAGTCATTCAAAAATTTGTGGTAACACTTCCTGTAATTGTCGCTATCAACGGTAAACTATGTAGGATGACAACAATGAAAAACAAGACAGCTAATAGAGTCAACATGAAAACTTCAACGCCATGGCCGGGATTTGTATCACGGATTTCCTGGTTTCCGTCCAGTCGCTCTAACCCATAGGGCCACCATGGCCAACATGCCGTCCTGTCATTAAATTTTCCATATATTTTCCCGGTAGACCACTAGGGGCTCTGGCATTCCAGATACACCGTTTGTGGCGACTTACTGTCGTAAGTACTTGAGTCCCAGGCTTCATCATTCAACTCTTATTATTTTAAGTTAATTGATGGAAATTAATTATTTCTTTATACTAGCCGTATATAAGCTACGGTTTTTGATAGATAGTCAACATGAAAAATTCAGTGCCATGGCCGGGATTTGAAATATACGAGTCAAATGGAGAATCTAATGTCAGGACGTCACGTTGGTCATGGTAGCTCAATGGGTTAGAGCAACTCCAGGAGATTCCTGGTTCAAATCCCGGCCATGGCATTGAAATTTTCATGTTGACTCTATCTATTAAAGACCTTAGCCTATATACGGCTAGTGTGAAGAAATGATTAATTTCCTTCAATTAACTAAAATAATAAGACATCTGATGTTTGTTAGCTGAGGAAAATTCACAGGAATAGAGGTTTAAGGTACTGCTCGCTAAAGTACACCTCAAAAAACATACGACTCCTTTCCTGAGAGCGAATTCCGGGTTTCAGCCCATTTTACAAACCTTTTATTAGAGTATACATGGCAAAGTAATTGAGTAAACGTCTCGGAAAAATGGACTTATCATATGAGTGCACTAATAACGTCAGCTATAAAGAAAATGGCGGATTCTTGTACTTGGAGCAAGGATTGGCTGCCAAAAATTAGGAAAAAGTTAGAGACACACCTCATCCATCATGGATCCGTACAGTCAAAGCGGATATATTATTAAACAACGGTTTATTTATGTTTTTCCTTACAATACGTCTTGTGCATCGCAATTAACAAGCATAAGAGCGTTTGCCATTTATGTAATAATACTAAAACACCCAGTAAATGATTAAAAGTGTCTTAAAAGGCTAACTCAAACACTAGAATTCGCTAGCTGGCAAAGGTGTAGCGCCACGCATACAAGTCGTACCTCCCTGATTGGGAGTTGTTCGGATTGGGTTGGACTCGAGGGGCAGTGGTTCTCGATTCCCGTGGGTGATCGGGTACATCTTCGTACGGGGTTGAGGGGAACAATATATTCCCGCGTACTAGCCAGCATAGCTAGTAGAAGGTATGCTAGATCACCAGCGACCATACCGAGGTAATTCAAGTAAGTCTCGAAATAGCTCAACGGGATTATGACGTCTCCTGTGCCCTAACACCCAATGACACAGGTTCGAGTCTTAGCATTGTCAACGTTCTTTTTTATATTTATCTAAACTTGGAAACCGAATACACAATAATTTAACTATAAAGTCCCTGAGGGCGTGCTTTACCCAAGAAGGTTATCAGTTCGAGCACTTGCTTCGTTAGAGCAGTCGTGTACACTCATAAGTGTATTCAAAAAGAAGTTCGATGTCAGGGTGACCAACGTGAAGCGATCTCTAAATGTGGATCTCAACCTAAAAATTGACATATACATCATACATTAACAAAATAAATTTTTAACCTCCTGAGAGAAATATATTCATTTTCAAAACTAATAAAAGCCAGGAAACTTCACCAAATGGTCATGCTGCCATTTTATTTTGAAACTTTCGTAATTTCAAACAAATTATGGAGGAGGTATGTACTTAATTACCTATGTGTGTACATAATTACGGATGTATGCGATAATTACTATTGTTAGCTAATAAATAATCCAATGGCATTAAACGTGGAGATATTAATTTGTGTTGCAGCATTTCTGGACGACGGAAGTTTAATATTCCTATATTTAGTATTACTGTTTTCAGAAATTAATGTACCATAGTTTCTATTATATAGAAAATTATTAAATAAAATAGGGACTACCTTCAGTTTAATGAAATTATATGGATGCACAAAATTTTACATTAGGATTTGCGCTTCTCGTGACGTTCCCTATTCCCATTTTCTAACTTGTTCCATGAACTTTCCACTCGTACTTCTGAATGCATCTCTCAGTTGCGCATGACGTTTCAACCTTATATGTTTCACAATCTCGTAAGGGGAATGCTCATATGAGAACTGACACTGTAATTGGAAAATGCTTTTGTCATAGTTCATTTGACCATAAATAATTCTGGGAGCTCATCAGCTCACCAAATATTCCGTAGGTATTTCAAATATGTATCCATTTACGTTATTGCTGTTCGACGTTCCTTTGTTTGATTGTTTCTGTGGAGCTTCAGACGCCATTTTATTACTCCGGCATCATACCTCATGGATCATATTTTGTTGAATGCATATTTCCTTATACGAGAAAGGCCGAACCGATTGTTATTAATTTACTAGGAATCTCAACTATTTAAATAAAAATGCTTCGAGAAGATATGTCACCTATTTGAGGGTAATTTAAGGCTCACTTACTGAAATATATAAATCCATAGGTAACAGTACATAATTACCAGGCATGTCCGTAAAATAAGTTCTCCAATTTTATTTAATATAGAAAACATGTTTGTTGTCAATGAATGTTGCATTGATAGAAAGGCGGAACTTACAGCTATTTTTCAACGTAATCACCATTGCAATCGATGCACTTTTGCGTGCGCTGTGGCACTTTTTGTATACCCTTGTCATAGCACTCGGTCTGGAAATGTGTTCCACCCAGGTGTGACTTCAACTCAGGAAACAGATGATAATCACTAGGTGCTAGGTCTGGAGTGTAGGGGGAATGGGTGAAGATGTCCCATCCGAACTGGTCCAGGAGATCAGCCGTTGCCTGTGCAGTATGGGGACGAGCGTTGTCGTGATAAAACTCACTCCCTTCGTCAGCATTCCCCTCTTTCGATTTTGAATGGCACGTGGCAGTTTTTTTAGTCTCACAGTAGTTAGCGGCATCTATTGTTGTTCCGGTAGGCATAAACTCGCACAACAGTACACCTTTTCTGTCCCAGAACACACTGGTCATCAATTTGCCATCAATACCCGAAAATATCTCTTTGAACTTTCGCGGATTCGGCGAATTTGAATGCCGCCACTCACGAGAACGTTGTTGAGTTTCTGGTGTTGTGTAGTGCACCCAGGTTTCATCGCCAGTGACAATTGGATCCAACAATTCCTCGCCCGGTGTGCATAGCGCTCCTGGAATCGGTGCGCCGCTTCAATAAGTTGACGTTTATGGTCTTCGGTGAGCATTTTGGGGACCCACCTCACACACACACACACACACACACACACACACACACACACACACACACACACACACACACACACACACACACCTTGCGATAATGCAAACGTTCGGTCAAAATCTTGTCAATCGTAGTCTTACTGACTTCAGGGATAAGTTCGCACAGTTCGGGAACTGTCTGGCACACGCCGATCTTTAAGCATTTCTTGTTCCACTTTTGCAACTGTTTCGGCTGAAAGCGAAGGCCGACCAGAACGCTGTTCGTCATGGACGTCTGTACGTCCGTATTTGCACTCTCATCCACTTTCGCACGTTTTTGACGTCCATACACTGTGGCCCATAGACTTAGTATAACTGGCGATGAATTTCAGTGGGGCCACTCAAAAAACGGATCACTGCACGCAACTCGCACTTGGTGGCGGAAGTGATAGGAAGCTCCGTCGCAAACGGCTGCTCATGCCAGACTAATGGTGGGGATTTAAAGGGGTGAAACCAACCTACACGCCAGTGTTGCCGGATCTCGCGTAATAGCGTTCCTAACGGCTTCAGCACCTTGGGGACCTAATTTTATGGACACGTCTCGTACAATTTATAAGCGCGTAGTAAGTTATCGCGTGCTAATTGTATGAAATGGGTAATTTAACTATTTATTTTTCCTTAGTTTTCTTCAATACCAGGAAAATAAAGGTTTGTGTATCCTGTATCACAGCCCAATTTTTTTCAGAGAAACATATCACTAAAAAGATGTACGACAGAAAAGGATTTTGGAAATAAAGATATATATAATAAATTTGGCCTAACAGCAGAAAAGCAACGATTAAGGGCATCTATCTTATATATACTGACTAAGAAAACCAACAAACTAATAATAATGATGATGATGATGATGATGATGATGATAACATAAATAACAATAATATGTTAAGATATTAGCTGAGTCCGACCATCGTCGGATCTCAATCTCACATGCAGCCTTCGATTACAATTTTCCCAGACATTACGTCCTGACATTGATAAACTAGTTAAAGAAAAACGAAACATAAAGTGTCGAAAAATGTCCACGTAATTTTGTTCTGAGTGGGTCTTCTCTAATATGCAGAGAAAATTAATTTATGTTTTATTCTATTTACTTTATAACATGCCTGACCTTCAGATAAACCACGAGTTGAAGTTTTATATATTTTCTCATAACACAGAGCCAAAATATAATTGTTTATAAACTGTGACCAATTGTGTAATTAAAGAAGTCAGCATTATTATTACAACAGCCAAGATGTAAGTTGTACATATTGTCACCCAATTATCGGAAGGCGCGACCAGCTGGCGGCTGGGTGAGGGCCGAGAGGCATTCGGCCACGCCTACCCATTTGTCTTATAGCGCTAACAAAGGGATGGTTGGAAAAGCATCACTGGCCGTCTCTTTCCCCCCCCCCTGTCGTCTGAAACCTTCGGGGTGATCCACTGAAACGCGAGACTTCCAAAAACAGCGATATTCCTATAAAAAGGGGGCTGCAGTTGGCGAGTCAGTTCAGTTCTTGGCGAGCAGCCGTGAGGAGCGCCGTGTGAGTGGATGGACTGGAAGACGGTGTATGTGTATCAGAGGATTTGTACGTACTGTGAGCGTGCAATGGACCTGTGACAGATGAACTGGTGATTTGTAATTGTGTGCGCTAAGTCATCCTATGTAATCGACAAGTGTTTCAACTGTAATTCGGTGGAAATAAAGAACATTTTGAGTTTGCGCAATTGGACTTTTAATTTCACGAACCCACAAAGTCACAATATTATTAAGACTCGATACGTTTCCTGTCTTTCCTATACTGTTGGAACCCCAACTCATCAAACTACACGGTGTTCATTTTTATTTGTTATTTCCTGCCCTCCGATTCAGCAAGAATGACGTCATAGTTGACTGGTGAGTCTATCTTGTACTCATAGTGGCCTCTACAAAGAAGAAGCGGCAATTTTTGCAGAACAGTAAGCAAATTACAACGCTCTATATGTGGTTGTCCTGGTAACTAATGCAACCAGCTTCTCCTGGATATGTACACAGAGCACCGCGTCTTCATGGTTAAGTGCTACTTTCGTACCGGCATTAAAATTGGTGCGACAAATAAATAAAACTTAAACCGCTGCGTAGAGGAGTTTATGCAACGCTATCCAGCATTCACACAAGTCCCTCGGAGCGTAATGTTGTCCAAAGTGTCCAGGTACCATCAAATTGACATACTTTTGTTTGCAACATAAACCTCTTACGTTTTATTAGTACACGATATACACCTTTTGTCATTCTCGCGCTTAATTAAAATGTCTATTATTGCTGGTATCCTTATGACTTTTATAACCAATAGGTTTACCAAACATTTCCAAGATACAGGATCAGTTACTCGCAAAAGGAGAGACACTGGACGCTATAAAGTGACTGGTCCCAATACAGAAGTAATAAATAATGTTATGACAGAAAGGCCTCAAGTATACCTTCTCGCAATACAGACAATATTTAAGGGGAATAGAGAAAGGAAATATAAAAAATAGACACATAAGACTATGTACTAGAGATATTTTCTGGTTTAGACACGAGTAAATGCTTTGTACATATTTTAACAATAATTTATTTTTCATTCCTAAAACATGTTCTGCTAATTTTCTGGTTTGTTATGAAGTTACATTGTGAGGAAACTGTGGGTGATAGAAAAGCACTGAGATCAAATTGAAATATTTCTATTTTATGTGACAGGTTTACAATATGCATATATGTCTACTATAACAGAAAAACAGATGTTCACTGTGAAATAAGTTGTCATTGACTTATAATTTCGTATATTCTTCATGGTATACCTTTATGGCTGCATAATTAAATTTGCAGTGCGTTGAATTGCTGTGTATACATGTTTTTTAAAAAACAGTTATGGTATCTACGCACCAGGCGAAATTACGCACCTTTATATTACGTAGGCAGAACCACGTCTCAAATAGTATATTTATCTGTCGGTAGAGGGAGGCCTCAAAGCTGCTGTCAACACATCTAATACGATCGCAAGCCGCTAGGGTAATCTTAAACTCGCTCCATCAGCGATGCTATTGATGACGTAAAATTTTTCGCGGTAAAGTTACATATAAAAATGAACACCGTGTATTTCCTTCCTCATGGGCAACAGAAATCAGCGCGATGACGTCACACGCTAACCCACCTTTCGTTCGGGGGCATATTTGGCGGTTAGAGCTGACGAGCTGACGTCACATCGTCACTACCTGTCTTCCCCTGGTCTAAGTTGCAGCCCTTAACCTCCCGTGACTCCTACAGTTCCTCCCTTCGTCTTGTAGCCGCAATAGCTCTATTGTAGGTCGCAGTTTTATATTTTTGTACATCCTGTGTATGCTAGTAGAAGAAGCGATTCATGTGTTTCCATGGAAACGGTTCAGCTCTTCTATATTCGTGTTAAGCAGCTCGAGTAACATGAGCTGCAATTTCCTTTATTTAGCACGAGTATACCTATAGCTAATAGGGCTGCAGCCAGTCGTATCCATGGTAACCGTGAACGACGTAGAAACCTGTTGTCCATGGACCAGAAAATAGACGCGATCTGGGAGGAGAGATGGAGCGATGATTGATTATGAACTCTATATTATACCGGATGTAAGGAAAGAAGCTTGCTACATTTAAGTACCATTACTCGCTCTTCATTTTTCTTTTCTGTCGCTTTAATGCCTGTAAATGCAGGTTCAAACTTGCTGCCTGTCTGACGTACGAGGTTTTTTTATAGAGAGGCATGCAATTCAAAGTCATCGGATCGGGCTTTTTCTCGATTACAACGATAATTCATTTCCTTATTGAGCTGTCACTGTGAAGGCAAGTCAGTGATCCGTCGAGCCATTTATGAATCATATATCCTAATGGAGAGTCTCCGCACATGATGAAATATATCCAGTAGATGCTAAAAATTAAAATTTAATTTTCTCACATTTAAGATTTTTAGTACACAAATTGTTCAGCTTGAAATATTAGATCTAAATGAAGGTTGTTCAAATGATAACTAAAATCATAAAACTTTTGTAAATATAATGTGGAGTTAAACATTTACAATACCTTTTTTTTCTAGGAGGTAGTAATTCAGTGGTTTCCTTCAGTACCTAGGTTCTTAGTTGGATCCCTGGCTTTGGGGTAATGACTTCATGACAGCTCTCCCCAGCCTTCACCTCTAACTAGGCTATGTGTGGTATCTCCAATGTTCAGTGGTAAAAGCTGTAGGTCCTCTCATTCCACCACCATATTAAAATCGTATATTCCTCCCTAAAAGCGGAGACAACGCTCTGTGTTTTCTGTACGCCTCTATCTCAGAAAAAAGGTATAGCATTCGCTTGGTACGGGGGCTGTTCAATAAAGAATGATCATAATTTTTTTTACGGTCATAATTTCTCGCACTAAAATTCAATCTTATTATATCCTGTTTGCTTAATGTAAAACAAACACGCCGTAGTAGTTTCATTGTTGGCACTCCTGGTTTCCGCCTATGAGAACCAGGTAAGTTCAGACGTGTTTAATATCGCCTACCGCTGCAATGGGGGTGACACGCGAGGAACAATATGCGTCTTTGAAAGTCTGCTTCCGTCTCAACAAATTTTAAGTTGAGACCTATACAATTTTACAGGAGGCTAAGGAGAGTCTGTTTTACCCTACAGCACAGCTCGAAGGTGGTTTAAAATGTTTAAAGAGAAGAGACAGTCAATTTGAAATTAAGGTGGATTCGGTGCTCCAGTTACTGCTCTTACGGAAGAAAACATCAGCACTACTGCTACCATAGTGAGAGAGAATCGTCGAATTACCTTAAGATTACTTTCTGAAATACTGGACATTTCACTGGGTACCACTCACGTGTTTGTGACAGAAACATTACACATGAGGCGTGTTTGTGCGCGATGTGTTCCAAGACTGTTGATTTCCAAACATAAGAACATTTGCATGCAGGTGTGCATGCAGTTAAAAGTTGATGTTAGAGGAAGGTCCGGAGTTCCTTCCAAACGTAATCACTGCTGATGAAACTTGGCTACATCATTTTGATCCTGAGAGCAAAGAGCAAAGCTCAGTGTGGAAATCTCCTTCATCACCAACCAGTAGAACAAACGCAAAGCAAAACCAACCAAAAGCCAAAGTGGTTGCTTCTGCTGGAAAAGTTATGGTCATCTCATTCTTTGATATTCATGGAATGGTTTATCAGCATGTTGTACCTGCACACATATCAGTAACTGGACAGTACTATAGTGCTGTCCTGAAAAAATTGCAATTCCATATCAGACGCAAAAGACCACATTTCCGTGAAGCAGGCAGGATGCTGCACCACGATAATACGCGGCTGCATATTGCCAATGTTGCTGAATATCTTGCAAAAGTCAACGTCAAGTGCATCCCTCACTCTCCCTATAGTCTGGATTTAGCCCCATGTGAACCTTTTGTATTACCTAACTTGAAGAAACGCCTTCGTGGGAGGCATTATCCAACATCAGAAGCAGTGGTGAAGGCTGCGGGTGTGATTTTGAAGGATCACTTAAAATTATTTCCATCATGTCCTTGAAGACTAGCAGAAACGCTGTGGCAAGTGCATCGCATTCAGGGGAGACTTAAGAGTTCTAGTACTTAGGTTCGTGTTTGGATCGCTGTTTTTGGGGTGGCAATTTTGTGTCAGCTCTTACCAGCCTTCACCTCTGACTAGATTATGTGAGGTATCTCCAGTGTTCGGTGGTAAAAGCTGTAGATCCTCTCATTTTACCTCCATCCTACGATCCTACATTCCTCTCTACCATCGGAGGAAACGCTCTCTGTCCTCTGTACGCCTCTATCTCAGAAATAGGTCCAGTATTCGCTTGGTAGAATTAATCACGAATGCCATAGTTTCTATGAGGGACACTAGAGACGATGATATGCTTTTTATACGACCATTCGTGACTCCAGACGATTGTGGAATGTTTTCTATCAATCAAGATGTTACTAGAACTTTCTAGTTATCTACCTTTATCTGTTTCGGCAAGCATGTTATCTCCGCGCTGCATTATCTGTCCCTTTGTGTGCGTCAGCAACGCTTATCTAAACAATGGGATCGCGACAGTATTAATAACGTAACAGGAATATTTTACAAGAAGGGGATATCATGTTCGAAAGGGTTAAAGACTAATAACTTTTATCCGTCATTGTTCGTAAAACTCTTTACACTTCAACGCTTTTATTGCAAATGGGATGACTGAGGATGACGTTCTAGAAGCCCCGCGTTGTGGCGATCATTTGCAACGATGTGGTGTTGCAAATGTGGATGGATGAACTGATGGTGTGATTATTTGATTCTCACCTTTGTGACGAGCTTGCAGTCCTAGAGGTCCTAGAGGTTCTTTGGCAGCACTGGACCAAGACATATTACTCTGGAGTGGTCACAGAGTAGAGGAAAAAATATTACGTACTATTGTCACGATTCCACTCGTAAGCGAACGCCGAGTTAGAAAGAAGCGGGGAATGAGAGACAGATAGCATCCAAGCCATACTCAGAGAGAGACAGAGAGAGACAGACAGACAGACAGACAGACAGACAGACAGAGCAGCAAGGGGGAGAAAGGGACAGAGATGATTCCATGGTGTTCTCGCTACATCACGAAAGATCTGTGGCTTCCGTGTGGTTTCGTGTGGCTTCGTGTGGTTTTGAGAAACCTCGAGAACAGCTGCTCGTGTATAAATAAGTGTTCGGCCGGCCAGTGTGGGTGCAACATTCCCTGGAGTAATCAGGCCCAATATCTAGGGGTACTACTTGGAAGGCCCACATTCTATCTGTTGCTTCCAAAGTTGCAAAACACATGGGCATGCTACATCCCCTCTACAATAAAAAGTTCGTCTAAGGGTCTCAGAAACAAGATACTCATTTACCAACGGATACTGAGACCTGTTATAACATATGCGTGCCAAATCTAGGGTACTGCAGCACCCTCACACTTTAATAAACTCCAGGTCCTGCAAAACCGATATCTAAGGATAGCTACAGGTGCGAAAAAGGTATATCCCCAATGCCAATATACATAATCACTTCTCACTATCCAATCTAACCACCTACATTCTAAACCTTTCTCAAACATTTTATTCTGATCTACCATCCAGTTTCAACCACCTCATCAGGTGTCTCGGGGAGTATAATATAGACCCCGGGGCTATCTACAGACGTCCAAGAATCTCCCTAAGGCATGCCATAAATCAACCATCCTAATAACTTTCTACCTTTTATCTTCCTAATTACACATTAAAAAATAAAAGCCAATCGTCTACCCAATGCTCGATGACTTATCCCCCATAAAATGCCAGTAAGGGACAGTGTAAAGGACAGTGTCCTAGGATGGCAATAAGTCGAAGGTCCCTGTTCCATGAGCAGGGTTCACCTTCAACGACACCTCCGGGCTATGTGTTCAATGTGAGTGCAGAGAAGCAGCCAGTCGAGAGTTGTTAATGGTGCAATGTATAGGTATATCAGACGGACTTGAAGGTTTCGTACGTGTGCTACTTCATTCCGCTGATATCAGAGTTGTACAAGTGTCTTTTTACGGAAGTAAAGAACATTTTAAATTTCTGCAAACAGGACTTTTAATTTCACGAATCGACAAAGTCACAGTATTGTTGAAGAATGAACAAATACTTATTTCCTTTTCTAAGGGTGAAGATTTACATAATTCTTACGAAACGTTTCTAAATTCTGATAAAAATTTAAATAATATAAATGTTGTTTTTAACGCACAGTGATTGATGTATCGATAAACTATACCTCTTTTACGCATACGTTATTTGTACATCTTAAACGCACACACAAAAATTGGTTCTGCACAAACTCAGAGAGACACAAATATACATGTTTCTCCTACAGCTTTCTTAAGCAGAAGGACTCTAATTCCAATTAATCTCTTGCTCCATCTCTTCACGTTGCTATCGCAACCAAATAACTCATCTTCCACTGGTTCACGTAATGACATTATTACAACTACCAATGCCAACAGTAATACATAACTCTCACATTGAATCATTTCGTGACCTACCTAATTTCACACTTTCGTATCCGTACAGATTATCGTTTCATAATAATTCCAAGTCAATTGTTTAAAATTTAAAACCTGAAGAACTGCCACAAAGGGAAGAAAAGCTGATTTTCATGTCTATTTCCTATATTCAGGCTTTAAATAATGTTAGCACTTGAAATATCCCACTCATTTGCTTATAACTTTCTTAGAGGATAAATAGTGTAATAAAATTACTGAAAAATAATTTTGGGATTAGTTTGTAGGCTGACTAATTTTGTTTGAATGCAACAATTGTAGAGCTACACTGTTGTACAAAAATGTCCCATTATACTTTATATTATTCCGTATATTTTAATAGACATTTGCAGCCAAACAAACTTTATTATTAGTGAAAACATTTGCATGTCTGAGCCGTAGTTACCTTATGAATTTTAAAAGCAATATATATACATGTATATATATATATATATATATATATATATATATATTTAATTAAGAATATATTCGTTTCTGATAAACAGAAATAGATTTGAAAGCGTAGGGCTAGACCATTGAGCTAAACCATTGAGCTACCATGGCCAACATGCCAACATGACTTTAAATTCTCCAACTGACTTGTGTTTTTCCCGGTAAACCACTAGGAGTTATCATAAACACATGAAAAAACTACCTTAATGGCGACTTACTGTGCTTAAAGTACTTACAGCATAGTAAACCGTCATTAAGGTAGTTGTTTCATGTGTGTATGATAACTCCTAGTGGTTTACCGGGAAAAACACGAGTCAGTTGGAGAATTTAATGTCATGTTGGCATGTTGGCCATGGTAGCTCAAATGATTAGAGTGGCTGGACGGAAACCAGCAGATCCGTAGTTCAAATCCCGGCTATCGCATTGAATTTTTCAGTCTGGCTCTACCCTTTCATAGTGCGTCCTACACACGGCTAGTGTGAAAGAACAATTAATTTCCATTAATTGTACCTAATAGTGGTCCGCACTATAAAGCCCGGGTCTTAAACTACTTACAGGATAGTGAGTCGCCATTAAGGTAGTTGTCTCATGTGTTTATGAGAACTCCTAGTGGTTTACCGGGAAAAATACGAGTCAGTTCGAGAATTTAATGTTGGCATAGTAGCTCAATGGTTAGAGCGGCCTGGAAGAAGACCAGAAGATCCGTGGTTCAAATCCCGGCTACGGCATTGAATTTTTCAGTCTGGCTCTACCCTTTCATAGTGCGTCCTACACACGGCTAGTGTGAAAGAACAATTAATTTTCAGAAATAGATTTCTTCATGAATCAACTATAAGACCACTGTTAAACGTTTCTAGAAAATTCAGCTAATTATATCCAATTGTTTCCCCTGAATTATGGAATATTAATCAACATTGTCAGGATAGGATATTTTGACTCCCTCAAATGTTATGTTTGCATTGGCATGTATAGTATACGAAGCTACACAGTAATTTACGAACTGTTTCATTTATATTATTAAAATGTATAACTAATAAAAAAGAAAATCTTACATCTGCCCTCTTTTTTTTCTCTACCAATAACATATTGTATTTCACTAAAGCGTTTGTGTGACAATCTTAGTTTTCTTGTGTTTGCTTAATGTTGAATTATGTGGTGTTAGTAATAACTTTGGAATGAATTCTAAAATATCTATTTTCATATTTATAAGGCATATTTAAAGTATATTTTCGGCAATAAATATCGATGCTTCCGTATTTGACAATATATCTCCTTTATTTTGTCCCCTCTTGCTTATTTTTAGGAGCTAAAGTTTTCCTTTAACCTCAAAGTCTAGAGTGCTAATAAAGAGGTTAACGAGAATAAGAAAGCAAGCCTTTGAAGATCCCTCCGCCGAGCCAGCATTAATTATCTATTTATCTAATAATGTGTTGTCACGCGGAATTGTCATTAGGTCGATTAAAGCGATAATAAAGTGAGAAGGGAAGACGTGTTTTCGTCCGTCGTCATGGTGACGTGAAAACATGGTCGCTGTCAAGACTGTGTCACAGTGATTATTTATTTGGAAAGTGTCTCAGCTGGTCTGACGTCTACGATATTATTGCAGCTTTTCTCGCTGTCAAAGAAAGCGCCAGCATTGAGAGAAACAAATGCTGAGAGATTTTCGCCTATAAAACTTCAAAGATTTAATTATATTTTTAATATTATCTAATGTACAATTTATTCTAAGAATAATTAAACTTAAGGGAGAACGTATGATGCATTATATTCACATGTTAATCTCTACTCACTCTGCTACAAAAGTTAAGTTTTCTCCTAAGCATATTTTGTTACTGGAAATAAGTATTTCTTACTTATTTACAATTTTCTTATGGGCAAAAGGATATATTTTTCATATAGTCTCTCTTCAATTAGAACGATCCTGTTGTAAACATATTGGAGGCGAGAAAGTGAGGGGTAGAGAAGCTTTAATGGGACACTCTCAGGCCGTTGATTCCTAAAGGTAACTTCGTGGCTATTTATAGAGGTGTCTCCCGCAGTTTTACAACCTATAATCTATAAACGTCTTAGCCAATCTTTTATTACGTAGCATATAAACGTAATAATTTTATCTTTATTTTAAAAATAATGAATTATATTTATGTTGTAGCCGGGGACTCAGAAGATAGCGAGGCAAAAAGAGAAAATGGGAGATAACAAAGAGAAAGAATACAACAGAATAAATAATAATAATCACGATGATGATAACAATAATGACGATGATAATGATAAGAATAATTTAACACAAAGTGTGCCTTAACGAGCTCAAAATATTTTGAAGAATAAGATGCAGTCTTGTGATTCACCATCAAAGCAGAAGTCTTTCAAAAGCAACAGGTTTTCAGAGGCAATTCCCATAAAATTGAAGATATATGCTTTATTTTTCATAAGCAAATATGTTAAACAAAGCTGTTTTAATCAAACTCCTTACAGCCATATTTTAAGAAATCTATTTTCTACAATTGTTCCACATAAAGAGTAGTTTAGTGTGGGGAGAATGTCTTGAAGGTCCTAATGTTACAGACTGGTTGAACCCAAATACAAAATTTGGTATTTATTGGACTTATCGCTTTTGAGTTAGCCTGTTCACAGATAGGATAACTCGTACATACTCGATTGGACAACTTTACGGAGGGGATTCAGCACGGAGGCCCAAACTTGGTCTGTTGTACCTATGCCCCAAGTGGGGCACACCCGGGAGGAAGGATAGGATGAGAGGAGACAGAGGGCGGCTATCCCAAGGGGGCACGCAGTGCAGAGGGCAGGGTGCCTAGAGATAGAAGCTCCCTAGGCCGGAGTCCGTCCAGCCGGAGGAGAAAGTGTATAGCAAGAACAGATCATCCTGTGTTCAGTGGTTAGACCGCTTGGCTCTCACCAAGGCGGCCCGAGTTCGATCCCAGGCGACCGCAAAAGTGAGATTTGTGGTGAACAACACGGCGCTGGGGCGGGTTTTCTGCGGGATCTCCGGTTTCCCCCACCATCTCATTCCACCGGTGCTCCAACTTCATATCATGTATCATCAGTGTCATCGCCTGCGGTGCCGTATGTAGTAAAAGCGGGCGTTAAATACTACACATTTAATTTACACACAGCTTGCCTCGTTGGTGCCGACGCTCAAGAGGTCCCGAGTTTGAATCTCGGTCAGGGTGAGTTATCTGTTTAAGTTTTTCTGGAATTTTCCCTTATCCTGAAAGACCAATAACGGGTAACTCTCAGCTCTATGGATCCTGGACACATTTGAGCATCATTTCACCCCTTGCACTCATCGTATGGCATTTTTTTTAATTTACGTCCTCCAACGTTAAGTCATATCGGACGATGAATGGAATGGGTAAAATGATGCTCAAATGAACCCGGGGTCCATGGAGCTTAGAGTTACCCGACATTCGTCTTTCTGGATAAGGAAAAACTCCGGAAAAAACCTTATCCAGGTAACTGAGCATAACCGAGATTCGAACTTGGAGGACGTAAATTACAAAAAAAAAAAAAAAAAAAAAAAAAAAAAAAAAAAAAAAACACGCACACTGACTTGCTTTTTGGAGTCACAACCTGCATTTCTGATGTATTACCTGTATAGTATATTAGTATATATACTATATGGTATATATAGTATATATATTATAATTAAATCGCAGAGAATTTAAAAAACATATCTTCGGCAGTTTTTTTTCGATTTAGCTTTATCTTAATTTTAAAATATTTATTTAACCTGAAGTTGTAGTCTGTGATTTTTACTTTTATACACCGCGACAGTCAGCCGTATCATATATTAATGTCTGGTAGTATACGAATGACATGCTGATTTATGTTGCATTGTCAACAGGTTATGGGAGTGTTTCGCCGTTTGGTCGCTGTAGAAAGAAGTTTTTCAACTTTTTCCTGAATTGAGAATCGATGTCCGTACCGCATTGCTCAAAGTACGGCGTAACGGCCGCCAGATGGACGTCTGATAAACATGGAGGAAGTGCGAACAGGTCATAACTTCTGTAGAAACGACCTCCAGAGTTGCCAACTACCGCCCACCCCGACTGTTGGCATGAAAATGGGTTAAGGGCGAAAATAGAATTCTTGCCAAGCAAGAGGAAAGGAGTGAATAACTTCTGCGGTTTGCAAACCTTTTTGTTATCCGCTTATTTGTTCTCAGGATACCACTGTTGGAACAAACAAGTTCGAAGTTAACTGATTCTGGAAGTAAACAGATCCATTTTGCCATTACGTGACTGATAGGTCTAATTCATATTACTTTTTCTAATATTGTCTTGAATTTATTATTTGAAATGTAAGTTACACAAAAACACTTATTTTGTCGACCATATATAGTGCGATTCATATAAACCTGAACCACTTCAATAAACCACACCTTTTGAACCAACAATGGGACACATGTGCAACTTTGGGAGAATATAAAACTCAATAGGGAGATTACATTACATTATTTACATCTCAGAGAAAATGTTGGAAGTGTCCTCTACCAGCATCTATACGTGTTTGCACTCGTCTCACCATATTGTGACTTTGTGGGCTCGTAGACTTAAGCGTCCAAGTTGCATAAATTCAAAACATTCTTTATTTGCGTAGAAATGCACCTGGTACACTTGCAGATCACAGCAGAGTTACGTAACATACACAAATACAATCTTCCAAGGCCGTTGACCACAAATAAAGAGCTCACTCATCTTCCAGTTCAATTACCACTCTATCATTACGGCTCTGTTTACCACTACTCCGCTGTCGTGTCGTCTCTGATATCAATAGATATTTCTGGAATATTCTCTAACAAACAAGAAATGGAATGTTCTGTAAAACAATCAAGATGTCACTAGAACTTTTTAACTTTATCTGTTTTGGCATGCCTTTTATCTCCGCGCTATGTTTAACTGCTTAGGCACGCTCTTTATCTCCGTGATACTCCATCCGTCCGTTATCTCTCTGCGCCAAACTTTTTGTACGCTTCGCCGGGACAATATTCTTTGAAGTTTTACGGAGATGATATCGAATTGAGAGAAGGTTATTTCCAGCAAGATGGAACAACATGCCATACATCTAATGACACCATGGAACTGTAACAGTACTTTTGGGTTATGTTTGAAGTATGAAAGGCTTATAAATTTATAAAAATGATTATGTAAATATATTTAATAATTTAAATATGTAAAAAATGTATGTAATTGTGTGATTGGCCGAAGTAATTGTATGACGTAATGTTGTGACGTGGTATTAAATCGGCCAATCACAAAATTAAGATAGGAGTAACGATAGTTACGATAAATCAATAATCTTGGTAGAGAGATTTTTGTTGTAATGGTGGAGTGTGATGAATAGTGGTACTAGATCAAGGACATTTAAGTAAATAGTTTGAATCTGTATAAATGTAACAAAGTAAGAATTTATCGACATGTTGGAAGTGACTGGGAAAGGAAGTTCAAGCAAAATGTAATCTAAATAATACAATTAAATAGTTACAGAATTTGACTTCTCCGAGACTTTATTCCGAAACACGCCTTGAAACACAGATGTCTCATGACTCTTATTTAGAATAAGATAATACAATTGGTGTCCAGAGGAAATAGATAGCCGCAAAAACTCACACGAGAAGAGAAAGACTTGTGCGTCCAACATGGAAATCCTGTCCCAAATTGCGCCCGAACGTGTGGCTGATGAAGACGTAGATAAATTAACTAAGGACACAAATTCCTGTTCCAGAACTTGTAACCAGTTTCTTTGATAATCGAATAATCTCAAAAGGTCTGTGGCCCCCCAGATCCCTGACCTAACCTCACTGGACATTTTCTTGTGGGGGTATCTAAAAAATAGATTGTACAAGTATAGACCACGGACAGTTGATGTTCTCAAGGAATCCGTTCGATCTGAAATAAGTAACATGTGCGAGGATACTCTCCGATATTTTGCTAAACTTATAAGGTTAAGTAAATTGGTAAATAGTGATTAAAAGAGTTGAGGGAATGCATATATAGTGAATCTGAGTTTGTATAAGGGTAGAAAATTAGTTCATAAAGAGGCAGATGTTAAAAAGTGGAAGTCAACAAAGAAGATTAATTAAAAAGAATGAGATAAATTGGAAAAAGGGACGGGAAAAGTTAGCAGTGGACGAAAAGTGAGAGATAAAAGGGGAAAATTTGTAAAGAGAAATATCAGAGTAAATATTTAGTACATTAGAGAAATAAGCAATTAACACCTGTCTACCAGATATGTATACGTAAATGATAAGTATTTGGCTGCCCGGTTACAAGAAGGACAGGGATCCAATTTCATGGGTGGCCAAGAATATAAAATATATAATTTAATACTAAATAAACTAATTTCAATTTCATTACATTATGCATGTACATAAATGGATAATGTATATTTTAATTATTTTGTTAAATTTGGCTGGGGGTGTGGTAAATTGAGAATGGCAGACAATATCTTACCTGTCTCAATTTCCTTGCCAATGCTTCTCAAGCCACAAGCAAACCGTATATTACTTCTGCACTACTTTCAATATTTCTGGATATTTCAAATGTATATTCTTTATTACACTTTTGGCAACTGAATGATAATGTAGCTAACAATCTATTTCGTCTCTTGAGGTCCTCTGATATGACAACACACTTCTCATTTCCACAAAATTTATACTGTACAAAGTTTCTAACAGCTAAAGATAATATCTACTAACTGAAACATTTTGATCTAATATCATTATTTACGTTAGTTAAATTGTTATCACTGCTATTACACAATTAAGAAACCATTTTTTCCCTTGAAGAACTAATTTTCACTTCACATTCACTGCCAATGTTTGAGGTTGGGGTTGAGGAAATCAATAAATTGTCAAACATTACTACACTTTTTTCCATTTTAGGGCTTGTAACTCTTTTATTGAAAAATCGGGATTGCTTAAACTGTTTATACTGGTTCCCATGCCGATTTCTTGCTCCAAAATTATTGCTTCTTTCCATCTTGAAAACAACACTAGTAATTCAAAACACATGTAAACAAAGCATGGAAGAATTAACATCAGATATGTTTAGTAAGAGCAAGGAGCCAGCTGACAGGGCTACCAATAGAAAAAAACAAGGATTTTCTTTCTTAATAAGGGTGTGTTCTGAAATATAGCTCCAATGAGTATACGGTTACAACAAAGGAGGAAACACAGTTACAAATGGCTATTAGGGGGCGTCCCACACTGTGCAGGCTTTTAAAAATGAGTCTAGTTAGGACCTTTAAAATTATGTAATAGAAAAATAAATATTGCTATTCACCTCTTTAGACATAACGGAACATTATTTTGGCAAAAATTATTTTGTGAAATTTCAACCCAGAATGCCGTTCTGGCTCCACTTAAAGTCTTGTTGTCGCTGAGATTAATTGCATTTATCAGCGAGCTCTTTCGTTTCAGGTTATACGTTTCTTAACCTTCTCAATTAATTGCTTCCTAGTTATTTACCACTTGTAAGTTTACTTATGAAAAATGCGATGTCTGTAGAATATATTGCAGGAGTAATGTTATCAGTTAACTTAAATGACGTCTACTCTCATGCGCAGCCACACATGTCCCGAGTTAAAAATGTTATAGTACACAACTGTAGCAGCCCGTAGCAAATCTATCAGTAACTGAGATATTTGAGAGAGCATCAAAAGTATTGTACGCAGAAACACTTACCAGTCTTCAACCAAGGTTTTGTTTTTATTAATTTATATGTTAGATCAAGGTCCACACTGTGGTAAATGCGTTATTTTTGGTGATTGTGTTACACTATTGCAACAAATGAGGATTGCATATCAGTAATTAGTATTCGTTTATTCGACGAATGCTACGTGCCGATGTGTAAAACGGTTAGTTTATATATTTTAAAATTTATATAAATGCTAAGCTTATTTTTATATTGCTATGAGATAACTGAAAACATAGGTATACGTTTTATTCAAGTAATTGCTTAGAAAACTGTGAGGTGACGCTTAGGGTGAGAATATACCTGAGAATGTTTGTTTAATTTTGCAACGACTAAGATATTTCCATTATACAACGTCATTCAGTATTGACCGTGTTTAAGTCGACTAATCAATCAGATTAATGAAATCATACACAACAGCGATAACTATTTTGTTATGGCACCCTCAGACACGATAACAACATATTCTGTATGTTTACGAACAGACAAAGAATTATACATCTCACGGATCGTCAACTGTTAGCGCGAGTTTCAAATGTCAAAATGGCTGAAAGGTTTGTACACCGTGACTTGTGAGGTTAAGTTTAATTCATGTGCTAATGTAAGTCTATGTGATTTAGGGAATAAAATAACTTGTTTTATTGCTTTCAATATTTTTCCGTGAAATAGTCTCTACAAATGGAACTCTTGGATTTGTACTTCCCTAGATAAAGTCCCTCGTGACTTCTTCGGTCGTTTACTCGTTAATTTTAAAACTACTCGTGATATTACCTATGATAACTAGTTTAGGTGGCCGTAGCAGTAACAAATTATCAAGGAACTCTTTCGTTCCAGGTTATACGTTTCTTACCGTTCTCAATTAATTGCTTCCTGGTTATTTGCCACTTGTAAACTTATGAAAAATACGCTGGCTCTTAATACCGCAGGAGTAACATTATTAGTTAAATGAAATGACGTTGTCTACTCTCAAGCCCAGCCACACATGCCCTGAGTTAAAAATTCTATAGTACACAACTGTAGCAGCCCGCAGAAAATCCATCATTGACTGAGATATTTGAGAAAGCACCGAGATATTTATCAGTCTTCGACCAAGGGTGGTTTCATTAATTCATATTTTAGATCATAGATCACTAATCCTTGTTTCACGTAAGCTTGCCCCGTATCTCTTAACGGTCACGTGACCTTATCGCATCTCATTTGCTGCTGTTGTGGTATAGACTGTTGTGCGGTAAAAATTAGTTCGTTATTTATCATGGTGATATATCTTTATATGTTGGAAGAGAATTGTCAAATTTATATTTTCGTAACTGTTTGAATGAAATATATTACACAACAGAGTTGATTTATATGAAATGCATGTTAATTCTTAAACGAAGTAAAGGGTAGGTTGCTTTGCTCTCAAGCACATGGCACGATAGCACGTGATTTAGTGGTAGTGATGACATATTTGTTTATATGACTTTTATCAATGAGCTTGTTTTGAACTGGATTAGTCATATATCGCCATTCGACGGTGTGCTATGACGAATGCGAGAGCTAAATTATTTTATTGATCGTTTATTGCGCGTGTACTTATTATATACACTCCTGGAAATGGAAATAAGAACACATTGACGCCGGTGTGTCAGACCCACCATACTTGCTCCGGATACTGAGAGAGGGCTGTACAAGCAATGACAACACGCACGGCACAGCGGACACACCAGGAACCGCGGTGTTGGCCGTCGAATGGCGCAAGCTGCGCAGCGTTTGGGCACCACCGCCGTCAGTGTCAGCCTGTTTGCCGTGGCATACCGAGCTCCATCGCAGTCGTTAACACTGGTAGCGTGCCGCGACAGCGTGGACGTGAACCGTATGCGCAGTTGACGGACTTTGAGCGAGGGCGTATAGTGGGCATGCGGGAGGCCGCGTGGACGTACCACCGAATTACTCAACACGTGGGGCGTGAGGTCTCCACAGTACATCGATGTTGTCGCCAGTGGTCGGCGGAAGGTGCACGTGCCCGTCGACCAGGGACCGGACCGCAGCGACGCAGGGATGCACGCCAAGACCGTCGGATCCTACGCAGTGCCGTAGGGGACCGCACCGCCACTTACCAGCAAATTAGGGACACTGTTGCTCCTGGGGTATCGGCGAGGACCATTCGTAACAGTCTCCATGAAGCTGGGCTACGGTCCCGCGCACCGTTAAGCCGTCTTCCGCTCACGCCCCAACATCGTGCAGCCCGCCTCCAGCGGTGTCGCGACAGACGTGAATGGAGGGACGAATGGAGACGTGTCGTCTTCAGCGATGAGAGTCGGCTCTGCCTTGGTGCCAATGATGGTCGTATGCGTGTTTGGTGCCATGCAGGTGAGCGCCACAATCAGGACTGCATACGACCGAGGCACACAGGGCCAACACCCGGCTTCATGGTGTGGGGAGCGATCTCCGCACTAGCCATACACCTTTGGTGATCGTCGAGGGGACACTGAATAGTGCACGGCACATCCAAACCGTCATCGAACCCATCGTTCTACCATTCCTAGACCGGCAAGGGAACTTACTGTTCCAACAGGACAATGCACGTCCTCATGTATCCCGTGCCACCCAACGTGCTCTAGAAGGTATAAGTCAACTACCCTGGCCAGCAAGATCTCCGGATCTGTCCCCCATTGAGCATGTTTGGGACTGGATGAAACGTCGTCTCACGCGGTCGGCACGTCCAGCACGAACGCTGGTCCAACTGAGGCGCCAGCTGGAAATGGCATGGCAAGCCATTCCACAGGACTACATCCAGCATCTCTACGATCGTCTCCATGGGAGAATAATAGCCTGCATTGCTGCGAAAGGTGGATATACACGGTACTAGTGCCGACATTGTGCATGCTCTGTTGCCTGTGTCTATGTGCCTATGGTTCTGTCAGTGTGATCATGTGATGTACCTGACCCCAGGAATGTGTCAATAAAGTTTCCATTTCCTGGGACAATGAATTCACGGTGTTCTTATTTCAATTTCCAGGAGTGTATAATGGCAGAGTCTACCGCCAGTTTTTCGCTGAAGCATCGCAAGGGAAAACCTTTACAAAGAGGCGAAAAAGAATTGTGGTGCATGTGTTTAATGCACTCACAGAGAAGAATCCGTCTTTGTCAGTGAGAGAAGTCGAACAGCTGTGCCCTGAACTTACAGGTGTGTTAGATGTGCAGGAACATCGCGACATGAAATTGAGACAACAGGAAAGCTTACCACTCCAGAGGCGATATTGCTGTGTGGCGAAGACGTTATTTAAGGACAATCAAACTGTGCCGAGATACAAGTCGCAAAATATACTACCTTGACGAGACTTGGGTGAATGAAGGACTCACGACAAGTATGGCGTGACACGACTTTTAAGACTGAAAGACAATAATTTTTGCAAGGTATGTGCGCTGGCTTAAAAAAATCCCAGTAGAAAAGGCCGAAGGCCTTTCATTATAAACTTGTTTCACTTTCATTGCTCATTCATTCAGTTTCGACTTGCTCAGTTTCATTATAAACTTCATTATTTTTGCATGCCTTCATATTCTTATTTCTATATTCCCGGCAATTATTATGGCGTTTACTGTAGGTTTCAGTGTGACGGGAAGGCACCGCCTATGGCCTATGGCGCGAAAGCGTTAGTCAATTAGGATGAGGGGGAAGTTAGTTGCACACGGAGTGATAAATGTCAGCGGGGCAAGGTTATATGAAACAGAGATTAGATCACTATGGTAAATGAAGTATTTCTTTAGTGACCGTTACATTATTGTAACAAATGAGAGTTGCATCTCACTAACTAGTATTCGTTTATTCGACAGATGCTACAAAACCGTCAGTTTATAGATTTTAAAATTTATGTAAATGCTAGGCTCATTTTTATATTTCTATAAGATAACTGAAAATATAGGTATCAGTTTTATTCATGAAATTGCTGAGAAAACTGTGAAGTGACGTTTAGGGTGAGAATTTTATCTGGTAATGTTTGTTTATTTTTGCAGGAAACTTGTTAAGTTGTTGGTAACAATGGAATTTCTTTGGCAATCTTTTAGCATGCGTGGCATTTGTAACTGCTTGTGCATAATAATTAATGTTATAGCTACATAATAACAGTAGTAGGATTGCCGTAGCAGAAACAATTTCTTATATATTTTTCTTATCGATTTAAATTTTACAATGCCTATTTATTGCAAATTAAGCCACCATTGTATGAAGTTTTCAGAAGTTGTTCAGAAGTTGGTGATGCAAATCACAGTTTCATGCCTAAACAACCATTCCGCTTTTAAAACATTTAACTGTTACTTCATCCTCCTGTGTCTTTCTTGTATCCAAAAAGGAATGTGTAATGACACGATGCCAATAAAAGTTTATTCTGATTTATACAAAAATTGTGAATGTATAGGTAGAAAAGGCATACGAATGTAGCACATCGGGTGTTTGCAACTTACATTAGATGCCACTTTATTGGCTTTCGCCTCATTTTCCTTGGTGTTTATGAATCGCTCTGAAGCTGTAGCTTGTTGCTGCTTTTATAATCTTGCCCTCAAACAAAATTCCGTTTCAGAAATTTGCTTGTTGACCTCTAACTCCAAATACAGCGCGGTTCGCGTTTTAATTACGACCAACCAATTAATTTAATATGGAAGGCATCTAGGGAACTTGGTTACAGCATGACAAAGCCAGGAAAAACTTGTTGCAACTGGTGACGGAATGCTGTGCCTTTGATGTCAGCGCGGTGGTTGAGTGTGTGTATCATTCCACAGCCTTCTGAAATATGCTTTGATAAGCGCACTACAACAGGTGGAAAGTTGTCGTTAAAAGTGCAACTTGCTACTCAAACACCAGCAAGCATATCTTAATGGTACCACGTAGTAATTAACGTTAACTGACACATTTCAGCGTTTTCACTAAGTTGCATATGTGTTTTAATGCTGTTCAAAGTTTTCTAACCAAAAATTAGAAGCCATGTTTGCTCTGTGACTTTATAAGTACTTTATAAGTACTTTATTATCATCTGTTATTTCTGAAATTCTGTCACCCATATCAATTTTAAGCACATAAATTTAAAATTGAAGCTTCTCCCAAATGTATTTTCCAGTATCATATTATTTTCTGTAATATATTTAATAAATAAGAGATGTATTCAGTTTCAAACAAAATTTGATACCAAAATTCACTAGAAATACAAACTTTGAGACTCCCTGAATAAAAGGAAACAATGTTTACAAAAATATGTGTCTGTATTTTGCCTATCTGTACGTGTATTAGTGAGCAGCATACCACAAAATACAAAAATTCAGTTAAATAACAAAGTTTGTATTTCATCTTCCAAATGAATCAGTTCATATTCCCAGGATACATGAAAATTTTGAATAAAATTCCTTTACTCAACTATATCAGTAATTGAATATTTTTGTAAAATTTTGATTTTCTCAGAAAAAAGAGGTATATACTGCCGCGGCGCTGAGCATAAACGTTTCGGCACAAATAGATAATAGAAGGCGGGTAATGTTTCACGAGCTTGTATGAGCAGTTAACGATAGCGCGGCGAGAGATCACAGAGGCGGCAAACAATGTTATCTCGGATAAAGGACTCGCCGCCACAGGTAGGGTTTCATGTCTCGAAGTTTCTAGAGATATCTAGATTGACGGAGAATGGTTGTTTTTCTTGTTTGTTCGTGAATGTTCTCGATTTATGAATGGACATATAAAAATGATTGTGACAAGCCAGCAGGACAGCTGTTGTGTAACAAGAGTTTTTTTTTGTTATGAAATCTAATGTAATCAGCTGTCACGGTTTGTTATTGTCATCGACCTTGGTAGACTGATGGCATATGTAACGTAATGCTGCTGTAATCTATAAGAGTATTTCTATGAAAATTGAAACAGCAACTTTGTTCCTTGGATCAGTTATTTATTTACTAAATGTTTAATAATTACTCATAAATTTAAGAAATGTAAATAATTATTTTAGTTAAAACAAAATTGTAGACTTGAAGGAACATTGTGATGGACCTGGGCAGACATACGTGAGAAACCCTGCACTCCCGGACGGCAGCCTAGAACGAGCGGATGTTTGGACAACAGAATGGTATGCTAGCTATTTTACGTACCGTTATACAGGTCAATACACCCTTAGATTTTGCTAGTGTTGCGGTTCTGCGTGTATATAAGAGGGTGGTAACCCCTACTCATCCCTCAGTTGTTACTCAGTTGCTACTTAGTGGCTACTCAGTTGTTGCTCATTGCAGTATTGTATACCTCCGTCAGGTGTGTTCGACGAAGTACCACGTCTAATAAAATGTATTATAAAATGTCCGCCGGAAGTGCAGTTAATCAAGTGCCCGGGTTCCACGAATGCAAGGACGAATAAAAGCAGTTAAGAGATTATCGTTGGTTTGTGTTGTCTCAACCGTAACCCCTGAGAACCCAAAATGAATCCATGCAGGAGAAACCGCTAGAGCTAGGGTGAAGCAAGCAGCCGACGACGACGTGGAGACCGAGGAAGGAGTCCCGACGTCGACCCAGGTACGTGCAGCCGGGAGGCAGAGAGGTAGTACTGCCACAAAATAAAAGAGATTTTTAATTTCTGCAACTCGGCCTTTTAATTCTACGAACCCACAAAGTCAAAATATTATATGCGCACGATAAGTTGAGCGCTGGATTTACGGTGTGGTGCGGGCTGATGGGAAGAAGCGAGAGCTAACGCTCTTTTGTTTCTGCAGTGTGGTCAACCTTGAAAAACACAGTTCAGCAAAATAGAGTGTAGGATAAGCGAAGATATGCGCCGCGAGTGTTAGATATGTGGACATATAGTAAATTAAACTCGATCCGATAAGCTGTATATTTAGGTACTTACTGTTTATATAACTTAAAATAGATAATAAATATTATGATTCAAACTACAAATCTTATTTAAATTGAGTTTCGAGTTTAAATTATAGAAAAACATTCAACCTTTGTATTTCCTTCATCTTAAGTTTCCATACTTAAACTAACAGAACTTAAACTATCCGATAACACGACCGAGGTCAGCTCATACGAACCGGAGCAACAATAGCATTTCGAAAAATTCATTAACTTTAAAAATAATTTTTCCGGAAAATTTAAAACATATTTCTAACTCGCCACTACGCGGAGGACAGACGACATCCAACGTCATGAAAGCTCATAAATGTCAACACATCGCGGGTATAGATTCACCGCTATATCAGTAAGCATCAAAGAAGGTAAATTAAGTTGCAATAAAATACATAACCCCCGGTGAGAAATTGAACGAGTGTTACACCTAAAGGCATTGAGAGCTGACGCAATAATTGGTTTACTGGTGCATTTGATTGCATATTGGTCGTATACTGCTTATAGTTAGGCCACGTGGTTTTGGGCACTTTATTGTATTTAATCCTGCCCAGAGAAAGAAACGTGGAACTTCGGTTCAGGAGTTCATAAAGATGACCGCTAGACCACAGACGTAATCAAGAGAAAATTGTGTATTCCAAACAGGAATTCGATTAAAGGTTTAACCAGAAACTTATACCTTGGGCTCCTCCGATTCTATTTTTTTAAACAAGGTGTGTGTGTGTGTGTGTGTGTGTGTGTGTGTGTGTGTGTGTGTGTGTGTACTCGTGCATACCTGAGCAGCATAACTCAAAAACCAAAGGAAATACCTAATTTAGTATTCAAAGGATACGAGACACAGATTTTCGTGAGGTTCTTCCCAACAGCCACCCACATGGAGACTCATTCATTATCTTCTATATTACTAAAAATTACTTTTAAAGGTTTAGTTAAAATTCTACAGTCTGGGATATTGTCATGATGACATAAATACAGGGTGTATATAAATGAATATCGGGGTTTTAACCATTTATAACATTTATTACATTACACTTACAGTTATAAATGATATGTCAAATTGAAAAGCAACTCATACAGTTTTATTTGTTGTCTCCAATACGCATGTGTGTACAATGTTTCTGCCGAAATCCGCTAGACAGCGGTAGTAGCAAAGGTGGCGACTAGTAAACAGAAAGCGTTTTGTGTTTTGCAGTTTGCAAAGACCGAACCTGTAGTTACCCTGCAACGTGCATTCCGCATTAAGTTCGGTTAACATCCTCCCAGTGATAATAACATTCGTAGATGGTATCATCAGTTTGAAGCTACCAGTTGCCTTTGTAAAGCGAAGAGCACGGGACGACCAAGAGTAAGTGAAGAGACTGTTGAGCGAGTGAAAGAGTCGTTCACTCGTAGCCCAAATAAATCAGTCCGGAAGGCTAGTCCTGAATTACAAGTTCCTGTGTCAACTGTATGGAAAGTTGTAAGAAATCGCTTACGGCTACGTCCTAATGTTTACAGATATTACAGGCTCTAAAGCCGACAGACCACGCATTACGTGCAAACGACATGTTTTTTCATGACGATGATGATTTTATTGATCGTGTTGTCTTCAGTGATGAATCGATCTTTCACCTTAGTGGACATGCTAACACTCATAATGTGCGCATCTGGGGCTCAGAAATTCCTCACGAGATGCTACAAATGCATCGATAGTCCCCCAAAGTGATTTTTTGTGCCGTATCCCGGCGAAAAGTTTATGGGCCTTTCTTTTTTGGTGAACCTAATGTAACTGGCACTTCTTACGTTGATATACTAGAGCAATGGCTCTTCGAAAAGCTGGAAGAAAATGAGTCAGAGAACTTCATTTTCCAGCAAGATGGTGCGTCACCGTACTGGTGTAACGAAGTACGCGATTGGTTGAACGTCACTGTACCTGAGCGCTGGATAGGCCGCAAGGGCCCCAATGAGGATTAAAAAATTAAGAAAGCATTGAACCCAAAGTGCAGTCTCGGAAAATTCTGCTTACATACGCACACACATCAGAAACACATGTAGAATTTTTAAAAATGCTTATTGTTTACTCAGAAGGTCTTAAAATTTGCTGTAAAAAGATCGGCATCGAATTTTTAGGTGATAATATAATATTTCATATGCTCTAAAGAGGTTGTAGAGAAAATAATATTAGTATGACCAAAGAACAAAGGAAAAGCATGAGACTTGAATGCGTTGATTGTGCTCACCACCCCTAGGAGGAATGGATGATGTGAAGGGACCGCTGGAGTCTATAGACTGCAGGCAGCCAGCCGAAAGACGCATGGTGTCCTAGCAATGCCAAGTTTGATGGGCAGGTCACTCAGATAGAAGGCTTCCCTTTGGCGGAACCAGAGAGAACTTGACCCACCTGAAAGGGCTAGGAGACGACTGACAATTGGCCGACAACAACTTTCCAACGAGCAAGTATGTGCGTCATTTGTTCACACCGACCGACACGACACTGCACAACCCATTAAGTCTAACTTAACATGAAGGAGGATGCGAAATGATAGCATAAGAGGCGGCAGATGAGACTGGCTAAGCCACTGATCCAGAGAGAGAACTCTGTGGGGATTCTCAGTTGCCTTTTACGCCACTTTGGCATCTCAACCCTTATGGAATGACTACCGAACAGCCTCCAGTGTTCTAGCACAGCTACTAACTATCCAGGTTAGTCCCGGAGATTCTTGGAGCACCTTCCAACTCCTCCTGGATGGTAGTGACAGCCAAGCGATCCTAGGGCCCAGGGGTGTCGGGAATCACTACCCCGCCTAGACCAACCCAATCCAAACAACTTTACTCTGTAAGGGGCTCGAATGTTCGGCCTGGCGTACTTAAAGGTATCGTAGAAGTACCCCGAGTGCTAGGGTAGACAGAGCACGCACCACAGCATAGGGGTCAGTACATCTTCCATATGGAGAAAGAAAAGAGTTAGGGACGTTGTGTTAGAAGATAAGTCACTCCAGAATTCGACATACCAAGCAGGGAAAAGTACGAATACCTCATGGCCAGAATGGCCGGTTCCAGGAATTGTATCCAGCAGGGGCGGTTCCTCCATAAGGTTGCAGGTTTGCGCTACACCCACTGATTCTGAATATTCAACAGGTGCATTTTGCATATTAAAGCTGGACTTGTTTGAATTGTTTTATAAACAAATATGTTTCAATTACGCTTATCGTCTGTAGCTGCCCATGGCCGCAGAAGTCGAAATAAACAGTGATTAGCTGTAGGAGCCGCAGGTTTGCTGTGAAGATTTAACCTAAGATTTCACCAAAATGTAGGCTCTCTGAGGGGGTTGCGGGAAGGTGAAGAGATGGGAAGGACTTCTTATACATTGCTTAAATGGAAGTTTATAAACCTAGCTCCACCTACTCTTAGCAACGGCTATAGCGTGACCTTCAGGCTTAGCTTCTGTGTGCTCTGCTTTTCGAACACAGGGAGAATTTAATTAAATGCATGCAGGTTATTCAGAAGAGAGCTCTGTTAAACAACAACGCCACACTTGTTCAGGCTTCTGGGTTTATGGCCACTTTGAAAGATTATAATTTTGTATTCTGGCTGTCTTTCTTCTACAAGATCATGCCATATGTGGACATTTTGTACAATCAGCTGCAGAAACGAGACTGCAATGCAACGTTTGCCATCGCCCAGCTAAACGCATTTAAAAGGGAACTGCAAAAGGTAAGAAATAGCGTGGATATCAAGGAACACGAAGAAACTGCAATTAAGAGGAGAAGAATAGAAGAGCATGATGTGAAAAGAAGAGAAGCTCTTGAAGTATGTGACATTCTTAGAGAAGCAAAGGACAGATTTAGCTGCACGGGGCATCTGGTAGCCTCGACTTTGTTTCATCAAGAAAATTTCTAAGACATTTCCAGAGGATTCCCTTAGAGAAACAATAAGGTTCTATCCTTTTATCATTGGAACAAAAATTCGCAGAGAACTGACTGTAATTTACAGTCGAGAGGAATTTCGTGGAATCTCCGGCGCTTTGTGCTTAATGGACTTCAATAAGGAAAACAATTTATGTACTACATTCAGCGAATATGTCAAACTCCTCCGAGTACTGTTAACTATGCCAATGTCTACCGCTGAAGCAGAATGCTGTTTCTCAACTTTGAAAAGAATAAAAACTTTCCTTGGGAACACAATGTCACAGGACCGATTGTCAGCATTAGCAATGCTTTCAATTGAGAGGGAGTTTGTTATGAAGATCAGCGACTTCAACGCAAAAGTTATCGATAGATTCGCCAGTTCTAAGGAGAGTACAGCAGAGAATCTGTATAAATAGGTGAGTCATTACTACTCTGAATTTTATTTTTCATTTGTGCACCACCAATAACTTAACCCACCAGCCGCCACTGGTATCCAGGACCTCCCGCATAACATCTTGCTCAGTAAGAAAGAAACAGTTTTTGTAAGGCACGTGGAAATTACCCGTAACTGGTAGAGAAGTGTCGATATTATCATATCTACTTCTGAAACAAGTATGGCGATAGTCCGTACTCAGTAAATGAAAATAGCAAAAGCAAACAATGGAAGAAGTTGATCCAGAAGTAGTGAAACAGCACATTGTGGCACCATCTGCTTTTTGTGATATTGATTCGTATGGAATTGAAAACAAGGTGCTATTGTTAGAACTTCTTGGGCTGGCATAGCATCTGTGCTTTATGTATATTACATGACTGTGCTGTCTTTTGTATTAACATAAGGCGACCAGCCTTGACATTTCAAATTTGGGATGTATTTCTTAACACATTTGAATTTTACTTTCTGTACTACACAACCAGCAGGTAGAGCATGCTACATATTTATCCCAAAATCCTATTAGAATAAACAATATAGAATAAAAAGTATAGGTCATGAAAATGCTAGCCCTATTCATACAATTTTACTAAAACTACTATACTATTTCCACCACTAAATATAATGAACTTGAGGTTCAGGTTATGCAAACATGGCCATTCTTGTACAGAGATTATTTGACCCACGTTCGTAAACGACAACATGCACATCACAAAATCCTTGCTTACAAATTCATAAAAATAAACATGTCAAAGAAAAGCGTTAAATTTAATTTCCAACATCGCTAACATATTTTATGTTTTTCTAACAGTAAGTGAGGCTTTTGAATATTACGTGTGACAAAGGCTAGATTAGTCGCTGATCCGACAGCCACAGCGCAAGCGCAGAGGAATATGTGATGACCATACTGCATCCATTCGTTGCTATAGATCGGACATTCCAAAGCTTCCTGTAATCTCTAGGATTAATATGAATAATTTGCACTAAAATGATCTCTCAAACAAACGCTATATTATTGAATAGGGGTCAACTATTCCAAAATGTCATCAGAGTAATGCTGCAGCAGAACTTGAATCAAACATAACCTCTTTATGTAACTGTGTTCCATTAATCTGCAGGCTAGAGAGGTTCGCCATAACATAGGAAGGTGAGCTAATACAAAAACTACCATATTGTATTCCATATTTTCTTCCAAAATAAGGCGCTTTCTATTTTCTTTCTCTTACATATTGAATATAGAGAACGTATTACATTCCGCCCAAAACTTATATATAGAAATTTCACCGAAAATAAACGTTCGAATTTCTTTAACATGAGCATTTGTAGCAAAAGGTCCGTGTGAGCGTCTGTGAAGACATAAAATGTGTGTTAAAAATCAAACTTTGAATTTTAGTTTAACATCTTTCAATGAATGCGACGTGTTGGACTTCAGGAACATTTCCAACCTCAAAATATCCCCTGTAGGGAACACTTTTTCGAAAATGTTAATTTTTTTCAGAAATTTCTATAACGATTTTGATTAAAATATCATATATTTAATATATTTTAGTGAAAAATGAAACTAACATATTTAATTTTTTGGTAGTAGCCTCCGAAGTCCTTTTCTTTCTATATGGCTTTTGAATAACTGGTAAACCGTAAGAAATTCACTTAATCTTACTATAATATATATATATATATATATATATATTTAACCATTTCCGAGATATTTCTACTATTGGTTCCAATGTTAAAATATTTTTGCTTTTCTAAAAAAATAAAACGGAATTTCAAAGCCAACACACAACAACTAAGTCTCTGTGTTCCCCTATTTCCATTTTTCCTAATTAATGTAAAGTAGACAAAAGGTGAATTGCCCGACTCGGTAGCGTAGATGGTAGCGTGTCTGCCTCAGGTTCAAGAGGTCCCGAGTTCGAATCTCGGTCAGGGTGAGTTACCTCGATAAGGTTTTTCCGGGTTTTTCCCTTATCCTGAACGACGAATGTTGGGTAGCTCTAAGCTCCATGGACCCTCGGACTCATTTGAGCATCATTTCACCCATTCCATTCATCGTCCGATATGACAACGTTGGTGGACGTAAATTACAAAAAAGAGGTGAATTGTTAGAATTTGTTTAATGAATTGACTAAGTTTTGTAAATATAGCAAATCAAATATTTTAATTACCTTCTCTGGTAGGTAGGCACTTAAGTAGAACAATTAATATATTATATCCAAAATTATGTTTTGATATTTCACTGCAAATATACGTTTTAATGTCCCTGAACCCCTCTCTAAAAGTAAAGTTTAGAAAATGGTTCATATTATGACTTTTTGGGTTCGTAAAACTGAAAGTCAAGTTTGCAGAAGTCCAAACTGTACTTTATTTCCGTCGAAAGACACTGTTTGTACACCCCTTTGCAGCAAGGTGACGTAAAATAAACCAACACAATCTCTCGTCACTTTTTTTTTTTTTTTTTTTTTTTTTTTTTGTAATTTACGTCCTCCAACGTTAAGTCATATCGGACGATTAGTGAAATGGGTGGAATGTTGCTCAAATGAACCCAGGGTCCATAGAGCTTTTAGTTACCCGACATTCGCCTTATAGGACAAGGGAAAACTCCGGGAAAAAACCTTATCCACTCACTCTGACCGAGATTCGAACTCGGGACCTCTTGAACGTGAGGCAGACACGCTACCATTACGCTACCGAGGCGGGCTCGTCACTTCTGCACACGTAAGTAAACAAAAGAGTTCACTTTCAAATCACAGCTGTAAGCGTACAAGTATCAGTTCCGATTATGACTCTGCCTACTGGCGAGTCGCAGCTCCTTTATATACCTCTACTCATATTTCTAGAAATTAATCGAATGTTCTGTAACAAACGAGAAAGTGAACCTTCCAGTTATTCTATCTTTATCTGTTTCGGCAAGCTTTTATCTCCGCTTTGCGCTATCTCTGTCTTTGTGCACACCGTCCGCGCCAGTCGCAACAGTGCGATCGGCGACACTGTGTATGAACAGCAAAATTCAAAAACGTAAATTAGAAAAAAAAAAAAAAAATTATGAATGTACGTATAGAATCTCACAAAGATGTGATTGCAGATTTTGTTTGAATGGAGTAGTTTACGAAATCTTTATTTTCTCAAATGTGGCTCTAATGATTTTGATTCAAATATCATACAATAAATATATTTACATAAGAATATAAACTGTATATCTTAAATTTTCTGGAAATGGCCTGCAACATACTCTTCATTCGAAGGAACTTTGGAAGGCCTTGTATAATTGGCAGATGTTAAGTGAGAAACGAAAGCATGCTGTATTTAAAATGCACATCTCTTTAAAATGTACTCTTTATTGCTAATACATCTTTGTGTCATAAGCCATTTAAAATTTGTTATTGTTAATGGTTCGAACTTAAGAGTAGGGTCTACACAGGCAGCTGTCACTGACCTCCCTCTTATACCAGGGAGTTACCGAACTGTCCCCGAAGGGCGCCCGGCGCCTCCGTGGGGCTCTCCAGTAGGGCAAGACCTAAAGATTAACAAACCACCCATCTGGTCCGAAAACAAAAGACGGGCGGAAATGGATATGCCACTTACTCGGGCCAACCCCGAAAGGGGAAGGCTACTGATTAACCTCGGTAGGGCCTCCTGGTGATCTAGCACAACTTCTGCTAGCTATGCAGGCTAGGACGCGGGAATATATGGCTTCCCTCAACCCGTCATTGATGTGTCCGATCTCCCATGGGTATCGGGAACCACTGTCCCCTCAAGTCCAACCCAATCCGAACAACTCCCAAAGGGAGGAGCTCGAATGTTCGGCCGGAGGTTCCTCTAGTAACGTCAGAGGTAATACGAGTGCTAGGGGTCCACAGTACCCACACCAAGGCAGCTGAAGGGGACGGATCACCCCCATGGATCGAACTATTCAATAATATGTTTATTCTTTTCAAATTCGGTTGTTTCATGTGATTGCATTGATAGTGTAGCAATTTTAAGGCCAGTATACAAACCTTTTACTGTACTTTCTCCTTTGTATCCATACAGAAATTTGCAAGGTACCTATTTTTTATTAAAATTTAATAATAGAAAAAGAAGCTTTTATGAATAGTTTGTATACTCACTAATAAATGACAGAAGATAGAAAATGTAATGTTAATATAGCACAGACACTTCTTTATATTAATTTAATACACACATTTTTCAATCATCTCCTTCATCACAGCATTTAATTACAGTACGCGCAAGATAAGAAGAGCGCTGGATTTACGGTGTAGTGCGGGTAGAGGGTAAGTTGCGAGAGCGAACGCTCTTTTGTTTCTGCAGTGTGGTCAACCTTGAAAAGCACAGTTCTGCTAAATCGTGCGTAAGATATGCGAAGATATGCGCCACAAGCGTGAGCTCTGTGGACAAACATTAAATTGAACTCGATCCTATAAACTATATGCTTATATACTTACTATTTATGAAACACATAAAAACAGTAAACAAATATGACAGCCATAAATACTCATTCGCTTTGTGATTCTTCGATTTCTGAGTCCACTGCATCAGTTTCATCGCTATTATCCTCTGATCTGTTGATAATTTCATCAATCGCATTTTCAATTACACCAATTTTTCTCCAATATTTCATTTCCAGTTCTTGCAGTACCCTTCCCAATCCGTAGCAGTTACAGAAGAGAATGCTTCTATAGCAAGTTTCTGCAGATATGTGGCTGACATATCACCAGTAACGTTGTGTCCTCTGAAAACGTTCTTTATTTTTGCCCACGCCAGTTCAATTGCATTCAAATCACAGTTATAAGGAGGTAAACGAATAATAGTGTGTCCACTTTCGAGAACCATAAGATCCACAACATACGTAAGTCTTGCTCCTAGGTTCGTTGACCTCTATTAAATACCGGTGTAGCTTTGGTAATGGAGGGAAATAGAAAGCTATGTAGAAATATACAAAGGGCTCAGAACAAGAGAGAAAGAAAGATAAAAGAGCAAGATATAAGGAAAAGGAGGAAGCCAAAAAGGAAAGGATTGAAGGGAAATAAGAAAGAAAGAAAGAAATCATCACTATTAGTTATTACCATACACAGATCACAGCTTTACCTGCTTTCTCCTGGTGTTTTTGGAGATTCAGTAGGATGAGATGCACAAAACGATTTAATACGCCTGACAGTGCTGACACTTTTTCCTGTGTATGCAGCAGCTCGTTCTATTGATTTGCTGAGTGGAAACATTAACTGGTTGTTATCCTGTTCTATATCGCAACTTTCTGCAACTTTCGCTATTATTTTGCGGCCATCACTATGCACGATTGTACGTGCATGTTTCCGAGTTGGAGTTCGTTGCTCGGAAGGTACATATGATGATGAGTTTGGTGTGCCCTCAGTCAAAATTACAAACTGGTTAAGCTATAGTAATTAACCTCAAACTTGCATAAAACGAATGCACACAGAAAACAAAGAGCGCGCGTAAAAGCTTAGCATATTAGTCACTAGATGTCAGAGTGTACTAGTGTAGTGTACTAGTATAGCGCGGTTCATGTTTCTAAGTTGTCATCTGTGTTTACGGAGTTAACCGAAACCTACCGAGTGAGGACTTGGGAGACGAACGCTCAAGGTAAGTTGCGCATACTGTACCTAATTCTCCATGCTCGTAACAAGAATTGGGCTGATCACGTATCCTGGTTCCATCATAGAAAATTTGTTAGCTACTTGGGGGTGTAAATCCACCAAAGTGGAAGATACTCCGAAGAAGAATAAAAAGGGAGAATTAGAAAAGTAGCATAGCCTTCCCATTTTTATTATTAATTGTCGTTCAACTTTATTGTATCCAAATACATTATGCTACTTATAGTTGTGACAAGAGTAATACGTCACTTGAAGCTTGTATTAGGATGCTGTTCAATAACAGTACTACATCAGTTACATTTAAATATTAACAAACATATTATATTATATCACAAATCAAAAAGAACACTTTATTATAAATACAAAAAACACATGATATCAAATGAGCAGGTCGTTGTTTCGTTATCTTTTTAGTCTTCTATTTTACGGTTGTGGAGGGGCACGTAGGAAATGGAGATGTGTTGGCAGCACTGTTAGTACATAATCTTTTCGCTGCTTTGTTCATCGCATGATTAGCTTTTGTTTCATTCATATTCAATCTGAGCTGAGCTCAGTAATAAATGCATTTTACACAGTGCAGTGTTAAGGGATCTTATTACTAACACTTCTACCTGTGAATAGCTAAATTATCTGTCACTTACAGTACAATCCAATACAATATGAGTTTTTAAATCCCCACAAATAACTTAATTTGTTGCAATAGTACAGAGAACAAATAAACGCGGTCATGGCCCATATCGAACCAATAGCCTTCCTGTTATTTTATTTAGTAAGGCAACACTACCATGCATTGTAAACTACTTCCTCGAAACCGTTTGGTAAGTAAATTTGGTTTCCAATATACTCAGTACCCTTGGGTTATTTGCTCTTACTAAAAACTGTTTCGCTTCTTGGAGATTGTCAGTAATGCAGTTTTATAGTACAAAAATACACAAGGAGTTTTGCTATTTACTTGCTCAGAAAACAATACATTGTTGAATTACTCTAAACTTTCTGGACGGGTAATAAATTATGTGCGTATATCATGAAATGTTTATTGTATTTGAGAACAACTTTCCAGACAAAGTCCATTCTTCTATTATTCGTTAATGTCATTGCAGTAAACATCGTCCAAGCAAATAAGAGATAGAGGTAAAGCTGGAGAGAAAATGAGAGAAAGGGAGGAGGTTTGAACCCTCTTTCTTATAATCTATATTTAAATGTTTATTAAACTCGTATATAGAATATTTTGGAGTAAAGCATATCTAATTTTTTTTACTTTACGGAGCTGGATGATTCAAGCGTCTGTTTTTCGCATTTTCAAAGACCTCAAAATCAAATCCAGTGTACCGACTTATTTACTGATGTTTTTTCCCTCTTCACAGTCGTCATGAATAGTTTCTTTTCAAATCGGGTGATGAATGAAATGGATGAAATGACGTTCAAATGAACACAGGTTCCATAGAGCATTCATTTTTCAGGATAAGGGAGCACCCTGGATAAATTCATGACCGAGTTTAGAACTTGGAAACTACTTAAACATCAGGCTGACACGTTACTACCTACAGAGCTACAGAGGTGGGCTATATACGGTTAGGATTATTAATACCCAAAGTTACACCTTAGGTCTAAAAAAACAGTAAAAAGTGAAACTAGGAATCAATAGCGTCTGCTCTGCCATCTATATACAGATAATGAAAACAAGTACATTTATCCTTTTACATCTTAATATATCTACCCGTAACGCGTAGAAGGAGAGGTACAGTTGCCTGGCACTAAGGTCTCTGTGAACATGTGTCGAAGCTGCCATCCGCCTGTCACTTAACTAGGGGTATAGTTATGAGGGGAGTTCAATAAGTAATGCAACACATGTTTTTCTCGGCAAATTTTAGTTGGAAAATCCTGACGTTCCCTGGGAAACATTTTCAAACATTCCCGCTTCGTCTCGTAAAGTTTCATTGACTTCCGAGAGATGACAGCGCTATACGGAGCTTTTAAAATGGCGTCTGTAACGGAGGTGTGTTCCAAACAGTGGGTAGTGATTGAGTTTCTTTTGGTGGAAAACCAGGGCATGTGAGACATCCATAGGCGCTTGCAGAATGTCTACGGTGATCTGGCAGTGGAGAAAAGCATGGTGAGTCGTTGGGCAAAGCGTGTGTCATCATCGCCGCAAGGTCAAGCAAACCTGTCCGATCTCCCGCGTGCTGGGCGGCCGTACACAGCTGTGACTTCTGCAACGCTGAAGCGTGCGAACACCCATTCGAGATAATCGTCGGATCTCAATCAAGCACCTCAGTGCTCAACTTGACGTCTCTGTTGGTAGTGGTGTCACAATACAGAAGACCATAAAGAGCAAAGAGGAACCATCTGTGCGGAATTGCTTGCTCGTCATGATGCTGAAGGTGACAGTTTTTGTTCATCACTTCGTGCCCTAAACTAAACGGAAATTAATTACCCCCAGCCGGTAATGTTATGGCCACAGACTTCTGGAACGCTGAAGAGGTTATTCCCTTCGATTCCCTTCCCCATAATCAAAAAATCAACTCTGAAGTGTATTATGTTACTCTTCGAAAATTAAAGAAACGACTTCAACGTGTTCGTAGGCAAAAAATCCGAACGAACTTCTTCTTTTCCATAACAACGCAAGACCTCGTACAAGTCATCGTACCCCAGAGGAACTCACTAAACTTCAGTGAACTATTCTTCGGCATCCTCCATATAGCCCAGATCTAGCACCGTCGGATTTTCATATGTTTGGCGCAATTCGTGGGACGCACTACGCGGATGATGAAGTTAATGATGCAGTACGACTTTGGCTCCGACATCGATCAGTGGAATCGTACAGTGCAGACATACAGGCCCTCATTTCAAGGTGGCGTAAAGTTGCAGCATTGAACGGAGATTACGTTGAAAAATACAGTTGTGTAGCTAAAAGATTAGGGAATAATGCGGTGTACTTGAATGCTGAAATAAAAAACTCCTCTTTCAGAAAAAAAATGTGTTGCATTACTTATTGGACCGCCCTCGTTTAAGCCACTAAGGTTTTTGTGGACACATGGCGAAGTAAAACAGATTTAGAAGTCCAATTGAGCCATGTGTTACCTATTAACAAATCCGTCGTTGTGATATGACTATATGAATGAAGAGAAAGAACTAAAGAGCCACAGCTAAAAGGCCAAAACAATTGGGACATTACTTTAAAATTCCAAATATAATAGAGGGTGAAATAGAGTGCTGAGATAACGTAAGCTTTCACGGCCGGAGTCCATAATAAAATTGGTTGTTTTCGGGCTGTTTTGCCGTGGTCTGTTGGAGTAAGAACCAAACATTTCGTCCACAACTACGGCAGACATCATCAGTGGCGCGGTCGAAGCTTTCTTACAGAGAGGTCCAGAGGTAGTCCTGGTCGGGCGGGGCAATTTTTCTTTTTCCCCGTCCGGGTGTCTTTTGCCGCAGTACCTAGCCGCTTTGCGGCTTAACCTGCGAAGTGAGTCAAGTTTGGTTGCATTTTGTTCTGCTGGCGGTAGGTTTTTTTTTTTTTTTTTTTTTTTTTGAGATTTAGTGTTAACTGGTTGCCCTTGAGTGTTCTCTGAAGGCCGGTTTGTTACTTTCTCCCGTTGGGGGAGGATCTGTTTTAGAGCTTTTGCCCCGTTTTGAGTACGGGTGGCCTGACGCTTGAGCTATCAGGCGTTATGTGAGTTTGAATACTTTTGGGGTTTCCCTTGGGTTAACCAAGGGGCCCAAAGACGTCTCTAGGGAGTTTGTATGATGGCAAGCGTCTTTGCTCCCTCTGGTCATACCTGCCCAGTGAGTTCACCAAAGGGTTGCTATGGGTTTGAATTTTGTCGTACATTGAACGAGCCCTCTCTCGGATGACGTCGACAATGTACGGGATGTTCGAATGTTCATGAAGGATATGGGCGGGAAATCTCCAGTCAGTATCGTAGATGACCCGTAGCGCCCTGTTCTGCAGCGTCTGGAGTCTGACGAAAGTGGTATTCGCCACTGTTCCCCAGATCACACAGCCGTACAGGATCATGGGCGGGATGATCGCCCGATACAGCTGGAATTTGAGACGGAGTGGCATGGTTGAACGGAATATGGGATATAGGTTCCTGAGCGCGACGTGCCCAAGCTGGACCTCGCCTTTGACGTGCGGAGCGTAAGTTGATTTGCGGTCCAGCGTCACTCCGAGATACTTCGCCGTTTGAACCCATGGGATTCCACGGCGCCGTAAAACGAAGTTCTGCTTCAACTGATTGGCTCTGGTTTTCGCCAGGAGAATCGCAGAGCTCTTCTCCGGGTTAATTGCCATTCGCCATTTTGCGCTCCATTCGTCAATGGCCCGGAGCTGGGTTTGGATCTGCCGAAAGCTAGTCGGCTAGTCGCTCTATATGTACTGGTAGTTGGGGAGCGGAGCCTCGGTAGTCCGGCAATGGTGTCCTGTGATTGGTCCGCGTCATTTTTTGGTGGTTAAATGACGTTTCCTGTTTTCGAGAACAGGATGCCAGTTCCTATTTAGTTTTAAGGCTTCTTCCTTTCTGTTGAAATTATTAGGATGTTTGTAAATTTCGATGGTCTCCCGCTGAAGTCGTGTGTGGTAGTGTTCTGTGGTAGAAAGGATGCTGGTGTCCTGGAACTGTATCGCATGCTCGTCTTCCGCCTCAATAGCATGTGCTATTTCATAGAACTCTTCAAAGCATAGAAATTTGGTAGGAAAGGTATTTATTAATTTATATTCTTCCAAGGAGAATGCAAAATATGTCCAATTTTGTTCTGAATAGGCTGCAATTGTCCAGTAGTTTATGTGCAGACATCAAGATATCTGACGACCAAGATGAGGGTATTAGCGTCCATACGCTCGGCAACCTGAAAATCACCCATTATCGTTATCATATCAGAACTTTCCTCCATTACGAAAGCAATACTATTTGGAAAATAAGTAAGGTATGTAAAATCACCGATAACATTTCTGTTTATGTCACTGTCCATCAAAATAAAGAAAGCAAAATACTCGATTGTCATTTTATTCTGCGAGCTATCTGCTTCGCCAACAATAATTTTGTTTTTCTTTTTATAACAGAAAATTATTAATACTCAGATGAATAGTATCACAGTTTGCATCTTTGGAGCTCAGATCCGCCGTCTTTTCTTATTGAAAGAGTATAAACCAATTAAAACATTCCCTATTAAAGTAACTTTTGTTTTGGAGAGCGCTATAAATGCAGTAGCACCTCGTGGATGTACTTATAGTATGGGAGTTCATAAAAGTTTAGATTTAGCTAGACCTGAAAATATGAAATGGTACTTTCTGTTTAATAGTTATGATTATTTGACAAAGGCGACAAAAAGTTTCACTTCAAACGTCCTTTCCTTTCACTAAATCGTTAGCTTGATGCTGACATGCAATCAGCCTTTCTTTTTGCTCAAATACAACACTTTGACACGTCTATACAATGTCTGTTCATATCTCTTTAGCATGCACCCTTTGTGCTGTTAGTAGTCTATCTGGCCTGAACACAAGTTCACCTCTAACACAGAGCTACACACCAATTCGGAACACAGCTCCTATATTCACATGTAAGCAGCTGCCGGTTCTATAGCTCAGCAATTCCACATCCGGAGCTACATGAACTGCTTCCTGCCCACTCCACCGTCTACCGACTCCCTACCACGGAGCTTGGAATACACATACTCAGCTCGAAGCACCACACATCTCTCGCTACTTCTGTGCTGTACAGTACACTGTACTGTTCTCTGTCTGCCTCACAGCACAGCACAGAGTTGTCGTTGAAGGTGACCCTTGCTCCAAGGAACAAGGGGGGGGGGCCTTCGACTTGTTGCCATCCCGGGACACTGTCCCTTAATGGAACCATGTGGGGAATAAATCAACGGACGGTAGGTATACGGAATTTTTTTATAAATAATTTGTTAAATGTTTTGATGAAGGTGAAGATTGAAATGTATCAAAGAAGATAATGTAGTTATGGTGGGCCTAGGAGAGTCGTGGGTTTTTATAGGTACCCCCAGTATCTATATCATACTCCCCGATACCCCTGACGAGATAGTTAAAACTCAATGGTAGACCAGAGTAGAACTTGCGAGAGACGTTGAGAATGTAAGTGGTTAGTTTAGGAAAGGAGAGGTCGTTGTGTATGTTGGCATTGGGGATATACCATTCTGCACCAGTGGCTATCCGTAGATAACGATTTTGCATGACCTGGAGTTTGTTCAAGTGGAAGGATGCTGCAGCGCCCCAGATTTGACAAGCATATGTTAAGACAGGTCTGAGTATCTGTTGATAAATGAGTAGTTTGTTTCGAAGACTCATAGGCGACTTCTTGTTATAGAGCATGCCCTAACGTTTAGTGACTTTGAGGGCAACAGAAGGAATATGGGCCTTCCAAGTGAGGCGCATGTCAAGCAGTACTCCTCAATATTTATTAAGCCCATATTTATTGAGCCTCAGAGCATTGCATCGGCTTTTATATTGCTGCGGGCGCGGTAGAACTTTCTGGAAATGGAGCCATCTCGAAACACCGTCTAGAAAGGTCTTTTGCATAGTACTCACACAGGTCTGTCCCGGCCCCATGACTGGCCTTGAAGTCGTGCCACTTCCCTACTGCCAGTCAATTAAGCAACGAAGCGATACCCTTACTCCCATTTCTTCCCGATGGCGGCTAAACGGACTCGACTTCTACCCTCAAAAATTGCTTCGCGTTCGCCAATGTGACATTATCAATAAATTAATGCAACTGCAGTCTCTCTCATTATCAATAGCAACAACAATAATATGTTTGACGAAGGGGTTAATTTTGTTATGTATATAAGCAACTTCAGAATTTAAGGTTGAAACGGACTTATGTGTAAACTGACATTAGTTGTTTGAATAGATGGTGCAGAGAAAGCTGAAAAAATTCTGCGCTCCTGCCCTATTGAACCTACCACCTGGTGGCTTGGACGCAAAGCTGTAACGATAATATAGAAACGATCGCGGGAAAAACTTCGTACAGGCCTAGACATGTACACGATCTGTATAGATTTGAGCTTTAAGTTAATACCTTATACCAATGAAACATGCGCAAAAGCTCCTTAAAAGGTGCACAAGTCAAGATGTGTTGCCATGTTTCATTGAGTTTGGAGAATTAGAACGGTAATTTTAAACAGAAATAGATAAACTATACAGAGCAGAGGTAAACCGGTTAGAAGTAGAAGAATTAATGGAAAGTATAGCTAAAAGTAGTAATAAGAAAGCCTGCGGAATAGATAATATTAATTAAGAATTAATTAAATATGCTCCTAAAGAATTACATGACAGATTACTGTATCTATACAACAAGTGTTGGGAAACAAAAGAAATACCTCAAGAATGGAAGATAGCTAAAGCGATAACAATATTTAAGAAAGGAGAAAGAACAAGACCTGAAAATTATAGAGGGATTAGTTTATTGTGTGCTGCCTACAAAATATATGCCAAAATAATAAGTACTCGGTTAAACAAAATAACAGATGCAATACTCCTAGAAGAACAAACTGGTTTTAGAAAAGGAAGAAGCACCATTGACAATGTTTTTACTCTTGAACAAATAATGGAAAAACGACTAGAACAAAATTTACAGACGCACTTACTATTTATTGACTATTATAAATCTTTTGACAAACTATCACGAATGATACTGTGGAACATTTTAAATAATAGAGGCATAACTTTACAACTAATTGAAGTTATAAAAAGTATGTACACTGACACTAAAATAAAAATAAATAAAAGAGAACCAGTAATAGTTAATGGTGGCGTAAGACAAGGTTGTCCTTTATCAACCACACTTTTTAATTTGTATGTTGACGGAATAGTAAGGATTTGGTCGAATAAAGTCAATGGAGGCATTAATGTATCAGGAGCTAAGCTGAAAACTATGTTGTATGCAGATGATCAAATAATAATGGCCACAAATGAAGATGACCTGCAGAAAATGCTGTATAGTCTAGATAAAATTGCTACAGAATATGGAATGAAAATATCAGCAAATAAATCCAAGACCATGGCATTTAAAGGAATTAATCCAGTAAGATCAAAAATAGTGTTAGATAACATAATAATTGAGCAGAAATCACACTTTAAGTATTTAGGATGTAATGTCTCGTACCAAGAGGAAGCTGATATAATAGAGAAAATAAATAAATTTAGCTATATAACAGGCATAATAAAAAGAACATTAAAAATAAAGCAAGAAAGGACTCTATAATAAAACTATACAAAACAATGACAATACCAACAGAAACATGGACACTAACAAAAAGAAATAGTACGAGAATACAGTCATCAGAAATGAAATTCATAAGAGCAATAGCTGGATATACCAAAATTGATAAAATACGTAGTCAGGATATTAGGACAGAATTAAAAGTAGAAGAAATTAACCATACTATTGAAAGAAATAGAAATCAATGGAAAGAACATGTTCAGAGGATGAATAATAACAGAATACTAAAAATAGCCTTAAACTATAAACCTATAGGAAGAAGAAACCAGGGAAGACCGAAGAAAAGATGGGCAGACCAATTTGGAGTCGGAACGGGTTAAACAATCCAAAGCCGTGAGATAGAAGAGGAAGAAGAATTTTAAACACCGTAGACTTTAAATTAGGCTTTATAACATTCAAAGAAGTAATAACCAATCAATTGAATAGTGTCAAACTTGGGGATATATTTGTACTCTTATATAGCACTCTATTTGACTCTCGTCCGTCCGTCCGTACGTCCGTCCGTCCGTCCGTCCGTCCATCCGTAGCAGTTTGCAGGTTGAGGCACAGTCCAAGGTGGGTTAAGACGTGTATCTGCTCTGGATAGAGCTTAACCACGTAATGGCGGGATGTGGATGGTGCAGGGTGTCGAGTGAAAATCAGATATTGGAAAGAAAGGAGATACCATGTTGCTCCTCAACGGCTGCGGACTTGGGTGCAACGGCCATCGTGCACCGCTGGTGGATTAGTTATTAAACTAGGAAAAGCAGACATTTAGGCATCCAAATAAAAATATTGGGTGATAACAATTTTTTTAGGCTGGAATGAGTGCCTTACGGTTATCGGTAGGGTCCGCAAGCCATGCGGGGAAGCCGGTATCGCTTTAAGTGACGTTCACGGTGTAAATAGTCCCCAAGAGATCTAACTAGGGTGCCCTGATGTTAAGGTAATCTCCCGTAAAATTTGGTGGCCCGGCGCCTAATTTCATCCTCCACATATCGGAGGGATGAAGCCTCGTGAAGTAGCCTTACGGGGAACCTTCTGCATACAGATTAAATAACCCGAAACCATTTATTCTGTACACGTTGGAGCAGTAGCAGTTTAGAGCTTGCGGTCATACCCTAGACTTCGCACATGTAAAGCATGATAGGAAGGACTAGAGCCTGAAAGAGGCCCAATTTCCGGGGAATGGAATCACAGAGCGTCACACACGGTATAGCAATGTCCAGGCACCGCACAACCGATACGATAGCTCCCGGATGTGCTCCCGAAAAGTAAGGCCCCTATCCAGTTTCACTCCCGAGTATTTGATAGAATTTTCCCACCTAATCCTTAGCCTAGAGTAAGTGAATGTGGGGAAGTTGGTGCGAAAGCGGCGTTTGGTGAAAATGATGGCTTGGCTTTTCTCCGTGATGATGGACAATCGCTAAAGTGTGACCCATTCTTGGAGAACGCAGAGGTGTCGTTGTATGGGGTTGAAGGCCCTTTGTGCAAAATAACAGCACGTCGTCAGCATACCGTGCTACATTGACGTGCTGTTCGGTGGGAAGCTCAGCCACATAAACGCTATAGAGCGTCGGGGATAACACAGAACCTTCGGGGACTTATTTGACCCTACCAGCAGACCAGCAGAAGAGTCGAGTCGTCCAGGTTTTCCTGGACGGAGTGTTTGCTGCCGAGCACCTAGCCGCTTATTGCGTCTTTATCTGGGCAGTATAGAAGAGTCATCATTTGTCTCAGGCGGTTGTTTTCGGCAGTGGACATATCTAGCCTTGTGCGCGCAGTCGCCCCTTGGAGGGGGGATGCGCCAGTGCTGGCTGCGCTCTTCCGCCTGCCTGGGAGGCATTTGAGCGCAGTCCGCTTAACAGGCTAGAGGGAAAGGAACAGTGTTTAGGTATTGAGTTTTCCAAGCCCATTTCTGGGCTTGGGGGGTTGGAGCCAGGGGGATGTGGCCCTGTTAAATTCTAGTTACCCAAGGCATCTTTGGGTAAACGGTAGCTCGGTCGACGGCGAGGAACCCTGTGGTCGTAACGGCCAACGGCGTTCACCAGCATGTTTGGATGGGAGTCCAGTCTATCGTAGATGGTGCGGGAGCTCTCCCGCACCACGTCCACGATGTAAGGGATCCCAGAGTAGGTATGGAGGATGTGCGACGGGAATCTACGCCCGCTATCATAGATCACTCGCAGTGCCCTGTTCTGGACGCACTGTAGTCTGCGGATAGTGGTGGGAGCCGCTGATCCCCAGACTTCGCAGCCATACAGAATCAGGGGCGGTATAATTGCCCGTTATTTGACCCTAACTCCCATTTGGAATATTAGGTGACAGTCCATTGACTTCTGAGTCATGATTAGTATCAGGGAGGGGATTCCGGCACTTACGCCGACGACTTACTGTGCGTCAGTCCTCAGGAGAAAGGATGAAATGATGGCATCCTGCCCGCCATGGTAGCTTGTCTGCCTCACGTTCAAGAGGTCCCGAGTTCGAATTTCGGTCAGGCCGAGTTACCTGAATAAGGTATTCCGTGGTTTTCCCTTATCCTGAAAGACGAATGTCGGGTAACTCTAAATTCTAATGACCCCGAACTCATTGGAATAACATTTCACCCATTTCATTCATCGTCCGACATGACTAATAGTTGGACGACGTAAATTAAAAAAAGCCTCTACAGGTAGCACCACAACCGCTGTGCTCTATTGATATCACTGTGAGTAGTGGTTGACTAATAAAGATTAATATAATTAAATTTTATATTTTTTGTCAAAAAAGTTAATGAAATGTAAATTCGTATTTTAACCCTGTCTAAAACGTTAACTCTGTACCTGGAGCGATCGGCAGGTTCTTGCATCTCTCAATCGCCTTACAATAATTGCAGTAGTTCTACTAAGCGACACCTAAAATACACATTATCAAAGTACAACCACGTGACCTGGATGCGCTAAAGATAGCGACTGCTGATGTATTAACCAGCATTCCGATAGAATTTGGAACCGAATGCGAACAAAGCATGTCAGATATATTTTGGCGGCAGTTTATTTTCGCCGATAGTCACTCCGACATGAAATTCGTTCAGCTATTGTCATGGTGCTGCCGCAGCAGGCGTGCGTGGAAGTACCTGAAGATAAACTTCATTGAAATGTGAACAACTAATAGCGTAGCAGACGTCAACACCAGGACTCGGGGCCTACAGGGGCCACCAAAACACAGCAACCTGTTTGGAAAGTGTATATCTTACCCAGCAAAGAATATCAGACTTATTTAAATGCTGTCAGATTAGCTTTATGAGATCCGGAAGATCACAAGACAAACAATAAATTCACATACATCAGCTTTATTCTACTCTTACTTTGAAACCATATCTTTCTACGAAGGCTGTTCAATAAAGAATGATCATAATTTTTTTTGACAACCTAAGTTTACTCATCCTTATAATTTTGATGATCGTTCTCAAAATAGTCTCCCCTGAATGCGATGCACCTGTCCCAGCGTTTGTGCCAGTCTTCAAAGACACACTGGAAACCATTTTTGAGAGATCCTTCAAAATCACCTCTGCGCCTTCACCAATGCTTCTGATGATGGATAATGCTTTCCACGAAGGCGTTTATTCCAAATAGGGAATAGAAGAAATCACATGGGGCTAAATCCAGACTATCGGGAGGGTGAGGGATGCACTTCACGTTGATTTTTGCAAGATATTGAGCAACAACATTGGCAATTTGTGGCCGAGCATTATCGTGGTGCAGCATCCAGCCTGCTTCATGGAAACGTGTTCTTTTGTGCCTGATATGGACTTGCAATGTTTTCAGGACATCCCTGTAGTATTGTTCAGTTACTAATGTGTGTGCAGGTACAACATGCTGATAAACCATTCCATGAATATCAAAGAATGAGATGACCATAACTTTCCGAGCAGAAGCAACCACTTTTACTTTTTTGGGGAGGTTGGTGATGAAGGAAATTTCCACACTGAGCTTTGCTGTTTGCTCTCAGGATCAAAATGACGCAGCCAAGTTTCATCAGCAGTGATTACGTTTGAAAGAAACTTCAGATGTTCCTCTAACATCAACTTTAACTGCATGTTACCTCCATTGCAGTGATAGGCGATACTGAATATGTCTGAACTTGCCTGGTTCTCACAGGCGGGAACCAGGAGTACCAACAATAAAATTACTACGGGGTGTTTTTTCACATTAAGCTAACAGAATATAATAAGTTTGAAGTTTAGTGCGAATAATTATGTCCGTAAAAATTATGATCATTATTTAGTGAACAGAGCTCGTATCTTCAGTTTTTCATTAAATAAAATGTTCTCCAATGCAGAAACAACTTTGGATGTTTATTCATGGTAACGTAAACTTTCAAGCATGTCTTTTAAGTGATCCTTGGATGGTTTAAAGCCTGTAATATCGAGCATTTCAGACATGGATAATGCTAGGAAAAACAATGTGACACAAATAGTGGCATAATAGACTCTACAATGTATCCTGTAGTAAGCTTTTATCTATCTTTAGTGTTTCGTAGTTACACAAAATTATATAATATTGAACAGAATAAAGGAGACTGAAAATTCAAAGTATGTGTTATAACTCATATCAGTAAATCAGATATATTTTTTAATAAAAATTGCCACCATTTTTGTGAAACTAACAAGCAAAAACATTTTAAAGGATTGTTTCGTATATAGGGAACCTTAAAGATCCTGGCCGATTCTTGGAGGTTGCTGAGTTAAATAACTATTTCGGTAGGCAATGGACCTTTCTTTTTGAACTATCCAAAGCACATGCATCTGTGTATACCGTTTTTTACAGATAATTTGTGGTAGCTCACTGTACCTGAGAACATCATCACCTTTCTATAGCATAGTTTAAAAAAGGGTCAGAGAAATTTCAAGACTCTAAGCCCTCGACAGGGACATTAAATTAGACCTCTGCACTGAAACATTCCATTTAAATGATAAAAAAGTAATAATTTCGTTTTTACTTTGTCTCTAACAGCTTTAGTACCATTAACATATTTACGTAGTCAATAACATTTACATATTAGATTTTCTGCAAATAGAATTTGAAGTTATCTGCTTTAAAATTAGTTTAGCGTAATGGTGTACTGCAAATTTTAAGCCAAAGATTGGTACATGATCTTTCAAATGACATTTCTAAGATATTCGACTATTTTTTGAGTGACGTCATACTTTATGGTTTTCTGAAATGCTAAATCACCATTTATTTGTTTCTTGTGATATTGTTGAAAGAGTTGGAATTCCAAAACCAAGAACTGTTCAAATATGCCAAGTTTCATTTTACCTTGCTGTATCTTATTTGCATCTATAAAGAAATGTTAAAGTTACCCTGAAGAGGATAATGCCAAAGAGTAGAGGCCGCGCCGGGGCTCAGTGGTTAGAACGCCTGGCTCTCACCAAGGCGGCCAGGGTTCGATCCCAGGCTACCGCAAAGTGAGAATTGTGGTGGACAACACGGCGCTGGGGCAGGTTTTCTCCAGGACCTCCGGTTTCCCCCGCCATCTCATTTCACCGATGCTCCATCTTCATCTTATGTATCATCAGTGTTACCACCTGCGGTGCCGTATGTAGTAAAAGCGGGCGTTAAACGCTATACATTTCACATTTCCAAACAGTAGAACTATCTAATTTTGTATTCACTGACCTTCTCTACTCACTGGTCCACAAATTAATCTTACAAAAGCTTATTATACTTCTTTTTAATACAGATAAACTTTCGTTACTCACACAGTTTGCAATATGTACAAAAATAGCACAGAATCCTAAATTGATAGTCAAATGTTTTCCAACCCGGTCGATATCCGAGGAGTTTGGAATTCTATTCTCGCTGTATGAACCCGGAAAGGAAGAAATAATGACCTGTAATCGAGATAAGTGTGAAGATTTGAATTTTCAAACCAACAATAAATAATATCTTGGAAACTGTTAATGCTACAACATTCTTATTTGGCATAAACGTGTACTTGGAAAAGAATTATATTTTCGTACTCTAAAACTTACGTTTGAACAAAAGTGTTTCAGAATGTAGAGGATAACTCAAACTATTCTCAGGAAAATTAGGTTACAGATTATATTTGTTGTGAAAATAGTTAAAAAATACAACATTTTTATTAAAGTCGATAGATATTTTTGATGAAATGATAAGTAATATAAAACTTTCCATGTAAAGAACTTTTTGTGTTGGAGGGATTTTTTTTTTTTTTCAAAATTTTTGTGTTGTATTGTTGGAAAGTTTTGAACTTAAACATTAAGTTTCATATTTAACCATATTTTATTTTTGAACAGTACTATTTAGAAAAACTCATGGATCTTTTTTTTAGTTCATGGGACAGAAAACTTGCTAAACTGGTCCTAAGATCATGTGTTCAAACCTGATCCAAAGTGGTATTTTCTAAATGTACCCTAAAGAGACAGGCTCATGCCTGTAGATTTACTGACATGTAAAATAAATTATGAATTTAAATTTGAATGGAACTAAAACACATATTCTTGGTGAAATCTCAACATAAAATTTTAGTACATTCTGGAAAAGTGAAAATAAGTTTTTGTAATACTGGGTGGAGAAAGACATGTATTTTCGGCAGTATCTTGATATCGATGTTTTGGATAAAAGGCAATACTTTCTCTACCTAGCACGTGGTATGCGGCAGAGGAAAGGTAGCGGATGGAGAAATGCGTGCGGCTGTCAACAAGGAGTTATGCTGTAAAGATATGCAAATCTTGCGGCAGGATCTCGACTGTTTTTTTGGGGATCGATAAGTGGACGACACGTGCTACTACTCCGTACCTAACATCCAAAATGAACTCAAAGTTACCCTACATCGAGTTGTGAAAGCAGCGATATTCTTAAGTCGCCATGGCAACATGGTCGAGAAACAAACTTTATCCCTGTCGTATTGCTGGGTCCTCCTTTGTGATATCAGTCTATTGTTGTTGTGCCGCCAATCGATGTTATTGAACTCTGTGCAGCTTTGTTGGCAAACTGATATTCTCAATGGAACGGATTTAAACCTACTTTCATGTGCCTTGGTCTGAAGAAAGAGTTTCTAAATCTGTGATCCTTTCCTAAGATACAGTGTCATGTTAATATATGTGCTGGTCCTTTAGATTAAATATAAATCAGTAGAGAGGTATAGAGATGGATATGGATTTGGCATTTGTTTATTTCAGGAGAAAGCTAAGCTCGTAGGTTAACTTATTTCTGCAGCTTGAAGCAAGATGTAGGTTGGTATACCAGGGGTTGGAATGAAGACATTATAAGTGTGAATTTACCCTCCCTCTCGTCCCCGCTACTTTCAACAGCCAGATAGACAAAGCTGACTAAACTGGATGAACCTGTTTATAGTCTCGTGACAGTATCAGTGCAGTGGTGGCTTGCATGTGCAAGTCGACTGAACGACAATGTTTAATCGAGACTGAGAGAAGACGTATTTTTGTCTGTTCTTCACCATGGTAAAGCATCGTATTTCAATGTCCTACTGACAATGGATACTTACCAGCTTCAGCCTTTTAGAGAGCCTCAAAACAACATATCATAGTGCAGTTCAGGTAAGTAGATTGTATTTCCACACATCACTACTGAAAAAATTTCCCAAGCTGCACCTTATGGCAAGCAAATTACTGGCCACGTTTGGTACTACTTATCAATGTGAACAACTGTTTAGCATATTGTGACTTTGTGGGTTCGTGAAATTAAAAGTCCAGTTGCAGAAGTTCAAATTGCTCCTTTTTTCCTTAGAAAAGCACTTTGGTCAACCCTTACAGCATCAGAATTACGTGATATAAATAAATACAATCGACAAGGTCGTTGACCACAAACAACGAGTGCACTTTCAAAACACAGCTGTACGCACACGATTATCAAGCTCCAGGATCAAAATGATGTAGTCAAGTTTAATCAACAGTGATTACGTTTGAAAGAAACTCCGGATCTTCCTCTAACATCAACTTTAACTGCATGTTACCTCTATTGCAGCGGTAGGCGATACTGAACATGCCTGAACTTGCCTGGTTCACACAGACGGGAACTAGGCGTACCAACAATGAAACTACTACGGCGTGTTTGTTTCACTTTGAGCTAACAGAACACAATAAGATTGAATTTTAGTGCGAAAAATTATGACCGTAAAAAAGTTACGGTCATTCTTTATTAAACAGCTCACGTATTTATATTCTATGTTCTCAATAATGCCTCGAACGATTTTTGTAAAGTGCTGTGTTGAAGATACTTAAATGCTGAATAAAATGTATAACTTTAATTATTTTGCTATAGCCTATGAAGTGGTTATTGTTCTAAATTATTTTTGTATAGTAATTGGTAAGTCCTAAGAGATAAAGAAGGTTCAAAGAATGTGGATCTCGCTGAGGCAAATTTTTGTGGTATTACCATTTCATACTTATTCTTTATACATTGTTTGAGGTTTCAAATACTTATAGATAGAGTGAACATGAAAAATTCAATACCATGGACGGCACGTAGGCCATGGTAGCTCAATGGGTTAGAGCGACTGGACGGAAACCAGGAGATCCGTCGTTCAAACCCCGGCCATGGCATTGAATTTTTCATGTTGACTCTATCCAAAACCTTAGCCTATATACGGCTAGTATGAAGAAATGATTAAATTTCCATCAATTAACTAAAATAATAAGAGTTGAATGATGAAGCCTGGGGTTGAAGTGCTTACAATAGTAAGTCGCCACATACGGTGTATCTCCGATACAAGTGCCCCTAGTGGTTTACTGGGGAAATATACGTTTCAAATGGAGAATTTAATGTCACGACGGCACGTTGGCCATGGTAGCTCAATGGGTTAGAACGGTGGGACGGAAACCAGGAGTTTTGTGGTTCAAATCCCGGCCATGGCATTGAATTTTTCATATTGACTCTATCAAAAACCTTAGTCTATATACGGCTAGGATGAAGAAATCATTAATTTCCATCGATACTAATTTCATTTGGGAAGAATATATTTTACTTTCCGCATTTACACAATGAGAATGGCGATACAAAGCTCTCACACAGCTGCGCGATATTAAAACATCCGACTGTCGCTTTACCTAACACATGCTACAAAGAAATATTTAAATGCTGCATGGAAGTGTATCTGCATTAATTACAAATAGAATAATAAGCTAAGTCTGTGAATGTAACGTCTACTTTTTAATTTTCTTTCTGGTAGTGTTGCCACATTGTTAATTCCCAGGAAGTTATTTTCACTTGAATAACCTGCCGTGTTCATTCGACGAGGTCATTAATCTCTTTAAAGTGGTACCAAAGGGAAACTCGTTACGTTTGACACATATTCCATTATTTTATTCATGCTGTTCTACACACGCCATTCTTTGCTACACAGAAAAGAGAATAAATGTTATGTTTCCCCGTCATACGGCGTGACGTCTAAATGCTTTCGGTAACACTTGAAGCTATTTTGAGCGCCATAAATAAGGTCCGCCGCTTCGAATATGAAGGACATTTGGACAATGGCGTTCGGAAACTGAAGTACGTCAGCCAAGCAAAACTGGACACGCTCCAAATTAAGAAATACAGAGGCTCACTGGCCACTGGAACACGTAATAGATAAGAAAGTCTTATGGGACAATTTTTAACAAAGCATACAATTGAAGCAAAAGGAAGGGCGGCAATGAATGAAATAAGAATATGCAAATATAAGCTAGAAACACAACTAAGTGGTTAGAAAGAATGTATGAAGTACTGGTTGAACCCAAAATGTTGTATGCAGTGGAGATCTAGGGGGGCACAGAGGTAAACAAAACGGTGGGCCAAAACTACAGTAGATTTTGTAAAGAGCTGCTAGCTTTACCACAATGAACACCTAGGGAAGTAGCTTTAGTAGAATTAGGAAATACAAGAAGAAATGAAATAATAGTGATGGAAAGAATAATAAAATTTTGGTATAGGTGTTTGGCCAATGAAGAAGGGGAAATTATGAAATTAAACATGAAACAGCAAAAAAGATTAGAAAACTCAAATAGTTGATGGGCAGAGATAGGAGGAATTATGGAAAAAAATAGGAATGGGAGATATATGGACATTAGAGGAAAGGAATACATGCGATGTGGGTATATTAGTAAAATGCAGAATAGAAGATATAGAAAGACAGGAAATATGGGTAAGTCTAGAAAATATGAAATCATTACAATTTTACAAGCAAATAAATAGAAATAGGGGACGAAAAGCATATGTAGATTACTGCAATAGGCAAGAGAGAGAAGGGCTAGCTTGGATGAGAACAGGAATAATATTTCTAAGAGGGATGAGAGGTAGGGAAAAGGGAATTTGTGAATTGAGTGGGGGAAATGAAAGCATAAAACACTATGTAACAGAATGCAAGGAAGTTGCAATGTGGAGATAAAAGTTTTGGGAGGAAAAATGGGAGAAAGTAGAGAAGAGGATAGTAGGTATAAAAATGTTAACGGGCAGGGAGGAAAAGAAGGTAAGAAGTATTGGTGAGTTCTTGCAGAAAGTAAAAGAAAAATGGGCCAGAAATGTAAAGAATATAAGAAATTAAGGTGAGGGAGAAGAATGGGACTAATTAAGTAACAAGGAGGCATGGAGGTTAAGAGCTACCTGGAAGAGCAGAAGACCAGGGTGTCATGTAACCCAAGGTAGCAACAAAGTAAAGACAAATAAATGTAGCCTAAAGTTGTAAATTTTATAATTTTGGAATATGCACAATAAACATAATCCTGAATCTTGAAAATACAAATTATTAATTAAACTGACTAAATGACAATTTATATTTAAGGGGAACAAAATGAAAAAGCACAGAAATATGTATTATAACCACAATTCCAATATAGAGAAAGTTAACACTAACCGGAGAAGCTTACTCGAGGAAGAAAGGGGAATTTGAAATTAAATCTTTCCACCGGCTGCGACACAAACACCGCACTTATGTGTGGTTAAGTTCCAGTGATGTCACTGCGGTACTATTCTTAAGTACAGGAAATAAAAGATGTACACATTCACCCACCTCTGACTTTTAAACTTCTCTGTCGTTGCCTTGGTTATTGTGAGAGGAAAATAACATACGAAGGGAAATGAGCATATGCTCTAGGCTTGAGCACCCATTATCGATCTAAATTGTATGTGTTACGTTAAAATGAATAAGATAAAACAAGGATCCGAAGTACATGTGTCCGATTGCCGTATTAGAGTTATTGTCTGTATTTCTCAGTGTTGGCAAATATGGATGTGAGAATGAATGTTTCCAGATAAATATTAGTAAAGACCAACACAAAGCCTTCAGTTGTTTCTAAAGGTCACAGCTATAAATCTGACCACAGAAGTTAAAGATAGCTTTGCAAATGACAAAAAATTGTGTTATTTTCACACGAATTTTTCTACATATTCTTCAACAACTGTCCCTACGAAGCCCTATTCTTCTATCTACTTCATGTCAATTAAGATAGATAATTACTAAAATGGGTTTACTAGCTATTTAATGCTTTTAAGGCTTTTAAATAACATCTAACAGAAGATGAAAATGGAAAGTAGTACAAATTGCAAAATTTTACAATTTACAACTTTTGGCTACATTTATTTGTCTTTGCCTTGTTGCTACCTTGGCTTACATGACACCCTGGTCTTCTGCTCTGCCAGGTAGCTCTTAAACTCCACGCCTCCTCCATTTCTTCCCCCTCATCTTCCTTTCTTACAGTCTTTACATTTCTGGCCCATTTTGCTTTTACTTTCTGCAAGAACTCACCAATACTTCTTACCTTCTTTTCCTCCTTTCCTGTTAACATTTTGATAGCTACTATCTTCTTCTCTACTTTCTCCCATTTTTCCTCCCAAACCTTTCTTTTCCACATTACAACCTCTTCGCATTCTGTTACATATTGTTCTATGCTTTCTTTTCCCCCACACAATTTACAAATTCCCTTTTCCCTACCTCTTATCCCTCTTAGAAATATGGTTCCTCTTCTCATCCATGCTAACCCTTTTCTCTCTTGCCTATTGCAGTGATCTACAGATGCTTCTCGTCCCCAGTTTCCTTTTACTTGCTTGTAAAATTCTAATGAATTCATATTTTCTAGACTTCTGTTTCTGTATCCTCTATTCTGCATTTTACCAACTTTACCACATCACATGTATTCCTTTCCTCTAATCTACATATATCTCCCATTCCTTCTTTTCCATAATTCCTCCTACCTCTGCCCACCAACTATTTGAGTTCTCTAATATTTTGTGCTGTCTCATGCATAAGTTCATAATTTCCCCTTTTATTTGACCAAACACCTTTACCAAAATTTTATTATTCTTTCCATTATTATTCCATTTCTTCTTGTCTTTCCTAATTCTACTAAAGCTACATCCCTAGGTGCAGATCTTGGTAAGCCTAGTAGCTCCTTATACACTTATTAATACAGTGGGAACAAGATTGACCACCTCTGTAGTGTAGGCGGCAGCACATCTACCTCGGGTTCAGGAAGTCTCGAGTTCGAATCTCGGTCAGGATGTATTTTCGGGGTTTTCCCTTATCCTAAAAAGATGAATGACAGGCAACTCTAAGGTCTATGGATCCTGGGCTCATCTGAGCATCATTTCCCCATCTTCTGATATGACTTAACGTTCGAGGTCGTAAATTAAAAGAGGGAGAAATTACTGTAGGCTTAAGCGCTATTCACATATTTTAAAAGCTAGTAACTATGTGATGACTTTAAAATTCCATCCTCTGCTCTCATCCCATAGCCAGACAGAAAAGTGCATAACCATTCACTATATTATAAAAAATAAGTGTAGAGAAATATAAGTAATAACAAGAAATATCTGGATATGTTTACCCCTGCAATAAAAAAGCTGACATAATTTGTGTGCTTTGACACATCTATAATTTTATGTAGTTACATTTAGTCTATTGTTGCAGTTTAACAGGTTATTCAGAATGACAAAGATAATTCCCCATCTTCCCTAGAGTCTGGAATTATGAATGAGAGTGCGAATGTGCGTGTGATCTAATGATTAAAACCCAACGAATACGAGTTAACACCTTCGATATGTTCCAAAGGAGAACGGTCGTCGATATGACCATTAGAGTTAAAGACGGGGTAAATTCCTCATCTTCCCCAGAGTCTGGAAGTATGAATGAGAGTGTGAATGTGTGCGTGATCTAATGATTAAAACCCAACGTATACGAGTTAACACCTTCGATATGTTCCAAAGGAGAACGGCCACCGATATGACCATTAGAGTTAAAGACGGGGTAAATTCCTCATCTTCCCCAGAGTCTGGAAGTATGAATGAGAGGGTGAATGTGTGCGTGATCTAATGATTAAAACTCAACGTATACGAGTTAACACCTTCGATATGTTCCAAAGGAGAACGGCCGCCGATATGACCATTAGAGTTAAAGACGGGGTAAATTCCTCATCTTCCCCAGAGTCTGGAATTATGAATGAGAGTGCGAATGTGCGTGTGATCTAATGATTAAAACCCAACGTATACGAGTTAACACCTTCGATATGTTCCAAAGGAGAACGGTCGCCGATATGACCATTAGAGTTAAAGACGGGGTAAATTCCTCATCTTCCCCAGAGTATGGAATTATGAATGAGAGTGCGAATGTGTGCGTGATCTAATGATTAAAACCCAACGAATACGAGTTAACACCTTCGATATGTTCCAAAGGAGAACAGCCGCCGATATGACCATTGCAGTTAAAGTCGGGGTAAATTCCTCATCTTCCCCAGGGTCTGGAAGTATGAATGAGAGTGTGAATGTGTGCGTGATCTAATGATTAAAACCCAACGAATACGAGTTAACACCTTCGATATGTTCCAAAGGAGAACTGCCGCCGATATGACCATTAGAGTTAAAGACGGGGTAAATTCCTCATCTTCCCCAGAGTCTGGAAGTATGAATGAGAGTGCGAATGTGTGCGTGATCTAATGATTAAAACCAAACGAATACGAGTTAACACCTTCGATATGTTCCAAAGGAGAACGGCCGCCGATATGACCATTGGAGTTAAAGACGGGGTAAATTCCTCATCTTCCCCAGAGTCTGGAAGTATGAATGAGAGTGCGAATGTGTGTGTGATCTAATGATTAAAACCCAACGTATACGAGTTAACACCTTCGATATGTTCCAAAGGAGAACGGTCGCCGATATGACCATTAGAGTTAAAGACGGGGTAAATTCCTCATCTTCCCCAGAGTATGGAATTATGAATGAGAGTGCGAATGTGTGCGTGATCTAATGATTAAAACCCAACGAATACGAGTTAACACCTTCGATATGTTCCAAAGGAGAACAGCCGCCGATATGACCATTGCAGTTAAAGTCGGGGTAAATTCCTCATCTTCCCCAGGGTCTGGAAGTATGAATGAGAGTGTGAATGTGTGCGTGATCTAATGATTAAAACCCAACGAATACGAGTTAACACCTTCGATATGTTCCAAAGGAGAACTGCCGCCGATATGACCATTAGAGTTAAAGACGGGGTAAATTCCTCATCTTCCCCAGAGTCTGGAAGTATGAATGAGAGTGCGAATGTGTGCGTGATCTAATGATTAAAACCAAACGAATACGAGTTAACACCTTCGATATGTTCCAAAGGAGAACGGCCGCCGATATGACCATTGGAGTTAAAGACGGGGTAAATTCCTCATCTTCCCCAGAGTCTGGAAGTATGAATGAGAGTGCGAATGTGTGCGTGATCTAATGATTAAAACCAAACGAATACGAGTTAACACTTTCGATATGTTCCAAAGGAGAACGGCCGCCGATATGACCATTAGAGTTAAAGATGGGGTAAATTCCTCATCTTCCCCAGAGTCTGGAAGTATGAATGAGAGTGTGAATGTGTGCGTGATCTAATGATTAAAACCCAACGTATACTAGTTAACACCTTCGATATCTTCCAAAGGAGAACCGTCGATATGACCATTGAAGTTAAAGACGGGGTAAATTCCTCATCTTCCCTAGAGTCTGGAAGTATGAATGAGAGTACGAATGTGTGCGTGATCTAATGATTAAAACCCAACGAATACGAGTCCAAAGGAGAACGGCCGTCGATATGACCATTACAGTTAAAGACGGGGTAAATTCCTCATCTTCCCAGAGTCTGGAAGTATGAATGAGAGTACGAATGTGTGCGTGATCTAATGATTAAAACCCAACGAATACGAGTCCAAAGGAGAACGACCGCCAATATGACCATTGCAGTTAAAGACGGGGTAAATTCCTCATCTTCCCTAGAGTCTGGAAGTATGAATGAGAGTACGAATGTGTGCGTGATCTAATGATTAAAACCCAACGAATACGAGTCCAAAGGAGAACGACCGCCAATATGACCATTGAAGTTAAAGACGGGGTAAATTCCTCATCTTCCCAGAGTCTGGAAGTAGGAATGAGAGTTCGAATGTGTGCGTGATCTAATGATTAAAACCCCATGTATACGAGTTAACACCTTCGATATGTTCCACAGGAGAACGGGCCCCAATATGACCAGTGAAATTAAAGGCAGGGTATTAATGGAACAAAAAACAAACCACAACAAGGATTTCCGAGGCCATTTTCAGAAATTTCGAAAAATAGGTGCCATTAATCTTGGAATTATCTTAAACGGGTTGTATTTTTATTAAACGTTTTGAGCCGTTTTTAGAAAATAAAAGATTTTCATTGTTTCTAATTTATCGGATACATTGGGATATTGAGTGTCCTTAAAACTCTTTCTGTGGCATCCTATAATATGCTGAAAATTTCCATATTTTGTATTTATACGAATTATTGTTTTGGAAATGTGCCGTTGACAAAAACTCGAACACACACATTGAGGCCGTTTTTTAATTTCTGTTTTTGTTTTAGGAGACAATAAAGTTTCTATATCATTTTTTTTTTTTTTTGGTAAAATGGAATACCTTCTGTATCCACTACGTACGTGGTAGAAATTTAATTTAGTTAGAAATGCTAATCCTTTTATCAAAGTACACAAAATAATTTTATTTACGGAAATTCGTTTCTTATAATATTTTTTATATTATGTAACTAATATTCCATACTCACCGTTATTGTTGCTATACATCGTAAGTTTCCCTCACTAGTGCAGTAAGTAATTTCTCCATAGCAACATATATGGGCGATGGAAAAATTAGTGGTAAGCAAAATCATTTAGAATTGGTATTGGGATTTCATTATGCAGGAGATTCGGTACGTAGGCCACCATGCTGGGCCCATTGTTCCTATGTCCCAAAGTGGGGCATCCCCGGGAGGAGGGAGAGAGGCGAAGGAGAGAGGGCGGCCAACCCAAGGAGCCACGACAGTACAGAGGGCAGGGTCCCTACACTTTACTTAGATAGAGACTTCCCCCGACAGACCAGGGCAACGAATTCGCTCCCCTACAGCGGGACGGCAACGAGCCCAGTAGCCGAGCCCTAAAGGTCCCAGGCAGGCGATCCGAGCCCCAAAGGTCCCTGGCTGATGGTCCCGAAATGGTCCCAGCAGAGGAGCGGAGACCGGCAGCCAACCTACCGGAGGAGGAAGTAGTTGTCCTCAGAGTATATCATCCTGCCATGCACCGCCGAGACACCCGCTGACACATCTACCTTGAAGGAGACCACCAAATGATGTGAAATGATAATGGAGATGAAATGGAGGGACATGAAATTCGGGGGATGTAATTAACCTATCCAGAATTCGCCTAGCGACCCGGGAAAACACCCCAAAAACACCATGGGGCGGATAGGTCGGCCATGGGAATCAAACCCGGGCCTCCCGAAAGCGGGTCAAGCACATAATGGAATCTCGACGCAAGCTCCTTGTGTTTTCTAACCTTTCCTCGTTCCTTATGAAGTGCTTATCATATTAATATCACGATATACTATTAATTGCATTTGTTTAATTTAAAATTCTCTAGTGTTGAAAATCCAGATTTTAATTTCTATATCCCTAGTAAATATAGGAATTATTGCTGCTATCCACTCTTTGTTTTTGACACAGTTTCACCCAGAAAACTATCCAAATTGCATCGTACATGCCTGAGAGAAAATGAAACAATTGACGGCGTACAGATCTGAACGTGTGATTAATACTCTAGGTATGCAAATGCCAACTCAATTTTGCGTTAATAATAGCAATAATTATAGAATTAGGGCGTTTATCTACGGTTTTGTACACTTATGCAGGCAAGTTTGATGGGACGAGATTGGGTCGTGTAGATTGCCACGCATGGCCAACAAACCGTAGGCCAAATATCGACCAGTACAGAAGTGGGGGTAGTTTAAACACAGTGCGTTAACTTGTCAACAGTGGACGTGCAATATTTGCAGACCCAGTGAACTTGGAATTTCGATAGCTTTTGCTATACGTTGTTTCCGAATTGCTGACACCATCCCATTCGTGAGGCTTTAAACTCGAGTTTAGAGCCATTTGCTGCAGAAGTCGTTTGATTTCTCATTTGGGTATTCATTTACAATACTATAATTTACTTTATCTACCACCTGCTTATAGTAAATAGCATACTCAATTGTTCTAGAGGAGGGACGAAAGAAAGCTGTAGAAAGAAGTAATGGAAACCGAAGCAATGAAGGCACAAACTTGTAAGGATCCAAACTTCGAGCTTCGAAAACTATACACATGATTTGCCGCCCATTAATTCCATGGGAGAATCTGCTGGAACATCTCATTTGGTGTAGGATTTCTCTTGGGGCGGCCTTTTGGTGTGGTATGGCAGTATGGTTTTGAAGGATTTCGTGTCAGTGAACAGGAGAACTCTCTCAGGGTCCAGCAGTTATCTCCAGCCAATGAAAAGTCCTGCTTCAATTTCATGTGAATTGTTTATTCCCACATATCTTACTTGTCAGAATGCTCTGCTTTCCTCACTTGCTCTAACTCTCGTTCCGTCACATTGTCTCTTTAAGAATCTTAATCCCACCACGTTTGAAATACGTATAACTCCACTATTACCTTGCCATCAGATATTAAACTAACGTGTCTTCTCCCTTTCGTTGTAACCAACCGAGTTACGCTTCTCACTTTGCCCTACTCTAGATTTCTTTGTCTATCTCCACCCCTTTTCTATTTGATCTCTATTTCACGCCTATCACGTGGTTTACGCTACATTTTATTGGGGGAGTTTCTTTCTACGGTTTTACCTTATTGGCCTTTTCCATTCACCTTCAACTGTGCAGCAGTCACGGACGCACCCCTAAAGTTGTATGGCCCCTTGGCGTCATCACGGTACCGCATCCTACCTCTACATATTTCCCTTAAACATCGCTATTGTCTTTGGCTCCGTGGTGGCGCTGGAATTTTGGGCCTCTATTGTTTTATTGTTTACGTATCCGGCCTCGTCAGCCCGTTCTAACTTAAGGCAACTTTTTCCTTATATTTATTTCATTTACACTCTATTCCTGTTACAATATTCCTTTTGACTTTATTTCTTATATAATATATTCCCAATTGCTTATTAATAATTTATATGGTTTTATCATTCTATTCTTATGTTTTTCTATCGGAAACCTGTGGATTCTGCTTCACATTCCACGAACAAAAGAAGGACTGTCAATGTAAAAACTGCAACATGCAATGGCCAAATGACTATATTTAGTGAAATGGGAAATCAGGACTCCATCACTAAGCAAGTCAGTGAAAGACTGGTTAAAAAACCAACTCCACACATCGTGTTTAGTAAGTTCTTTATAATAAAGAAGTATTATTGGGTGGTCTCATAAGTAAAGTCGGTTTATTTATTTTGGTGTTCTGGGAAATTTATTGGGTTTCTTTGGTTTGGAAATGCTATTTGAAAGTTGTCATAGCTAGTGTACTTACATAGAAAGTATGCCTTGGTCTTAATTGTTAATAAACAATCACAAATTGGAGATAACAAAATTTGAACTTAAAGTACTTCTAAAACATTATTGGAAACAAGATTGTAAAGTCGTTGAGCAGCTCGAAGAATATGTGAAGTGAAAGGAGAAGGTGTCGTTAGTGAGGGTGTGGTACAACGATGGTTCCAAAGTTTTAACAATGGAGACGAAAACACTAAATATTTACCACGTTCTGGCAGAACAAAATTATGGAATAATGAGGATATAGGTCAAGTTTTCCGAGAAAATGTACCTCGTGAACTGACACCTCAACAGGCTGATTTTTGTTATTTAATTATTTTACGTCCTCCAACTTTAAGTCATATCGGTCGATGAATGGAATGAGTGAAATGATGCTCAAATGAGCCCAGGATACATAGAACTTACAGTTACCCGACTTTCATCCTTCAGGGTAAGGGAAAACCTTGAGGGAAAAAACCCTTATACAGGTAACTCACCCTGACAGAGGTTCGAATTCGGGACCTCTTGAACGTGAGGCAGACTCGCTACCATCTACGTAACCGAGATGAGCACAGCAGGCTGATCGTGGAGTGGGGATCTGCCATCAGTTTATCCGTAATCTCATGGATGATAGATTTGTCAGGAGAAATGTCATCTATTATACAAAATGGGTATATCACCGAAGCTCTGATGCCTCGAAACAATGGCTCAAAACGGTCTTATCTGACGATGAATGAAATGGGTGAAACGATGCTCAAATGAGCTCAGGGTCCATAGAGCTTAGAATTATGCAACATATATTTTTCAGGGTAAGGCAAAACCTCGAAAAATCATTATACAGCTAACTCACCCTTGACCGAGAGTAGAACTCGGGACGGAAGGCAAAGTGAATTTTGTCAGCTAACAAGCTTATGGTGGGTGAGTGTTGTCTGGGATGCAAAGAGAATTATTTTTATTGATTACTAGGAAAAGGGTAAAAATATCACTGGCGTCTACCACTCAAGCTTACTGCAATGTTTAAGTGATGAGATGAAAGGAAAGGGACCTCATTTGGCAAGGAAAAGCTTCTTGTTTCTTCACGCCAATGCTTTGACCCATCGTTCAGTCATTGCAATGGTAAAAATGTATGAATTAAGGTTAGAATTGCTTGAACATCCACCCTATTCAACAGATCTAGCATCCAGTAACTACCAAATGCTCCCAAACCTGAAAAAAATGTCTTGGAGGATATTGACGCGGTAATTTTATTTTAAGGACCATGATAAATTGCACTACAGAGGTGGTTTAAGTGAATTGGAACACCGATATGACAAATGTTATTAGCCTTTCTGGAGATTATGTTGAGAAATACTTTTTTTTTGTAGTGTGAGACACAGGACTTATTCAGTCGACCCTCGTAGAATGACCACTAGTCTTTGAAAACATCGCTTTTTTAATAAGTTGCTTCCTTAAACGTTAAGTCACATTGGATGATTAATAAAATGGATGAATTGATACTGAAATGAGCCCAGGGTACATAGAGCTTAGGGTTACTAGACATTCATCTTTCAGGATAACGGAAAAATCTTATTCAAATAACTAACCCTGACGGACATTCGAACTCGGGACCTCTTGAATATGAGGCACACATACCACCACGCCAGGGAGGCGGGCAGTATAGGTAGTTCCTCACTACTACTACGAATATAAACAGCAGCTTTTGGTCAGTAAAAATGAAAGTTTTTAAACTTCAAAGTGTAAACCCTCTGAGAAAGGTATGGGTAACCTTGACCATAAGTGATGTGCAGGTTTCCAAGGGCCAAGGGTATCTAGGTGCCTGTCTGACCGGCGCCAGCTTCATTCCATCACTGAAGTGGGACAGTCAAAACTTGCACTGCCTTCAACATAACGTCGTTAAACTAACTAGAGGATTTCCAAACTTTATCAAACGGGAAAAGGGATAAGTTATAAGTGGCTGTGGGAAGAACTGGAAAACTTGTGCTATAAACCGTGCAAGCTGATGCCTCTGCCAGCGTGTTTTTGTTGCTATGGTGACGATTTCCCAAACTTCGATTATTATTCGTCTGAATGTAGAACTGTCAGAACATCTCGATGCTCGTAGAGGCATATGACCTGTCACGCAATTTACTGAATGTTGAGGAAAGTAAGCGACCAGTTTTCACTGTCATTTCTTAGTGGTTTAGTGGCGTAGTGAAATACATGTCTCTCTCGCTCGGTAGTCCAACTGAATGCCTTTATAATCTCCTGTAGTAGCATGTTCACTTTACGTCAAAAGAATCATTGCAATGGTCTTAGTAAAACTTGAAGATTTGCATTAAGCAACAATAAAAATGTTTCTGGCTTAAAAATAATGAATTTACATATATTTCCATCTGCTGAACTCAAAAATAACCATAAAATAATAGATTAGCCCTTGCTTTGAAGATAAAGTGACATTTCATTTTTTAGATTTTAAATTTGGGGGAATTTTTTTGCGAGTAGGCACACCTGTCAAATATCAAAACACAATCAGAGAGAAATTTTGGAAGTTAAGTGATTCAAAAGTTAAGGTAGGCATTTTTGTCGGACCACAAATAAGAGAACTTGTAAAGGATCCTGCATTTGACCAAATTTTGGAGGGGAAAGAAAAGGAAGCTTGGGAAGCCTTCAGGGGTGTTGTTCATGGATTTTTAGGCAACAAAAGAGATGACAACTACAAGCATTTGGCGATAGTACTCCTGCAAAAATACCGTAACCTTGGATGTAACATGTCCCTTAAGATCCATTTTCTCCACTCTCACCTAGACTTTTTCCCTTCTAGTTGTGGAGCTGTTGGTGATGAACATGGGGAGAGATTCCATCAGGACGTTTCTGTTTTGGAACAAAGATATCAGGACCGTTGGAATGAAGTAATGCTTGCGCATTACTGTTGGTCTTCGTATAGGGATACTGCGGAACTGCGTCACAAGAGGCAAGCTAAAAGACGACGAAGTCAATAGGTCACCACATGATTCTCTTCAGACACGATTATCTGTGAAGTATTTTTACAGAAATTTAGAAATCTTAGCATGTAATTATTAGTTAAAAAATCAAATGCACTATCATTGTTGTTAGCATGTATGCAATTATAATGTATCATTTTCTCTCTATTCGTTAATATGTAATACTTCCACATTTTGTATATCATAGAAACTAGAGCTAATAAATTTTTTTCATTGTCATATTTGTTTTACTCAAACCAAAATAAGTAGTAATTGCCTCATGATCTGCTCGATACATTCAAAAATTACTTTGTTCCCCAGTGTTATCGGTATGCTTATGGCACCTTTTTTGCCTTTAAGGGAAAGGGCAACAACGATATTAACATCCAAAACCATGTATAAGGAATTATTAAAGGATTTCTGGATAGTGCCGGCGATTGTTCTCAAATAGCCCAATACTCCATGGAAAAAAGATATGGAAACTCTTCGGCTATCGTTTTGTACCATTGGACTGGAAAATATCCTTGTATTGGTTTGTATACGAAATAATTCCCACCGAATCTAAGAAATATAAACACAATATAGTGCCTGCGCCCTGGGGTAAACATTGTGGACAAGTATAATGATTGAACTGTCCTCCACAGGAGAGATGGTCTCCGAGGGATGAGACGCAGGGGGATTGCAGAACGTTCTCACACCCTCCCTGGATAGATTTATGACACCCCATGTCAGAACAGAAACAGACCATTCAAAAACATCTGACGGTTTCTACTTTTGTGAATGAATCTCCTCGGTTTTAGTGTACAGAGTGAATAGGGCACATGCTTTTAACGGTTATGCTCCTTGTGTAGCAGGCGTTCTCTGTCACACACATTAGCTGTCCTTGTCCCACTGTGTAAGGCAGCACATTCGTTTCAGGGACCTTCTTTGCGTTACTGGACTGTATAAATGTGATGGACTGGACTAGACAGCTCAGTATCGGGGAGAAGCCACGAGAGAGTGCAGAGAAGCGTCAGTTCGGCATTGGTGACGAGGTGCAGTGGTGGACTTGAAGATTGCGTGCGTGTATGTTAGGTCATTCTGATGTCAGAGTTGACCAAAGTGTATTTCTATAGAAATAAAGAACATTTTGAGTTCCTGCAACTAGGAATTTTAATTCTACGAGTCGACAAAGTCACTAAATGTACATAGGGATGGGAGAAGGAATACAGCAGGCTTAACCGACAGGCAAATCAAATCTTTAAAGAACAGGTTGCTATGTGTAGCTTTGAATTTTTTTTATTTTTGTATGGACACGATAAAAACAGTGTGTTTTACGGATGAAGTGTTAACTATTTAGCAATTCAAGCAATAATAAAGACTATCTTGAAGCACCGCAAAATAAGTTTATTTTACACAAATTGTGTAATTTGATGAGACCTAGCTTACAGATTATGAGCTCATTTTCGTCCAGTATATAAAAACTTTCAAAGTGAAGGAAACTTTACAGGGTATTCCCAGAAAATAAATATATAATTTTTATTTTGTACGAATATATATAATACATAGTACTTCAGCCTAAATAATTGAAGCGAATGTAATGTGTGGCGCACAGCTCCACGTTGACGCAACAGTTTGAAGCAATATGGGTAACTCAGGGTTGAGCAATGAGATTTCTCTCAGGGTATGCGTGGGTATGTATGAGTAAGGATGGTTCTAATAACACTGGAATGCCCGTTTCAAACTGGTGTAATGACTGCTTCTTTTATCATAACATCAAACTTGAAGTTGCCGACCAATGGTTACCAATATCACTGTTTAGATCTACTGTATGTGGAATGCTTATTACTCGATCAAACTTAATTCGTTCTTCATGTACATATGGACTGATAAATATCTTCTCTCATCACTTCTGGTCTGCCTTGCCCAAGATAGGAACCAGATAACTGCATTAATGGCGCCCAAGCCGCGAACTCTCTGTCACAATATACACAGCTGTGCGTGGGTGTAGCTTTCACTTCTGGAAGTCCTCTTTTCACACAAAGATTTCCTTTGTGACTATTTTGTCCATTGTGATTGTTAGTCTCGGTCATGCCATTATTAAGGGTCCGAAGAATACCTATTCAAAGGAAGACAAGTGCTACCCTTTAAGATTTTAAGAAAACTGTTTCTTACGTTACTTTTGTTAAAACAACTATTCAACTCAACTGCCCCTGCAGGTGTTGTAACAAAGATCCAACATTCCTTAGAAATCCATCACGATTCTTTACTTATTGCAGTCCTTTAATTTCGGTATCATCACGGACTATTTGATAAAACATTTCCTATTAAGGGGACCTCAAAACAACTGTTGCCAAAATATCCAGAGTATGAAAATGTTGGGAGAGGTATTTGGAACTATTCGTCGTTAAGTTCTCTCCATCTTAATCAGTCACACGTTCGGGCACAATTTGGTGAGGGATTTCTATGTTGGAGATGGGATGCACGTTGACTTTTCGAAGACCCACTTCGAGAAGCCAGAAATAACAAATTAGTTGTATTTTGATTTGTTTATTGTTCTTGATTAAATAAGAGTCATGAGAATCTTGGTTTCAAGGCGTGGTTCAGAATAAAGTTTCGGAGAAGTCAAATTTTGTAACTATTTAATTTTATTATTTAGATTACATTTTACTTGAATTTCCTTTCCCAATCACTTCCAACATATCGATAAATTCTTACTCTGTTATATTTAAACAGATTCAAACTATTACATAAAAGTTCTTGATCTTGCACCACTATTCATCACACTCACCATTACAAATTATTTCTATCAAGATTATTGATTTTTCGTAACTAAGGTTACTCCTATCTTAATTTTGTGATTGGCCGATTTGATTCCACGTCATAACATTACGTCATACAATTATTACTACGGCAAATCATACAATTACATATATTTTTACTTATTTAAATGACTAGATAGATTTACATAATCATCCTCCTTTATAAATCTATAAACTTTTTATACCTCCTCCAAACATAACCCAAAACTACTGTTACAATGTTGGGTGCAATGCCTTTCTTCTTCTACTTACTACATTCATGGTAGAAAATAAATATTTACCGCCACGTGTACGTTTAAGCTGCAATTTAAAAACAAAAGGTGCGTCAGAATGCACGCATTCTGAGATAAAAGCCCGTGCTTTTAGGCTGCCAAAGCAAGGAATCGAACAAAAGGCAAAAGCCTAGGAACGTTGCGAATTGAAGAGTGCTTTCTCTCTCTCTAAAGTTTAATCAATATTCGGGCAGGGCCGAAGGGTAATCTACCTGTCTAAATGAATTCATCGGTGGTTCAGGGAACTCGATCACTTTTAACAAACTTCTCAACATTCGGTCCCCCTCATCTGCACAAAACCCAAGGGGCTAAGTGCATGACTATCGACTTTTTCATCTCAATTACCTCTGCGGAGACCCAAGTTCAAGAACCTAGCTGGTAATACCTTATCGGCTCTTTCTTCGCACGTTCTCCACGTTAGCTAGAGATAAATAGTTTTGCTGGATCGTTATTTCAGGCTTGCTGGCTATGAAATGTGGAGCGAGGGAAGCGTTCCTTCGACCCTCACTGACCCCAAAAAATATGAACGTTCCTCACAAATTAATTGACCGCAGCTGAAAGGTAAACATTCTGCAAAATTCATTCAGCTCTCCGGAACACTGTTTAGTTTGCTCAGTAGATTGTTAAAAAATTCACAAACCACCAATGTTTCATCATAGCCAAATACATACATAGTTAGGATATATCTATTGGAATTAACATTTCGTTCAGGGGTAGTGACGTACATCTAACTATAGGTTGTACCTGCAATGAAATATTTAATGGAACTTTATCTGCAAATCTTTCTCCATTAACATAAAGAATTGCACTCACACAGCTTTCTCTACTCGTTTATATGCAAAATTTTCTAACAAGCACTTATTCTTCTACCTCTTCATTATATGATTGATATAAATATTTCCAGAAATTGTTTTGTTTCATATTTCCTTGTAAAGGGTCTTTGAACAAGAGTGTGCGCCCGCCTCGGTAGCGTAGGTGGTAGCGTATCTGCCTAACGTTCAAGAGGTCCCGAATTCGAATCCCGGTTAAGGTGATTTTGCCGGATAAGGTTTTTCCAGGTATTCCCTTATCCTGAAAGACGAATGTTGGGAAGCTCTAAGCTCCATGAACCCCGGACTCATTTGGGCAGCATTTCACATGTTTCATTTATCTTCCGATATGACTTTAACGTTGAAGGACGTAAATTAAAAAAAAAAGTGTTCTCTCACCTTCCTCTCGGGCAGCCAGCCAGGTGAAAAGATGATTAGATATTAAGATATTAAGGAGGCTTTGGCGATTTCCTCAGAAAAGAGCACGCTTAGTCGTGATGCTGGATTTCAGTTCAGCTCCTCTTGGAAACCCCTTAAAAATGGAAATACATCGAATTAAGAAGCAAAGATCAATACATATTGATAAGCAAGTTAAGTAGTTACGTTTCTTTGACACAATTTTTTATACTCACGCCATCTCCTGACCTGGCATTTAATTTACTGAAAACAGTCTTTTGTTCAGTAATGCGAATTTTGATAGTGTTTTGTCTTTGTTTATAGTTGTGTTATATCCAATGTTTCATTTGTGATAATAACATTTTATAAATATCCTGATGATGGGAGAGATGCACACTCCCAAAATCGTCTGATCGTCTTTTCACCTAGCTTGCTTCCCGAGAACAACTTGAACATATTCGTTGCCAGGAAAGCTTCAGGGCTTATTTTAACTTTAATATAATTAATTTTCATTAGAAGATACATACACGTAAACTTCCAAATTTATGTAGGCACTTCCAGACTGAAAAGTCCCCCTGCCCGTCCGAGAAACGAACCCGGAACCAGAAAGCTGACTGTTAGAGTACACAAGTAGTTATTTCTTAATGCCAGGTAATCTATATTTAAGATTTTATTGTCAAGAACAGCGGTAATAAAAGGATCACTAAGTGTAATATACATCAAGGACCATTTGAAATCCGCCGCGTTATAGCGGGTCAGTGTTTACTAGAGAGATGAGACCGCGCTTTCGCGCGATGTGAAAACCCATTTGCGGTGAATCGTGGGAGGTAGCCTACCGTACCAAACTAATGTGGAGAGTAGATAACAGAACAAGTAACATTGGTATCACCTCTTATCAAAGCATATGTTGAAAATGTTATCCCTCAAAGATTACAACCCAAGAAGGTTCTGAAAAAGAAAAGCTGCAAATTCTGTAAAATTTCACTTAGTGAAACCTGACTTTACTTTCATTCTGGCGTGCTTGTAGAGTACATGGACTGCTTACCTACATCTTCTATCTTAAATTTGTCCACAAATTAGATTATTTGTTGCTTGGCACTTGGCACAACATTGAAAATATATTATTTACTTTATGTTTTGTTTTTTCGAGACATTAGGTCGGCTGGATGACTGGTAGGGCGTACGTGCAGATTGATTTTCGTCCCCTGAGGGAACTGTCGGTTCTCCCCAGTAAATGCATATGTACGGCGCGCTAAACCACCTCAGGGTTTCATATAGTCCACATTGTTTAAGGTTCAGAGCTGTGATGACAAGATAAAACTGCATGAATGTGTCACACCAGATCTTTTACAATTCTCTTCATTCTGTTTTTCAGATATTTCCATTATCATGTTCTTTAGGTTGCGTCATATACGAGGGCTGTTCAATAACAAATGATCACAACATTTTTACAACGTACCTTTACTCAACCTCATAATTTTGATGGTCCTTCTTAAAAATAGTCTCCCCTGAATGCGATGCACTTGTCCCAACGTTTCTGCCAGTCTTCAAAGACATGCTGGAAACTACTTTTGAGAGATTCTTCAAAATAGCCTCCGCAGCCTTCACCACTGCTTCTGATGATGGATAATGCCTCCCACGAAGGCATTTCTTCAAGTTAGGGAATAGAAAAATGTCACCTGGGGCTAAATCCGGAATATAGGGAGGGTGAGGAATGCACTTCACGTTGATTTTTGCAAGATATTCAGCAAAACATTGGCAATATGCGGCTGTGCATTATCGTGGTGCAGCTTCCAGCCTGCTTCACGAAAATGTGGTCTTTTACACCTAATATGGACTTGCAAAGTTTTCAGGACATTCCTGTAGTATTGTCCAGTTACTGATGTGTGTGTAGGTACAACATGCTGATAAACCATTCCATGAATGTCAAAGAATGAGATGACCATCACGTTCCCAGCAGAAGCAACCACTTTTGCTCTTTTGGGGGTTGGTGATGAAGGAGATTTCCACACTGTGCTTTGCTTTTTGCTATTAGGATCAAAATGATGTAGCCAAGTTTCATCATAAGTGATTACGTTTGAAAGAAACTCCGGATCTACCTCTAGCATCAACTTTAACTGCATGTTACTTCCACTGCAGCGGTAGGTGACACTCAACATGTCTGATCTTGCCTGGTTCTCACAGGTGGGAAGCAGGAGTACCAACAATGAAACTACTACGGCGTGTTTGCTTCATATTAAGCTAACAGAATATAATAAGGTTAAATTTTAGTACGAAAAATTATAACCGTAAAATTATGATCATTCTTTATTGAACAGCCTTCGTACATATATAAAAGCAAAGAGAGAACCCTTTTGGCCAGGGTATGTAAAAGTAACCAGATACTAAATATCCATTGTGAAGGTAAAACAGGAATGGAAATGTACACGCTTCAGGATACAAGTAACTAAGGGAATAAGAAAAGAGCAACAAACTTGCTGCAGGATGCTAAAGGGAATGTCCAGAAGCAATCTGCAGAACTATTCCTGAAGGTGTTCCGTCGTAGATTGTTCATTACTGCAGGCAAAACATCCTTCTCGACTAGTGCTGGCTCCTGACGTGAATTCATTGTGCTAGCCAGTACAATAGAAACGTCTTTGTAAGTTGGCATGAAACTTCTGTTGTTCCTGCTTGTCACGAGAGAAAATAACTATCATCAAATTTTATCTGCTACCCACACGATAAGGAATACCAAAACTGTTGCACGAAATTCTGTTGCCCTACTTCAGTTGTAAAATACATCATTTCTGGGAGTTCACGATAGGAAATAGAAAAGACAAATAGAAATATGTATATGATAAATAGTTTCATCTTTATTCCTGTAGCAATCTGAGAAAATATTGTTTACTTTCTTTATATTGCCATCAGATCGATAACACACGACGTTTTATAGCAGTACGAAAGAAACAAAAGAGCAACTAGTGTTCTTTTCAAAGCTGCGCAGTAAAGGGCACTAAATTGATGGAGCGACGCGCTGAAATCCGATTTTATATTACACTAGAATGCTTCTGCTTTACCAAGAAATACCTTATTAGGTTTCATTACAGTGCAGAACCATAACAATGGTCACAGCAGGTAAAATTGGATTCCTTTCAGTCCTACAAGAGTTTAATTAATTCACTCGGTTCCCCGGTGTTTCGACGTTCTGCTGTTTCATAGCTTTCTATATGGGGGGCAGGAGCGTCTCGAAGGCAGGATATATGAAAGGAATTCTTTTGTTATTAATAACGCTGTCCATTCTCAGAATCATGTCAGCGCCACCGGTGTGCCGGTATTTCCTGCCACAGGAGTTTTTAAGGGCTGTCGTTTGGTTCGAATTAAACTCGTGACTTTACAGACGTGTGCAAATTATTAGACTCAATGGTGAACTTTTCAACATATACCGTTTATTTTCTATTTATTTAACAGAAATAATATTACAAAATAATTTTCTTCAACTCTTAGTATTTTGTATGCATTTCTTTAGCCTACATTACCATTTTGATGCGTTTAGGCATTCTCTCTACAAGGGTGGAGCACTTTTCCTTTATTTCTTCATCTCTGTGCCAAATGCTTATCAGGCCCTCAGTAAGGTGAACGTTTGTTATTTTCAATTTTTTCAGTCTCTGTTTAACAATGCCCCACAGACTCTCTATTGGATTTAAATCAGGGCTATTCCCCGGCCATGGTAGTACTTTTACATTGTTGTCTTTGAGGAACTGGGTTACAGATTTTGCTCTATGGCAGGGAACACTGTCATGCATGAAGACAAAATCACCATTTGGAAACCATTCTTTACTTTGCGGAAATAGTCTTGTTTCTAATACACTTGTATACTGTTTCTGCTCCATAGATCCCAAACTATGTATAATCTTCCAGGTCCATAGGCAGACATACAGCTCCAGACCATTTTTGATGTTGGGTACTTTACACTTTGATCGACACACTGAGGGATAATGCTACTTTATCTGTCCTCACATATTGCCTGCTCTCTTCACATACTTCAAACATGGATTCATGGATTATCTGAAACAGTAAAAACCTCTATTAATATTAAACAGTTTTAAAATTGCTCAAAGATAGTATAACAAAACCAGCAATGAGAGAAACAAAGTCTAGGCTATTTATTTCATTTCCATAAAATTTACATGTACATATTTTAATTTTATGCTATATACAATTCTCATACTATTTACCTTTCTACAAAATTCCACTGGATGTTTCTGCATCTCTTTGGCCCATTCTAAAAGTTTTTATTTTTATTTTTGCCATTGGAGGTGTGAGTTTAGCCTTTTTACGAGGCCTACGTGCTGGTAAACCTGCTTCATATGATCTTCTGCGAACTACTGAGGCTGATATTTCTGTACCGTACTGCTTTAGTTGACTACCGAGGTCAATGCTGGTTGCTCTTCTATTTTGTTTTGCCACCTGCACACGTTTTCTTTGCATCCTTGGTGATAGCTTTCATTACCTCTCACATTTTCCATCCCTTTGTGAGGTCAACGTCTCACCGAATGTTAAAGCTTGATTAATGCGACTAACAGGTTTTTGTAAAATACACAATTTCTTAGCTATTTCAAATTGTGAATGAAGAGTTTCCTTCAAAAGACTTTCAGTTACAGCTACTTTCCTTGGGGATAAGTCAGCAGTTTTACCCATAACCTCACTTTTGAATCAATGTGTATGCTAAGGATAAGATACACGATGTTACCTGGCTTGAGATCAATTAATAATAAATACTGAGGATATATTAGGCATAAAACACAATAAAGGCAAATATTAACTATCTTCAGTTACTACATTCACCAAATGAAAGCAATATCACCAAACAGTTGGATAATACATGAAGAAAATGACTGCTCTTAATTAAGAGCTACCACCATATTACTATAAGTAAAAGAAAAATCCCCCCCGCTATTATTAAGAGAGAAATTTCATTGAATATGCTTCATATTATAGCAAGGAAAAGAATTGCGACAATTTGAAGTAGGTTACGGCGATAAACAACTATTATTTTGAATACTAAACTGAGGCAAAAAATAAAAAATAAAATAACATGAATGAGTCTAATAATTTGCTCACGTCTGTAGTATCGGTGGACCAGCGTATGACCAAATGAGCCACTCAGACCTACATAGAATAGATCAGTAACACACTTTTCATTCCAGTACTACAGGGTGTATATAAATGAATATTGGAGTTTTGACTCTTTATTATCTTCATTACATTCCACTTACAGTTATAAATGATATGTGAAATGAAAAAGAAACTCAAACAGTTTTACCAAGAACCTTATAAATGTTCAATATGACTACCCTTTATCACACGGCACACATCAAGTCTATAGCCGAATTCTTCCCAAACGTTGATAAGTGTGTATTCAGTAATTGTAGCAACAGCTGCTTCAATCCGGTTTCTTAATTCAGGGAGGTCAGCTGGTAGCGGATGCACGCACACATGAACCTTGATAAAGCCCAAAAGTAAAAATCGCATGGCGTTAGGTCAGGAGAACGTGGAGGCCATGCATAGCAAGCCTGTCATTAGGGCCCTTGCAGCCTATCCAGCGCTCGGATAAAGTGACGTTCAACCAATCGCTTACGTCGTTATGCCAGTGAGGTGGCGCATCACCTTGCTGGAAAATGACGTTCTCTGGCTCATTTACTTGCAGCTGAGGGAAGAGCCATTGCTCTAGCGTATCAAGGTGAGAAGTGCCAATTACAGTAGCTTCACCAAAAGAGAAAGGCCCATAAACTTTTCGCCGGGATACGGCACAAAAGGACATTCACTTTAGGGCAATCTCGTTGCACTTGTACCATCCCTTGAGGATTTTCTGAGTCGCAGATACGCACATTATGAGTGTTAACATGTCAACTAAGGTGAAAGGTCAATTCATCACTGAAGACAACACGAACCATAAAATCGTCGTGGTCATGAAACAACATGTCGTTTGCGAAGTTGGCACGTAATCCGTAGTCTGTCGGCTTTAGAGGACGTAGGCGTAAGCGTTTTATTACAACTTTACAGACTGTGGACACAGGAACTTGTAATTCACGACTAGCCTTTCGGACTGATTTCTTTGGGCTACGAGTGAACGTCTCTCACTCGCCCAACAATCTCTTCACTTACTCTTAGTCGTCCCTTTACAAATGCAGCCGGTATCTTCAAACTGATGATACCATCTACGAATATTATTTATATACACCCTGTCGTATGCTTAGAAACTCGTGCATACGCACACATGTACATTGACGTTTTACTAAAATTGCCATTTTATGGATTTGGGGAGCTTTAGAACTTGTACTTCCTGTGAAATCTCGGTATAAAATCTTCGGCTGGAATACAAAACTTTCTCTGCTTAATATAACCAGGTAGAAAGTAAGAAGAAATAGTAATAATAGGAGAAATTATATTCCTAGAGAACTAACGGTGGTGCATTTGTAAAGCAAACCAGTGATACCTCTTACCATCTCGAATGCACCTGACAACCTTCATTCCATCCCACTGCGATTTACTGTTCATCTATCAATGTTGTGTATCTCTTGCAAAGTTAATTTGAGTGTCATAACCGTACGTGTGCAAAAGGCAAGCATCACAAACATAGTCGCCCTAGGCTATGTATTACAGATACATAAATATTAAATGTAAATATTTATTTAAATTATTCTCTTTTATGTACAAGCTAAATGAAAAAGCAGCCCGTTGTGTTTGTTTATTTTAACTCAGTCCTTGGCTACGAGCAAGAAGCCGCAATATAGGTTATGAATTAGTCCTTTCTAATTCCTGATTTATTTTCCTTTAAGTGCATAAAAGTATAGGTTTTATTTCTGAAGTTTAGACGAAATGTGGTCAGCAGATTGCTTGAATATTGCTGTTACGTTTAGCTTTTCTTTTGAAAAATCGCAAACCTAGCCACTGAAACGCCTTAAATTTTTAGACCAGCACTGCTAGATCTAAGCAGTCATCAATTGCAAGGCATAAAATGAATATAAAACTCTATTATCACTAAAATTAAAAACTATTATCATATATCATTGTGATATTCGTATATAAATAATTATTGTAACGTAATTATTTATTCACCAGTTAAGTTTTCTAGGCATTATTTCAAATTAAGCAAGAGGATTCTAACAAATATCATTTAAAAATTTATTTGTACTAAGAAATTCTTATGATGAAATGAGAAAAATTTGTAGGGATAACAAAGCAAGAAGTGCAAACTTTTATGTATGCCTGTTAGATGACGTTTGGGATAATCTAAACTTGCGTACAAAATATTGTAACTTTGTGGGTTCGTGAAATTAAAAGTCCAATGGCACAAACTCAAATGCTCTCTATTTTCACATAATTACAGTTGGTTCACTTACAAATCCCAGCAGGATCACGTGTCACACACAATTACGTAACACTCCAATTACGCAACACTCACAATTACGTACAAATCTCTCTAGAGCTGACTAAAAACTCCTCTGATACACGTACGCAGTCTTCCAGTCCGTTCGCTAGCACTGCGCTCTTCACGGCCGCTCGCCAAGAACTGTCTGACTCGTCCACTGCACCCCTTATATAGGCAGATCGCTGCATCTCGAAGCTTCGCGGCTCGGAGCAATCATCCCGAATGTTCCAGACGTCAGGGGGAAGGTAAAGAGACGGTACAGTGGCTCATGATACCTTTCTAACCATCCCCTCAGTGAGCGCGACAAGATAAATGGGTAGGCGTGGCCTCTATGCTTCCCGTCACTAAGCCAGCTGCCAGTTGGTCGTGCCTTCCGATAATTGGGCGATAATATTTTAAACAGGAACTTCGAAAAGACTAGCACAATTTGTGTATTTTAATAAATTATTTTTGTACTGAGTTTTTATCTATATGCTAAGACTTCCTTGCTTTGTTAAGTATGCACAATTCACTCAAATAAATGAAAGTTCATTGGATACCTATTCAAAAAAATAAGAGATAAAGATCACATGTTTCCTGTCAGTATATAAAAATGGTATAATCTTTTTGTTAAAAACCATTAAAAACTTCCAGTTTAGGGTCAGTCAAGTTTGAAACCTGGATATGTAATAATTACATTTTTGCGTCATTGTTAAGTTGGTAGTACCGTTATAATGCTTTATCGAATGCCCAACAAGTGTCAGCCTGCTGCATACAAACGAAACACTGTCATATTACTGGTTTAAAGTGATTGTCCCTTTTCTTATATATAGGAAGATCAATGAAATGGGTGAAATGATGCTCAAATAAGCCTAGGGTCCATAGAGCTTAGAGTTACCTGAAATTCGTCTCTCAGGGTAAGAGAAAACCCGAGAAAAGCCACATCCCGATAACTCACTATGAACGAGATTCGAACTCGGGACCTCTTGAACGTTAGGCAGACCTGTTACCATCTACGCTACCGAGGCAGGAAATTGTCCCTTTTACGACATACACCAACAGAAAACAACGTTCTCTCATACTTTTTCTGAGTATTGAAATTATAAAACCTTTGAAATCCACTGGCAAATGAAAATGCAGTATGTTTATCACTGTAGCAGGCATCCGATTTAGTCGAAAGTTTAGAGACGGTCTGAATTGTTAAAAATGCTCCCTGCCCAGGTCAGGTATACCGCGGTGGGGTACCTGAGTCAATTGCAGCAGCGAGACCATTGTAAAAGCCCTGCAAATTTGAACATTAGTTATGACTCAGCAATTCACATTATTCATGATGTGCTAAGTTCCGCAAGGTATCCGCAAAGTGCGTGGGTGCCACAGCAGCTCCCTCCGGAACTTTCACATCCGCCATACCCACTAGACCTCGCTCCTTGTTATTACTGTGTGTGGACCACACAAACAGTTTCGTTGAGATGAAAGTGCACCAACCAGTGGTCACGATCACAAGACTTTTTCAAATAATGCATGCGCTTCCTACGCGCTGGGGATGTATGTTGAATGTCATAGAGACAAGCTTGAAAAATAATATACTTGTGTTCCACTTACGTTTTATTAATTAAATTTAAAATATATATGGTTTGCATGTGCCTCTCCTTCATAATTTTAGTTTTTCTATGTTAAACTTAGGACAGCGTAGGGGGCATTTTCTTGAAGATGTTGTTGAGTAATGGTACTGGGGATTAGTTTAATTGCATCATTTTCCCCCTAGCTTCCCAATATAAAGCCTGTAGGCTCCCAGTTTTGAGACCATTACATTTGTCCAAATGGTGTTTGTTCATGATGACATCCTCTTTACAGATAGTACATTTGGGTGTAGGTATGCAGTGTATTTTATAAAGGTGTTCTGCAAGACAATCATGGCCAGTTTCCATTCTAAATAGGGCCACTGCAGTTTTTCTTGGTAGTTTTTGTATGTCAGTTTTGTCTCCAATGTTCTTATAATCCTTGCCTTTTAGTTTATCTTCTTCACCAGGTCTCTGCTGTCTTTTAAAATATAGCCTAATGTTGTTTAATTGTTTATTAATTTCAGTTTGTCTTACGGGTTTTATATTTTGAATTGCACTTTTTTGCTAGTTGGTCAGCATGTTCATTACCTAAAAGTCCAACGTGAGCTGGAATCCATTGCAGGGTAACATGGTTTCTTGATTCGGCAGATTTAATTAAACTTCTTACTTCTTTTATGTTTCTTGTTGTTTTGTTTTTATAATTTACAATCCCATCTATGGGTGATTTTGAATCTGTTAAGATAACTATGTTTTGCTGTATGTACGGTCTGTACAGGACGTTCTGCAGTGCTGCTTTTATGGCTGTTAGTTCTCCATCATAATGGTTTGAAGTTTCGTCTAGTGTTAGATACTGTGCCAAATGTTTGCAGTATACTCCTGCACCAGCATCTTGTTTGTTTATAAAGGATCCATCTCTTTATATTCGGAGCCATTCTTTTTCTGGATAGCTTTCATTTTCTGTGGCTATTGCTATTGCCCTCATTTCATCTGGTAAATTGTTTTGCTTATGTATTGCATATAACAGGTCATTCTTTTAAAGTATGTCAATATATTCTGTTGGGCTTTTTTCCTCTATTGTTGTTATATTTGTTGTTATTATGTTCTTGTGTTTTGAGTTATTGATGTATGTTCTCAAGCTTGTTTGGGTTTTTAGATTGCTTATATTATCTGCTGTGTGATACTACTTGTGTCTATTTCTCTTCAAAATGTTTATGAGCATGTTTTTGAGATTTTCTATATGTTTCCACACTTAACATGGAATATATTTTGTTATTATTCAAGAACTGTATTTTCAGAATATTGATGAAATGCCGATATTTAAGATGCTTGAATCCACAATTAAAGGCTGGCCTCCAAAAATACTGACATAAAGTACACCAATCACGAGGACTGCCCGTTAATTTCAACATATCAGCAGTAAAGTTCGTAGATGTATTAGTTCAGCCAAACTAAATCAACATTGATTGAAAATTTTACAGAATCAAGAACGTAATATTTCTTCAAACGAGAGTATATCGTATAAACTAATATCTCTAATAAATTTGCAGTGCATTCCTTGGCAAAATCTAGTTTTCACCTCACGACACTTAAATGAATTCTCATTATTATTCCTTAACATAAGAGGTGGACATTAACAAATTGAATGAGCTCTACAACAGTTTAGATGAACTCTGTCTGGTCATTATGGTAACAGTTTAGATAAATATTGAACAATTTAAATAAATTCTATATAAAGAACAATAATATTGCAATACACAATATAAATACATAATAACAACTTTTAAACTGATACAAAAAATAAAAAATATGGTTTCACTTGTGGCGCCACGTACCCATTAGTGCTGGAGATGGCCCGGTGTACAATAATCATAATATACGAGGCATGTTTTTTAAGTCAGTACCGTTTTGGAATTTAAAAAGACGTGCATAGATATCGCAATAATTTTATTTTTACATGAGAGCCTGTACCTTAATCTACTTTTCTACACAATTTCCGTGAATATTGAGGCACTTGTCATAACGTGGCACCAGTTTATGAATACCTCCTCATAAAATTCTGCCGCCTGACGTGTTAACCACTGTATCACAACTGTTTTGACTTCGTTATCGTCTTGAAGACGCTGACCACCCAGATGTTTCTTCAAGTGTAGGAACAAATGGTAGTCGCTGGGTGCCAGATCAGGGCTGTATGGAGGATGATCTAGAGTTTCCCATTGAAAAGATTTGATGAGATCTTTGGTCCGATTAGCCACATGTGGACGGGCATTGCCATGCAGCGAAACGATACCCTTACTCAACTTGCCACGTATTTTGTTCTGGATTGCACGGCACAGATTGTTCAATGTCTCACAATAAGACGCTGCATTGATTATCTCATTACGAGGCAGAAACTGCACTAGCAATAATCCTTTTCTGTCCCAAAAAACTGTGCACATGATGTTCCGGGCAGAAATTGTTTGCTTAAACTTCACTTTTGTGGGTGATGATGAATGTCGCCATTCCATGGATTATTGTTTCGATTCTGGTGTGACGTAGGCCACCCATGTTTCGTCACCAGTAACAATTTGGTCTAAAAAATCTTCACCTTCATTGTGGTACCGCTCAAGGAAAGTCAATGCACTGTCTAAACGTTGGGTTTTGTGCAAATCCGTCAACATTTTCGGAACCCAAAGTGAACACAATTTCCGGTACTTCAAGTTCTCGGTCACAATGCGATAAAAATTCTACGAGAATATTGAGGAAAATAGTCGCACAATAATGAAATTGTAAAGCTTCTGTTTACTCCCACCTTTTCGTCTACTTTCTGCACCAAATCTTCAGTAACCACCGAAGGACGGCCACTCCGTTCTTCATCATGCGCATTTGTGCGGCCATCTTTAAATGCTCACACCCATTTCCTTACCATTCCATCACTCATTATGTTTCGTCCGTAATTTTCACAGATCTCACGTTGAATATCGTTCGGTTTTACCCCTTTAGCACTAAGAAATCGTATAACAGCTCGTACTTCACAATCGGCGGGACTCACGATTGTCGGAGGCATGTTAAACACTCAGTAACCAACGTATACAATGAAGAATCAGACTGTAATGGCGTCAGTGCGTAGACAAGAGATGTAGGTAACCAGCGCGCATGCGCGGAACGCCGACCGTAGCGCTGCGGCGGCAGAATCGCAAAAAGGTACTTACTGACTTAAAAAAACATGCCTCGTACCACGAACAAACCCACGTGAAAGGGGACAAAAAATCTTTGGATTAAAATAAATTGCGATAGTTATGTTATAGAAGCACACTTCCCTTAAGTCCATCCATTTCAGCGTAGAGAAAATCCCAACTTATCTTCTTGAACTGACCCCAGCCTAACTGAACCTCGTGAAGGAACGATTACACAAAAATATGACAACTACCTTTACAGAAAAAATATAAATTTTCCATCTACCCATAGTGACCATCCCTTAGCCTAATGTACGCTTCTTATATCTACAACGAGATGCAAAAATCAATAAGTTGTTAAGGAATTAAGAAGATTGTAGTGTGTAGGCTTTCACGGCCGGAGTCATTTGGTAGATAATGATTATCTCGGTTTGCAGGCCGTGGTCTAGTGAAAAATCTTCTTCCTGACGTTTTGTTCAAAACTGTGTCGAACGAAACGTTTGGAAGAAGATTTTCCATTAGACCACAGCCTACTAATCATTATCTACCAAACTTAAGAAGATTGGTAAGAATTTGCGCTACAATACAAAACGTGTTTTAGAACAACATTAGACCTGAATCAAGGATAAAGGTTCATAATACAATGGCAATTGATGTAGTCAATAAAAATTACTCCAAGAGTAATAAAATTGCTAGGAGGACAAATTATTATGCAAAAGGTCTTTAGACGTCAGTATTAGAAATGAAACTAGACGACAGAAATTAAATTAAAAGGGATAATAATTAGGGCTGATAAATACAGCAATCTTGGGCTACGAAGCATAGAGTTTTGTAACGTTTTAAATAACCCAAAAGAAATGAGGGAGGCAGAAAGACCAATACAGAGATGGAGAAAGGAAAGGTGCTTGTGAGGACCTGTAGTATAATGAAGAATTATAATGGAAATATATCTCGATTTTTTTATTTACGTCCTCGAATGTTGTCATATCGTATGATGAATGACATTGGTGAAATTGTGCTCAAGTGAGCCCAGGATACTTAGAGCTTAGACTTACCCGACACTCATCCTTCAGCATAGGGAAAACCCTGGCAGAAACCTCATTCAGATAACTCCATGATCAAGATACGAACTTGGGACCTCTTGAATATGAGGCAGACATGCTACACAGGCGCGCAAATAGACAAATAAATAAGCTTTTCTAAGAAGAGTTAGTTTAAAGGGGAACAAAAAAGTGTTAGAATGCAATACACCAAATAGTTTTTACGGCTACTGAGAGATCAACAATTTGATGTACCCTATAACTCGTGGTTATGGGTCTCGTAAACTCAAAGATACATTCATCTCACATTCTCCAGACTAAGGAGGACAGGAAATGACCCTACTTCCCCCCTACTTCCCAGGAATCGGGATACCCAAGCTGTTATATAGATATTGGGTCAAGCAGACCTTGGGTATGCAGTAGCGCCATGTAACTTCCCCGCGGCGATTTTATTTTGTTTTAGCGTGCTGTGAAATAAGTGGATACGCCATTCTAAAGGAAGGTTAACGGAGTTTCAGCACACGAGTTTTAATGACAGTTGGAAATAAAGTTTGTTAAGAGGAATCGTCTACGACTAATGAATACCTACAGGATGGAAGCGGTTAGCGTACGACACTTTCAAATTCTTCGCTGCGAAACGAACATACGCTAATATCTACGCGAAGATCCATAATGCTGGAAGTTTCTTCTAGAACACGTCTTTATGTCTGTCCTTATTTTATTTCAATTATACAAAACCTGATGCGTTTTATACAAATTATTTTTCTGTTCTAAAAACTTAACAAAATACATTTCTATGCTTCATTATAATCGAATAAACGTTTAGAGAGATAATGTCATCATATATTGTTGACATGAAGGTAATACAGGATAGTCAGATGTTTGGAAGCTGTTACTACGAGGATGGGTCAAAAAGTAATGCCTTCTATTTTTCTCTCCTTTAATTGACAAGAACATTGAATCTAATTTACATAGCTTGAAAATTACAACATTGACGATTAATTTGTCACTATTCAATATAATCTCCGTCCTTTTCTACAGTTTTGGTCCACCTTTTAACTAGGGCATGTATCCCAGTGTGGTAAAACACATGGTCTTGCTTCCTAAGCTATTGACGCACGGACGTTTTCACAGCCTCCTCATCTTCAAAATGAATCCCACGATGAATTTCCTTTAGTGGCCCGAACAGATGGAAGTCTGATGGTGCCAGATCAGGTGAGGTAAGACTTGCCATCCCAATTTCTCAATTTATGCAGTGGTGTAAGGGCTGATGTGTGGTCTTGCATTGTCATGGAAAAGAAGAACATCTGCCATAGCTTTTGTTGGGCGAACTCGGCGAAGAGGTGCTTTCACCTTTTTGAGAGTTCTGATGTATTGGACAGAATTTATTGAGCATCCCTGCTCCAAACATCAATCATAAGCACACCCTCTGCATCCCAAAACAGTGTCGCCGTAACTTTCCCTGCCGACCGCTGAGTTTTAAATTTTTTTTCTTCGGTGAAGTATGATGCCATTCCATTGACTGCCTCTTTGATTCAGGTTCAAAAACCTGAACCCACGTTTCGTCTCCAGTAACAATTTCTTTCTCAGAAACTCCTCTCTCTCCAAATTGAAGCGCTGCAAGTGTTCGGAGGCTATTGTTTTCCTTGCTTCTTTGTTTTGGGCGGTTAACATTCTTGGTACCTAACGTGAACAAACTTTAGAGTAACCCAGTGGTTGAATAATCGTCATCACACTGCCTTTACTGAGGGAGGTCATGCGACAAAATTCACCTGTTGATATCCGGCGATCATCACGAATGATGTCATCGACTCGCTGAATGTTGCATGGAGTCACTGCAGTCACCGGCCTACCGCTTCGCTTTTCATCTGCCAATGGGTTTTGCCCTTCTGCTTCGTTACAGCGACGAACTCATCGTCTAACAGTGCTGACATCCACCGTTGCATCACCATACATTATTTTTAGCCTTTCGTGAATGTAAAATGGCGTTTCAGTTTCCGCAGTCAAAACTTCAATCACAGAACGCTGTCTAATACGAATGTCGATGTCAGCCATTTTGCAAGAGGATGCAGTGCTGCCACCTGTTGACTTAGGAAGTTACTACTGCAGAAGATTGGAGAAGAAGGTTTGAGGAATTGCGCTAAATTCAAAGTTTTCACATAACTTACTTATTTAAGGAAAAAAATAGGAGGCATTACCTTTTGACCCACCCACGTATATGCTGCTTTTAAAATGCCATACTCATTTCCTGACAAAGAAACATTTGATTAGCGACATCTATTTAAAAGCTATCAGGTATGCACTAAAACAATGAAATCAGTAATAACGGGAAAAAAACTACTGTAGCAGAACAATTATACCATCCACCAAAGTCAAGTAAGTCCCTGAAAGGAATGCGCCCCATTACACAGCAGTAGAAGCCGTCAGAATATTTTTGAATGGTCTGTTACTGTACAGTCATGGGGGGTCAAAATCTATCGAGGGAGGGTGTAGGGACCTTTTCCAACCTCCCTGCGTCTCATTGCCCAGAGGCTTTCTATTCTGTGGTATACTATACCTGAAGCATTTTGTATATTTTAAAGAGACGGTCCACCTTGGCCTATAGCTTGCTCCTTATATGCCAAATTTTTTCCTAATGAAGACTTTGCAGCCCATTGTTAGAAAGTTTAAGATAATGATGTTATCATCATCATTATCATCATTATCAACCTTCAAGATAGGCCAGTTAGCCTTGTTTCGGCTCAGAAGGGATCTTCCCAGCGTCTCCGTGGTCTTCCAACATCTCTAATACCAACTGGTTTATACTGCAAGGCCTGATTGGTGAATGCCTCTTCTAGCATTCCAGAGAGATAACCTTGCCATCTCAGTTTGTACTCCCTGAGTTTGTCATTTAAAGTAAATATTTTTAGCTGTTTTCTTATTGTTTCACTTTTAATCTGATCTTTAAGACTACAGCCAGCTACGTACCTCAATAATTTCATTCAGCAGTTTCAATTATTATTTTATCAGTTCTATTCAAGGTCCAGGTCTCGGCTCCATAAGATATAACAGGCACTGCCATAGTTTTATATAACTTTAATATGGTATCTCTTCTTGTTTTGTTTTTCAATGTTAGTTTTATAGTGTCACATATGTTTTGAAATTTATAGATCTTTTGTTTTAAATCTCTGTCACATTCATGGGAAATGTTACATCCTAAGTAATTAAAATATTTAACTTGTTCTAGTATTTTGTTTTTGAGGAACATTTTGGATCATGTTATTTTTGTGTAAATACAGGTCTTAAACACGAGCACTGTTCCATAAAGAATGATCATAATATTTTTACGGTCATAATTTTTCGCACTAAAATTCAATCTTATTGTATTCTGTTAGCTTAATGAGAAACAAACACGCTGTAGTAGTTTCATTGTTGGTACTCCTGGTTCCCGCCTGCGAGAACCAGGCAAGTTCAGACATGTTCAGTATCGCCTACCGCTGCAATGGAGGTAACATGCAGTTAAATTTGATGTTAGGGGAAGATCCAGAGTTTCTTTCAAACGTAATCACTTCTGATGAAACTGGGCTACATCATTTTGATCCTGAGAGCAAACAGCAAAGCTCAGTGTGGAAATCTCGTTTATCACCAACCCCCAATAAGGCAAAAGTGGTTGCTTCTGCTGGGAAAGTTATGGTCATCTCATTCTTTAATATTCATGTAATGGTTTATCAGCATGTTGTAGATGCACACACATTAGTAACTGGACAATACTATAGGGATGTCCTGAAAACATTGCAAGTCCATATCATGCGCAAAAGACCACATTTTCATGAAGCAGGCTGGATGCTGCACCACGATAATGCGCGGCCGCATATTGCCAATGTTGTTGCTGAATATCTTGCAAAAATCAACGTGAAGTGCATCCCTCACCCTCCCTATAGTCCAGCTTTAGCTCCTTGTGACTTTTTTCTATTCCCTAACTTGAAGAAACGCCTTCGTGGGAGGCATTATCCATCATCAGAAGCAATGGTGAAGGCTGCGGAGGCGATTTTGAAGTATCTGTCAAAATATGGTTTCCAGTATGTCTTTGAAGACTGGCAGAAATGCTGGGACAAGTGTATCGCATTCAGGGAAGACCATTTTGTGAAGGACCATCAAAATTATGAGGATGAGTAAAGGTACGTTGTCAAAAAAAAGTTATGATCATTTTTATTGAACATCCTCTTAGTAAAAATATTACAATTACCAATGACGTCAAACTGATGTTCAACTATCTGCCTAGCCTCAGTCCTCTGATCGAAATCTACCCATATGAATACATATTCATGAGACATACTCTGTAAATATACTAGCTGGGAATCGAATACTGAGAGAGTTGGCGCTAGTTTGTGCTAGAAAGAGCAAACTCGCAAACTGAGCTCATTCTTTAAGGCCTTTGTCAAGGAAACGTTACGCTACTGATAAACTCGTGTGCTCTCTCTCACTCTCTAATGGGAGGTAATTCCACATAAGCACCTGTTGAGACGCCCGGTTTCTGTACGGACTGTCCCAAGGCGGTTGTTTTGTAAAGCTAGCAGAAGAAAGTTCCCCCGAGCTGACAAGGAAGCGAGATATCGGACTTGACCGATTTAGCACAAAACCGGAGCTTCACTTTTTTCCCTCTCCGTTCTCATCCCTCTCCCGTTCTCTCCACGATCCCAGGGACGATAAGACCCCGCCAGAACGAGCCCTAGTGGTTGTGACGTCACGGGGGTTCCCCTTCCATGGACGCTTCCGGTACCAAGCCAGTACCTGCACGGATGTGGATGTCCAGCTATGTGGATTTTGCTTTTTCGTGCAGAAGCTCCAAAGGGGCCTAGGCGAGAAAACCGTTGCCAACTGCCCCTACAACCAAGTTGAAATTTCTCTTTGAATCCAAAATTCCTGCAGAATACTTCTTCAATTACGAAAATGAACTAAATATTGCTCGCGCATTACCAATTTATTTCCGTTAGTTTAAACAACCCGTTATATCCGCATTTGAACATATCTAAACCGTATAGCTTTAAAACGTAGGTTGGTAAATTTTAAACTTGGTTAATTGATAGAAATTAACCATTTTTTACACTAGCCGTATATAGGCTAAGGTTTTTGATAGAGTCGACATGAAAACTTTAATGCGATGGCCCGCATTTGAACAACCAATATCCTGGTTTTCGTCCAGTCGCTCTAACTCATTGAGCTGCCATGGCCAACTTGCCGTCCTGACATTAAATTCTCCAATTCACTCATATAACCACCAGGGGCTCTCGCATCCGAAATACACCGTTTGTAGCGACTTACTATCGTAAGTACTTGAGTCCCAGGCTTCATCAGTTAACTCTTATACTCTAAGCCGGAAAACTGCCTAACGGGGAAAGGGAAATATATTTAAAAAACCTTTTACGTAAATTACCTGATTAAAACGGGTTATTTATGTGTAATGGGTTACAACATACGTGTTTTAAAAAGTGCAATAACTTTCAGGGCGACTGTACTTGCGCTGAGGTTCCATGAACCATAAAGTCATAAACTGTAATCCTTCGAGGAAAAGAGGCCGCGCCGTGGCTCAGTGGTTAGACTGCTTGGCTCTCACCAAGGCGGCCCGGGTTCGATCCCAGTTGACCGCAAAGTGAGATTAGTGGTGGACAACACGGCTCTGGGGCGGGTTTTCTCCGGGATCTCCGGTTTCCCCCGCCATCTCATTCCACCGGTTCTCTATCTTCATCTCATGTATCATCAGTGTAACCGCCTGCGGTGCCGTATGTAGTAAAAGCGGGCGTTAAACACTACACTACACACACACAGACACAGACACACACACACACAAACACACTTCGAGAAAAAGGGAGAACAAACCATTATCTCTCTTAACTCCCTTCCAAAACACACGGTAAGAATATAACAGTTTTACAGTGTGTTTATTCTCAGTTTCGTTCTTACAACTGATCAAGCACGAGTGGAAGAAAACTGTAAGGTTTGGTGAGTTTTTGTGTACACAAATTCTGTAAACTGAGTCCTAAACGTAATACATTTTCATTGGAAGAAGGAATTATGGTTATAGAAGAACACGTAAGGAACATAACGTACAGCTAAATAATTAACTGTGTTGGTTAAAGTGCGAAGAGCTCAATAAAAATTAAAGACGAGTAGTTAAAAGGAACAACAGGGCATGTGAAGCACATCACAGTATCTACAGAGTACGACAAGCTAAATCGTGCTGTGTTCGAGTGGTTTATTGGTGCTCGTGCTAAAGGACTTCCCATTTCTGGACTCGTGCTTTAGAGACAGAAAGAAAATTAGGCAAAGACAGTTTCAGAGCTTCCAATGGATGCCTCGAGAGTGTGCTGTGTGTGGTGAAGCAAATGATTTTGATATACATACAGTTTAAAACAGAGAAACTAGGCTATAAGCTACCATTGTTTTAGCTGATGCATATCAGCCTATTATTATTTACATTTCATTCTATGTCATTTATTCACTATTGTGACTTTGTGGGTACGTAGAATTAAAAGTCCAAGTTGCAGAAATTCAAAACGTTCTTTATTTCCGTATAAATACACTTGGTACACTTGCAGATTACAGCAGAACTACGTAACACACAATTACAATCTACCAAGGTCGTTGACCACAAACAAAGAGTTAACTTTGAAGCTGATATTGCATACATGGACATATTAGGTAAACATGGCCATCTGTAATTCAATTTAAGTTAATAACCAAGCAGGCCATATTGATGATGCATCAAATGCTTAGGTTTATTGAAATCCCAAATTGTGACGTAGGACCAATCAGAATTAACTATTGCGGTGGCTTAGCAACCAAAACAGAAAAAAGAACCAATGAATTTATTCTTAATTTTTTTTTCTGTCTTTAACTCTCGAAGAGGGTAGACCCGTTTTAGGTAAAAGACTTCTTGTAACTACCAGAAGTTATTAGAGTTGATCATTTATGAACGTTTAGTAAACGTTTAAAATATACATTGAATACGCGACGCTACCATAAATAATTTAAGTAAAAAACCATTGCATCGTTTATAAATAAAAGGATACAATTAATATATAGTAGAGGGCTATATACATCAATGGAAAAAATCGCATGTAAAGAAGAAAAGGATGTCAAGAAATAAAATTCCAAGTAAGGTGAAATTAGTGAAAGTATTAATTATTTTATTCCATGGTTGTCCAAAAGTGATATACCTTTAGTGTCGATACTACACCTGAGAAGTTTCACGTCTCATCGCTCGTCGCAGCTGCCGGAGAGAGGATTTATAGAAATCTTCGAGAACTTCATCTTCACGGCTTTTAGACGAAAGGTTCATCGCTTCCACATCAAGGTAAGTTTTGGCTTCTACATGCGTCGCCACACCGAGGGAGCGCGAAACGTTTGCGCGTGTGGGGCGTAGACCTCACGACGGGGCGAATCGTTCTTCGGATATGTCACCGCATCGTGTGATATAAATCCAAACCACAAGGCGGAGAACCGCTCCAACTTCCAACACACACCAGTTTCAATTACAACTCTCGTTTACAGTTGTTTACTCCGCTGACGTGTCACAATCTCTAATATACCTCATTGATAATCCCAGACTCTTCTGTAACAATCAAGAAATCGAATGTTCTATCACTAAACGAACCATGAAGTTTCTAGATGTGAAAATTTATCTGTGCTGGCAAGTCTTTTATCTCCGCGCTTTGTTTATTTGTTCCGGCATACTCTTTATCTCCGTGCTGCATATCAGTTTCTTTGTGTGCACAAACCGCGCTTTCGCGATCGGGTTCGCGACACTATAAGCCTGTGTGACTATTTCGTAATTTCTTTGGATTCAAACACAACGCTTTGTAAGACGTAAACCTGTTTAAACGGAAATTAAGTGCGTAACGTTTTGTTTGTTTTGTTTTGTAATTTACGTCCTCCAACGTTAAGTCATATCGGACGATGAATGGAATGGGTGAAATGATGCTCAAATGAGCCCAGGGTCCATAGAGCTTAGAAATGAAATGTGTAGTGTTTAACGCCCGCTTTTACTACATACGGCACCACAGGCGATGACACTGATGATACATGAGATGAAGATTGAGCACCGATGGAATGAGATGGCGTGGGAAACCGGAGATCCCGGAGAAAACCCGACCCAGCGCCGTGTTGTCCACCACAAATCTCACTTTGCGGTCACCTGGGATCGAACCCGGGCCGCCTTGGTGAGAGCCAAGCGGTCTAACCACTGAGCTACGGCGCGGCCCATAGAGCTTAGAGTTACCGGACATTCGTCTGTCAGGATAAGGGAAAAACCCGGAAGAAACCTTATCCAGATAACTCACCCTGACCGAGATGCGAACTCGGGACCTCTTGAACGTGAGGCAGACACTCTACTACCACGCTACCGAGGCTGGCTGCGTTCTGTTTTAGAGAGGTTTTACTGTATTTCAGGAGATAGAGAAGTAAAAGAAAAAGCCATGTAACATAGCCTCCTTTTACCCAGTTGAATCTTTCTAGCTGTTGCCCAGTCCTCAAAGGATTTACATTTTTAAATATGTTTGTAATTTTTTATGTTCCATTTATACATCGCCTTTAACTGCAATGGTGATATCGGCGGCCGTTCTACTTTGGAACATATCGAAGGTGTTAACTCGTATTCGTTGGGTTTTAATCATTAGATCACGCACACATTCACACTCTCATTCATACTTCCATACTCTGGGGAAGATGAGGAATTATCTTGGTCAGAGAAAAGTCCCCACACCCACCACCGGTAATCGAACCCGGGACCCCTAGCACGGCAGGCAGGTGCTCTACCGACTGAGTTCTGTGGCCAGCCTTCTTTTTTTTTAATTCACGTCTTTTAACCTTTTAAGTCATATCAGACGATGAATGGAATGGGTGAAATGATGCTCAAATAGGCCCAGGGTCCATGGAGGTTAGAGTTATCCGACATTCGTCTTTTAGGATAAGGGAAAACCCCGGAAAAACCTTATCCAGGTAACTCACCCTGACTGCGATTCGAACTCGGGACGTCTTCAATGTGAGGCACACATGCTACCATCTACGCTACCGAGGCGGGTAGCCTTTGTTTGCATTCTCTGTTAATATAATATTGTTATACCGCATTTGTTTTGATTAGCCAGCCCACGGCTACGTTTATGATTCGTGGCTGGTATTCGGGTTGAAAGGCGTGCTCGGAGGTAAACTTTTAATCTAGTCTAACATTGTTTAGCATGATGTGTACAAAGGATTACATTATCTGAAGTTGTGTGTATTTAGCACTGCAACACAGTGTATGCTTGTTTATTGTGTTAAACTCACCTGGACGGATCACACGTGAACTGCCAGCTGCAATTTCCACAGAAATTCCTTTCTGTCACTCTTGCTATTTCTAAATCGATAGAAACATTTAGACAGACTTTTTCCATATTAGAGAGATATATAGGGAAACATATACAGCGAAACATTTGACATGGATGAAATTCAAGAATATTCAAAGGAATGTAGTTTTGTTTCTGCTGCCAAATAGACAAGGTTGTTTCCTCACTGTCATTTAGGCTTCGGCATCCTGCATATTCCCCCAAATCCAGAGCTAATTTGCTGCTTCACTGTTATCTGATTCTACGTGCACAGTTGTAGGTTCTAGTAGCTATCATTTTGATTGATTGACTGGAAACCATAACGAAAGACCATTTTCGTAACATTAAGTATTGTGACTTTGTGGGTTCGTAGAAATAGAAGTCCAATTTGCCGATGTTCTTTATTTGCTTACAAATACACTCCGTAGCAGCAAAATTACATCACATATCACAACACAACTTTCAAGGTCGATGACAATAACAAACAGTGTTCAGTTTATAACACTCTCAGCTGTTCTCTGCTTACCTCCCAAGACTCACTCATTCTTGTTACATGTCCCACAACAACTCTTGTTTCACAACTTGCAACTACTCTTGGCCAATCGACGCCTCTTTAAAGACTTCACCGATAATTTCTAGATTAATCGAAAATAAACCAGAACCCGAACTGTCTCTAGCAGTCAGATGTATTTTTTTTATCTTGAAAAGTGTAGAGCGACGCGCAGTGGTATCTGGACGAGTCCACCGCAGAACGGTTGCAACTGGAGGGGAGTGCAGGTCAGTTGCGTACCAGTTGCGAGCAACTAAACACGTGCAGAGCTACTCGGTAACACTACAGCTTGTTTCAAAATGTGCTTGTCTCCTGGTTCCAAGAGAGCATTTATAAATGACGCCTCCTAGCGGCACATTACGAAATAAAGTGCTACATTTAAAAACACGAGAAGTAATAACCAATATCCATAGATTTGTAAAAAAGGAACAATGGTCTGGGTCAGCTACAAAAATCTGGGGAAGGGTATCTGAGGCAACAGTTGTGTCTGAAAGCAGTTTAGGAGAGTTATTAAGGAAAGAAAAGCCATTGGTGCTAGTACAACAACGTCCTTCTCTATGCCCAGTAAACAAAGATTAAGAACATGCACAAAGTCTAATTTGGATGTTTTAATTCAGAACTAGTTAGGCGAACTATGAATAATTTTTAAAGCACAGAAAAACAAAGACTAAATTTGAAGAAACTGCTTATGAAGCTTAAAAATTCTACTGACTTCCAAGGCAGTATCCGAACATTAAGAAGAGTTCTTTTGAAGCTAGGATTATTAAAAAATAACAGTAAGGGTGACAGACAAATTTTAATCGAACATCGCACCATACGTTCAAAAAGGCTTAAGTATTTACGAAATATTCGGAGATATCGAAGTGAAGTTTATATAGTTTATATGGATGAAACTTATATAAATACAGCACATACTGGACCATATCCCTTGAGTGAAATACGTTACAGGGACTCTGCAGCGATATTGAAAGGCCTACAGTGTTTATCATGCCTGCTGGAGGAGAACAGGGTTTTGTTCCAAATGCCTATGTACTATTTAAGATCCAACAAAAGCGTGGAGATTACTACCATAGTAAGAATTACAACTTAGTTTATAAGAGCTGCAGAACTGGCTTCGAGAACGAAATTTGTTTTCAGACACCTTATGCATCACCCTCCCCTCTCGTAATCTTACGCGTGTGACGCATTGTGGCGATAGGTGCACTATCTCCACCACAGTTGCTACTCATCCCTACTGTGCAGGATTCCTGTCAAGAAAAAAATAATACATCTGTAACTAGAAATTTCCATTTAACTCAGTTTGTTTGTTTCGGCAGAAATTTATCAACAATTAAATGTCCCTATAGATCTGATGGTTTGGGAAAAGATATTTATTTTTAAAAATAAACATCACGTAATGGGTTTTGAAATACCAGAAGTTGATTCTGTTCTTAAGTTTGTTTCGTTTTCAGATTTTGGTAATACTGAAAAAACATAACATAGGAACTTCCTTAACGACGAATTCGTTTTCTCCTGTGGTTTTGTTTGACTGACGATGCGGACTAGGTTTCGAGAAATCGAAGAAGAATTAACATCAATTTTTTAAGATAAGTGAAGTTTTTGTTAAAATTATTATATTTGTATAAGCTACAGTTATTTATTAAGTATGAAAAAGTTATAATTGATTGAACGGACAAATTATAACAGATTGTGGCTACCCAGAGACGCGTTATTCAAAACTTTCCGCCCTGTAATTTATTCCGAACCATTGTCTCTCCTTAGTTAGCAAGGATGCAGCAAAAGAAGTTTCCGTAAAGGTTAGCCAAAGCTGGAAATGAATACGTTCATCGATAAGGAGCGGTTTTAGCTTCCCCCGGATCCTGTGGGAAAGGCACACCTTTATTGAATTGCGCGCGAGGTTATCCCGGAACAAAGTCCAAAACTTCGTGGCTGTCGAAGGACCCAGCCCCAGTAATTGGCTTATCTGGTTCAAACTTGCTTGTTCGTAATCTCAACCAATAAGATCCAGGACTGCAAAGAATGGTAATTCTCCCGACATTCTTTTCCCTATGTGTGAGCCTTCTCAGAATTTCCATTAAAGGCAGGCACTACGCTGCTGGCATTCGGACAATTAGCGCACAGATCACGTTCCGGTCCTTATATTGCGTGATAAATGTGACGCTGCCTGAGACAGCGATCCTGTGGCGACGTCTGGAAACATATCAGCGGCGGCTAGTGTGGTTGCTATACAATCATTGCTTTCTAACAATTAGTACACAGATCACGTTCCGGTCCTTATATTGCGTGATAAATGTGACGCTGCCTGAGACAGCGATCCTGTGGCGACGTCTGGAAACATATCAGCGGCGGCTAGTGTGGTTGCTATACAATCATTGCTTTCTAACAATTAGTACACAGATCACGTTCCGGTCCTTATATTGCGTGATAAATGTGACGCTGCCTGAGACAGCGATCCTGTGGCGACGTCTGGAAACATATCAGCGGCGGCTAGTGTGGTTGCTATTCAATCATTGCTTTCTAACAATTAGTGCACAGATCACATTCCGGTCCTTATATTGTGTGATAAATGTGACGCTGCCTGAGACAGTGATCCTGTGGCGACGTCTGGAAACATATCAGCGGCGGCTAGTTTTTTGCTATACAGTCTTTGCTTTCTAACAATTAGTGCACAGATCACGTTCCGGTCCTTATATTGCGTGATAAATGTGACGCTGCCTGAGACAGCGATCCTCCCACGACGTCTGGAAACATATCAGTGGCGGCTAGTGCGGTTGCTATACAGTCATTGTTTTCTAACATTTTGTGCACAGATCACGTTCCGGTCCTTATATTGCGTGATAAAGTTAATGCTGCAAGAGACAGCAATCTTGCATTGACATCTGGAAACATATCAGCGGTGGCTGGTGGGGTTGGTATACGGTCATTGCATTCAAATAATTAGTGCACAGATCACGTTCCGGTCCTTATATTGCGTGATAAATTTGACGCTGCCTGAGGCAGCGATCCTGCGGCGACGTCTTGAAACATATCCGTGGCGGCTAGTGCGGTAGCTATACAGTCATTGCTTTCTAACAATTAGTGCACAGATGACGTTCCGGTCCTTATATTGCGTGATAAATGTAATGCTGCAAGAGACAGCAATCCTGCGGCGACGTCTGGAAACATCAGCGGCGGCTAGTGTGGTTGGTATACAGTCAGTGGTTTCAAACAATTAGTGCACAGATCACGTTCCGGTCCTTATATTGCGTCATAAATGAGACGCTGCCTGAGACAGCGATCCTGCGGCGATGTCTGGAACTATATCAGCTGCAGCTGGTGTGGTTGGTATACAGTCATTGCTTTCAAATACTTCGTATCATCATGACGCTTTTCTAAGCAACTAAGCGCAAGGTAACATGCTGGCACGACATGCAATTTTTTCACCTGCCTCACTCTTTTTCCTTTAAACACGAAACTCTCAAATATGGTTTAAGGTAACAGGCTCCAATCTTCCAATAAAGATCTGGGTTTCACAATTAACCAGCATTATGGATTATAACTGTTTGTTGCTTTACCTACATTAATTTGTACCAGCACTATGTAAGTATTGGTTTATAATAACTTATGTGAGTATATTTATAAATGAACATTTTACATGATTCTGAGCGAGATGATTTTACGTTAACGTATGAGGCTCCCATTTGGGAGTTGTCGGCTTCAGTTCCTGTGGACCGCCTGCTTTTTTCTTGGGATTTTCGTAATTTTCTCCATTTCTGTAGGTAACACTGGGATGCATATCACAATTTCTTTTCCATTATTATACTTTCATTGTGCATACTTCTCAATTTACAAGGGTGTTTCTAGGTTTCCTGTAGGAAAGATGGCCTGGATGCTCAAACGAAAACGCTGTCCCGTGGACTAGCGGGTTGTTTGGTGTGTGGGTCGTTCATTTCATCCTTTAGGCAGGTGTAACAAGTCTGAAACTCTTGAAGATTTCCTCTCACCTCTGTGGCCTTTAGTCTCCTGTGATTCCTTCACTTCAAGGCTTCCACCTTGTAGTTAGTGGCCATAATAGACTTACCTAAGTCCACCTTTGATGTATAAGCTATACCTAATCCTATCTAGTATGAAGGATGAATTGGCTACTAATAAGGAAAAGAAGGGTAATTTGTCAAATGACTTTTGAAATTAGGGGGTTACATATATGCACGTGACATAATTTTTACGTAGCTGTTGCGAAGCAACTATAATGGCACCCTGGTAGAGAGACGAAGATGACTGTGACAATGTTGAGTATTATATGATATTTATAGCGTTGTGACTGCATTAAAATTATTTCTAGACAACTAATGTATCATGTGGAACGTTCAACACGATCTGCTCGTACTCCAAACTAAAGTGCCAAAATATTTTACAAAACTTATTGTTACCATCTTCGAGTTTTTAGGATGTAAATTATATTAAGCGGAGGCATAAATATAATGTATTGTTTGAGTAACTCAGAAATAGATTTAGCACTAGCAGGATAAATTTTGCAGGTAGCGAAGAAGATAGGTTTGGAATTGCTACCAAAAGAATTATGTTGTTACATAGGCAATCACAGAAGACCGCCGTCAGAAAGTAACACGCACTCAAGGTCAGGTGATGTGAGGAAGGAATCCTGTTATTAATAGGCAAAAAGACCTTCCGCAATTGCAATTCCAGATTTAACTATCATGCCCTGCAGATATATAAAACATGATGCAAGGTCTGTCAATAGTTACTCAGAGTGAATAATGAGAACAGTTTGGGGCTTCGAGTTGAGTGTGGTACATTCCAAGCAACGTGATAAGGAGTCGGCAGACCGTGGAACCGGCCGCAGAGAAGTTTACGTGTGAATATTCGTGTTTTGTTCAGAATTGCTGTATGGCTCTGTGTAGGAGGTGGACCTGAAACATTATAGCAACCTAAAGAGTGCATGCTATAGATACATAATGGTGGTTGCCAGTTATGATGTTTAAACCATTATTTATGCAACTATGTAATATAATGAGTTAAATTTTAAAGGTATATTCAACATTACCTTTACAGTTGATTGATGAAAAATAAAATACTTCTGCTCATTAGAAGGAATGATATGACATTTAAAATAAAGCTCTTATAATTTTATGAAAAATGAAAGTTTATAGAAAAATAATTAGTCTATTTCATTGAAATAAAGCCATTATGCGCAAATGTGTGATGAAACCTTTATCCCTTAGTGTCAATTAGTTTCTGAGATACTGGGGCCATTGGATAGAATATTTTATCAATTCTGAAATTGCTTTCAAACATAACATTTTAAAATACTCCATTTATGGTGTACTCAATGTCTCAAAATCCTAAAGCTACATAGTCATCTGTTACCTACTTAGATATGTGTATTTTTCTTATTTTAATGACCTAGCCTACAGAGAGATGTGTTCTGCGTGACGTACACTTGCATCGAGATCTTTTACAGTACAGGGTGTCACAATTGAATCGCCCTGTCTTCACTTCAGTATATCTGCTGAACTATTTGAGATATCGAAATGAACTAAACTTTACTAATACGTATAACTCATAAGGTTTGTAGCCGAAAATCAAGAAGGTCGTATCACTTCCACACGTGTCCAACCAGTTACACGCCCGCCTCGGTAGCCTGTCTGCCTCATGTTTAGAAGGTCCCAAGCTGGAATCCCGGTCAGAGTGAGTTACCTGGATAAGGTTTTTCCAGGGTTTTCCCTAATACTTCGAGACGAATGTCGGGAAACTCTAAGCTCCATGGACCCTGGACACATTTGAGCGTCATTTCATCCACTTCATTCATCGTCCGATATGACTTAGCTTTGGTGGACGTAAATTGCAACAACAAAAATTTACACGAAGATTATCCAGGTGATGATCGAGCTCTACCCGTGTGCGTTGAAGCATTTCAGAAGTGACGATTGTAACAGCATTCCGAATGCGCTCACGCAGTTTGCGAGTAGTCACTACTTTTATCACATACACCCTGTCTTTGTCATTCCTCCAGAAAAGGAATTCCAGAGGTGTATCTCGGTGGCCATGCGATTGGTGCACCTCTCCCTATCCATCTATCAGGAAACACATGATGCAGTGTTTCCCTGACCGCTCTGAACCTTCTAAAGGAATACTCATATTGCTGCGTGTATAGGCTGAGCAAGATTTGGAAATTTCTGTAATCATTGTTCTGTAACATGTATTTTCGATGCCTTCAGTCTGGGCGCAGCTGTGTGTAAAAGCTGTATGATTAAGCGTAAATTCTGCTGACTGGCAAAACTTGTACTTTGGACTGTTGAATCATACATTCTGCTGGCTTAGGGAAATAATTCACAGGTGGCCTGTAACAGGCCTCAACTTGTTCTACATGTTTTAAACAATGAATCACACATCCTGCTGATCAAGGTAAATAATGGTTAGTTGGTCAGTAACAGGTTTAAACATGTTCTCAGTGATGTAAACAACGATTGCACAATATGGTGCAAATTAACAGTTAGCGTGGGAATCGCTGAGTTGACTTTTTGGTAGGACCTCTATTTAAGATTTGTTGAGTTAGCCTCCGGGGGAGAAACTTCACAGAGATTTGAGAGGGGTCTTGCTGATTGTCTCTGTAAGAATCAACAAGAGTTTATTTCAAAGTGCTACCACGAGTAAGATAGCAAGCAGGGCTTACCAGATCGTACACCTTTTGACAGTCACACAGGGTTCAAGCCATACAAACAACACATCGCCAAAGGTAACGTTGCATTATGTTATTATGTATTTAAATGTTACCAAAGCGCCCCTGATCTCATCCAGATCCAGGGAGTGCCTTGTAGAAATACTAGGCATCTTTGAAATATAGTTATTCAGTTCAGTTTGACTTAGATGGTTCTTTCGCTCTACCCTTTCAGTAGCTACACCCCCAGTTGCAGATTAGGTTTGTAAGTCTTTCACCGCCCTTACAATCCTGGTCCACAGCAATATATTAATTTACCAACACAAAATGAAAATAAGGTCATTCAATTGGGACACTCTGTATTTCTGGTATTATAGTATTTCACTTGGTACAGTTATTCTATCAGTATTCCTTTCATAGAATGAGATAACTGTTTCTTTTTCACCAAGATGTAGAACTTTTAGACCAAACAAAAACATTTTTCGGTACTCGAGGCCAAACTATACTATTAAAAGAATCACTTACATTTGGAGTTTTCCCTGTCAAACTTTTTTTCAGTAATTCTGGATTCTCCAGATCTACATAAATAGGCTTCAATGGCAAAGTTACTGCCTTGATTATGGGATTCCTATGATTATATTCATGCAGTTTACCATTAGTTTCTGCTTTTTATATTTGCACCAATCCACATAGTAGTGGAGGTGGGTAGCTTCTAATCGTTCCCTAAACGTTATTTTAATTTCCTCTGACAGACTTCCCTTGATATTCAGATAGCTGATTGGCTCTGTCAGACTTTCTCTAACTGTTTTTCCATCAGCTAATTTTGTTTGTCCCAAGTATCTAAGTTTTCTCAATCTTGTACCCGTTCTGTTTTGTACATGGAAGAAACATTCCAGTTTGATTGGCAGTATTATCCATAAGGTTTAACTTGAATCACCATCCCGATCAAAATAAAGGAAAAATCTTTTCTCTAACACTAATATTTACAAAGTTATTGTTGTTTTAGTATCTGAATATACTAAAAAAGAATTTAAAAAAGCTACGCCGGAATAAATTCAACAATATTTTGAAACAATTTTCAATTAGCGTATCTCTATAAAAGTTACATCATACTGAGCGCAGAATTCCAGATATTCATAGACAAAGCCTCAAAATAGAAAAAAGTTATGAAAATCCAATATTGACTCTCCTTAAAGGAACATTTTATATATGTTTTGAAGTGTTGCATTTGTATTAAAGAAAGACTGATTGTACGTTAGCCCTCAACTATCGATTTTAGTGACAAAAAGTTTAAAGGTGAATTTACTTTTCCGTCTTTGTCACAATATTATATTATGAAGGGCAAACAACAACAGGCTAGTGAATATCCTTCACTGCGCATGTCCGAATATGTAGTTCTGTTTCCACACAACGTATTCAGAGCTATCTAAAATATATTACACGACAGTACATGTTAAAAGTTATTTTGTTTTGCTTAGAAGATCGACAACCAGCCTCGTTCCACAAACATTCCCATTTTAAAACCTAGCTATATTATATACGACTATGCTATTATTTCATACGCAGTATATCTATATAATTAACGTACCTTGGGCTCTCGACCTAATTAAAACTCGTCAGCCTTTCTAATGCGACATTTTTGTGACAAGTGGTGTATTACTCTCGTTACGGAATGTACCACGGCGCTGCATGCTCCTTGTTCTGCAGTTTTGAATTTGTAGACCTCTTTAGAAAGAATACTCTTGCTTGTAGCGTTGGATTTAATTGGTGTCGGAACATTCCGCGTGCTTCATAACGAGATCAACAAGTACCATACATCCAGCGACGCCAAATTGTTACCGTGGCTTCCTTCCTTCTCTTTCAATATATGTATACAGGGTGTGACAAGCTTCCAGGGGTTACAAAGTAAGGTACTGGACATCTGTGTCTCTGACGACCAGCTTTAATGGTTTTCAATTTCAGTAATAATACTGATAAATGCAAATAAACAAAGGAATAAATAAATAAAGGATGAGATTTAGTCAGAAAATAAGATTTGATTTATTCATAGATAGAGTTAACATGAAAAATTCAATGCCATGGCCGGGATTTGAGCCACGGATCTTCTGCTTTCCATCCAGTCGCTCTAACCCATGGAGCTACCTTGGCCAACCTGCCGTCATATCATTAAGTTCTCCATTTGACTCATATATTTCCCCGGTAAACCACTAGAGGCTCTCGCATTCGAGATACACCGTATCGTAGGTACTGGAGTCCCAGGCTTCATCGTTTAACTCTTATTATTTTAGTTAATTGATCGCCCGCCGTAGGGGAGAGCTCCATCCCCTTCAGCTGTTTTAGTGCAAGCGCTGCGGACCCTTACCATTCGTGGTACCTCTGACGTTACTAGAGGAGCATCGGGCCGAACATTATAGCCCCTCCCTGAATGGAAGATGTTCGGATTGGGTTGGACTCGAGGGCAGTGTGTTCCCGTAACCCGCAGGAAATCGGCTACCTCCGGCCAGGCTTCGGTCACCCGGAGGGGGCAGAGGGTTACCTTAAATGTCCCGGAGACTAGTCTGCAGAGCTAGTGGAAGGTGTGCTAGATCACCTGGCGGCACCACCGAGGTTTTTCGGTAGTCTTCCCCGCGGGGCTGACGGGCCTAAGTGGCATATCCACTTCCACCCGTCTCCTATCGCTCCCTGGTAACAGAGGCCGGGGTCTTGGTACTTTCGGGTAGACCTTGATTGATGGCCATGATGGCTCAATGGGTACGAGCGACTGGGCGGGAACCAGGAGATCCGTGGTTCAAATCCCGGCCGTGGCATAGAATTTTTCATGTTGACTCTATCTATCAAAACCCTTAGCCTATATACGGCTAGTGTGAAGAAATGATCAATTAACTAAAATAATTTGATTTAGTGATTGAACAAAAAGTGATAATTCCCGTAGTAAGGTTGGCAGTAGTTTAATTTAATGCAAAGTCGACCACATTGAATTCTTTGGAGCTTCCATTAATTTGTACCGAGCAAAGTGCCCAAAAGTAAAGTGTGGGACTCGCATTTGGGAGGTTGCAGGTTCGATCCCTGTCTCCATTTGTTTTCTTAGGCGAATGCTGGGGTACTTATTTTTGTACCACTTCTACCTTTCCAACATCTTTTTGTGATTTTAGGCTGTTCAGCGTGTTTGGATGTGGCAGGCATATCGCGTGAATGCTTGTGCACTACTAATGCTGTTCTCGAACCTCGGTGCCGTCGCTTTCGGCAGGTGTGGGTACATTTATCGATATCAGACCCAGAGGGTTGATGGCTGTGCAGTGTATCCTGGTGCTGTGATGAACACTCTGCATTAGTTCGGTACTTCAACGTGTCTCTACAATGTTCTGCCTGCAAACTGTTAGCCTCCTGCGGTTACCTCACTTTATCCCTTCCTCCTGAGGGTGTTTTTCGCTACATATATCTCTGGAAGTGCTGTTCTTGGCCCTCGGTGCCATCGCTTTCGACAGGTGTGGGTACATTTATCGACAGCAGAACCGGAGCGTTCATGACTGTGCAGCGTACCCTGGTGCTGTGATGGACTCTCTGCATTAGTTAGGGATTTGGAGGTGTCTCGGTAACTGTCTGCCTGCAACCTGTTAGCCTCCTGCGGTTACCTCACCTCATCCCTGCCCGCCTCGGTAGCATGGTGGTAGCGTGTCTGCCTCAAGTTCAAGAGGTCCCAAGTTTGAATCTCGGTCATGGTGAGTTACCTGAATAAGGCTTTTTCCGGGTTTTTCCGTTATCCTATAAGACGAATGTCGGGTATCTCTAAGCTCTATAGACCCTGGGCTCATTTGAGCATTATTTCACCCATTCCATTCATCGTGCGATATGACTTAACGTTGGAGGATGTAAATTAAAAACAAAAAAACCTCATCCCTTCCTCCTGAAGGTGTTTTCCGCTATATATTTGTCTGGAAGTCTTAACGTGCGAGGTATCCCTCTGCACTGCCTATCCGTTATCGTTAAGTAGCGTAGTCATTAGCTTGCTCAGCTGTTAGTTTGGTGACAAGTAGCACCAACTGAGAACATTTTAATACCTTACTGACTCATTGATTTTGATCTATTGCAAACAACTTGTACCACCAGGTCTACCCGAAGTCCTAAGACCTCGGCCTGTGTCAGCCTCGGAGCGATGAAAAGCTCTGGAGGTCTCTCCTTGGGGCAATACCTTGAGTCTAAAAAGGGTCCTCCTCCAATTCTTAAGACGGGTGGAAGTGGATACGCCACTTACGCGCGTCAACCCCGCAGGGAAGACTACCGAATAACCTTGTGGGGGCCGCCTGGTGATCTAGCACACCTTCTACTAGCTCTGCAGGCTAGTATAGTCTGTCTAGTGAACGCGAGTGCAGTTTGCCCCTCAAAAGAAACTCACCCTACCGTCCACACTTCAGAAATGGAACACTGTCGTTGAGGACAAATAGCAACCCTGCTTTTCTCGAAGTGCCAGTCACATGCTTACTCCACGTGGAGTCTCAGTTGCCAATGTTCCGACTTCCAGTTGATCTGTTTCATTACGTGCAGAAATTCGTTATGTCACAATGTGGAGACCGTGAGAGGGAAATGCAGTGGTAAATGCAAATGAGGTAGTAGATAACTTTCAGTCAAGTGAAAATAATCAAAGTGATGACAATAGTGTGAATAACTGGGCCGAGTTATGTTACTGGAAAGGCCTAAAAAAACAAAGTTATAACGGGAACTGTTTCTAAGCTAATTCAAGCGCTTGTAGTGAACATGTATAAATAATCTTGGTAGGGGGTCATGCACCTGATGATAAATTCCGGGTATTCAGAGAAATATAGTAAGATATATTGTGATGCAAGGAATACCAAAGACGTCGATCAAGTGTGAAAGTAAATCTCTAAAGTAGATAATTTCACATGGGAGTTAATTCGCCGAGAAATTTATTGATTTTATGCAAAAGGAAGAGCGCCCACCATAGACGAATTGGTTGCACATTTGCTAGAAATTTGTGAATTTCCTTATGGGCCCTGCACTTTGCACGGCCTCCTAAAGGAGTTGAGTGTCACATACCACACTTTGAATAAGATAAGGGTTATTATAGGATCCAGTAGAGTTGTAGCTTGGCGATATTTATATCGTCTAAACTAAGGAAGTTTTGCAGTAATGGACATAAGATAATTTATTTAGATGAAACCTCGTACGATAAGTATGACATATTGAGAAAGGTGGCAACCTTGCAGAACGGACTGCGAGAAGGAGGGCCGGGATTGTAAAACGATTATAAGGTTTCGTCAAAGGAAGCGCCGACGTGCGCATGAGTTAACGAAACAGACTCTACCCGGGACTTTTTTAGGCAACCCTCTGCCCCCTCCGGGTGGTCGAAGCCTGGCCGGAAGTAGCCGATCTCCCACGGTATCGGGAACACACTGCCCCTCGAGTTCAACACAATCCGAACAACTCCCATTTAGGAGGGGCTTGAATGTTCGGCCCAAGTTTCCTGTAGGAACGTCAGAGGTACCACGAGGCTAAGGGTCCGTAGCGACGGCACCACGGCAGCTGAAGGGGACAGATCCCCTCCTCTACGTGACTATTGCAGACGACTATCGTCTTACGTATTATACGCCCGCCTCGGTAGCGTAGATCGTAGCATGTCTGCCTCATGTTCAAGAGGTCCCGAGTTCGAATCTCGGTCAGGGTGAGTTACCTGGATAAGGTTTTTTCTCCGGGGTTTTCCCTTATCCTTCAAGACGAATGTCAGATAACTCTAAGCTCCAAGGACCCTGGACCCATTTGAGCATAATTTCACCCAATTCATTCACCGTCCGATATAACTTAATGTTGGGGCGGACGTAAATTAAAAAAACACACCAAACTGCCTCATAACATTGCCACATAAATCGTTTATGCTTGTCGCTTGTATTCTGTAACAGCCTGTATGTTACATTTGCTATGCAGACTGTCACTGGCGAATCCATTCTCACGTAGAAAGTTAACATCACTGCTATTGTATTGACATTGTGATGTTTATCATACAGTTCCATACAAAAGTCACGTGCTTTCCCGCTCTTGTGCCAGTTTCACAAGGGACAAAGAGTCAAAAAATATCGTGCCTACATTTCACGTAACTCCCTGTCATTCTATAATGCAATTTTCCTGGGAATGTGTGAAACTCTCCAGTGTCGGTTCTGCTGCAAGGACACCCAAACACTACTTTGCATGTTTTGCATACGTGTTTTACGCAAGCAAGGCTCTTGCCTCTTCCATAAAACCCTCAGATTTAGAGCATCAGTTTATAATGATTTTATTTATTTATGATGCGTTAAGGCACAAGATTGAGGTTAATGTTCATAGCGGGGTTCTTCTGACACGTTCTCTCTTATTCGTTTAACTTGTAAATATTTATTGGACATCATTCTTGAAGTACTAATGCTTAGCTGACTACCTTTGAAGGGAAGTAAAGCAGGTAGCCTTTTGTCGTCGATCGCCTGCGGTGCCGTATGTAGTAAAAGCGGGCGTTAAACACTACACATTTCATTTTGTCGTCGATCTTTCACGCCCAAAATAAGACGGAGCACAAAGAGCTATCGCCGTTAAAGGGAGTCCTTAAATAAAACCTAAATTCATTATTCTGTGGATGTACGTGGAAAGCGAGGATGGTAATACTAAGCCTCATTGTCATTAAGGTTCTATTGACAGAATAAAATACATCCATAAATCAGATATTATTGGTAAAACATCACAAGGTCACCTCTATAGGATTAAGTGCGAGAGAAAAACATACGTTAAGCAAAATATATGTGGTATTTGAGTGTAGGCGTACCTGTTTGTTTTAGGCCTTGTGGTTGGCTCCTAGAATATCTACACATGAGTCTGTTTTTGTTTACAAAATTGACACTCAAACCGTGGAAAACCTGGCTCACGTTCTAGAAGAAGTGAGTTCAAATACTTAACCGACCGTTTGGAATGATGGAAACGTAGAGTCAGACTGAAAAATTCAATGCTATAGCCGGGATTTGAACCACGGATCTTCTGGTCTCCGTCCAGCCTCTCTAACTATTGGGCTACTACGGCCAACGTGCTGATATGACATTAAGTTCTCCAACTGACTCGTTTTTTTCCGGTAAACCACTAGGAGTTCTCATAAACACACGAGACAGCTACCTTAATGGCGACTTAGTATGCTGTAAATACTTTAAGGTCCGGGCTTCCTAGTTTACCAGTATTAGGTCAATTAATGGAAATTAATTGTTCTTTCAAACTGGCCTGTGGAGGCTAAATTGTGGAAACGTAGAGTCAGACTGAAAAATTCAGTGCCATAGCCAGGATTTGAACCACCTTAAAGTACTTACAGCATAGAATGTCACCATTAAGGTAGTTGTCTCATGCGTTTATGAGAACTCCTAGTGGTTAACACAAGTCAGTTGGACAATTTAATGTCATATCGGCACGTTGGCCATAGTAGCTCAATGGTTAGAGTGGCTGGACGGAGACTAGAAGATCCGTGGCTTGAATCCCGGCTATGGAATTGAATTTTTCAGTCTGACTCTACGTTTCCATAATTTAGCCTACACACGGCCAGTGTAAAAGAGCAATTAATTTCCGATTTGAATGATGTTTTCTAAGGTTTCCATCAGTTACCAGATTAAGTAACGGATCTGGACTAGATTGGACCAGTCCAAATTTCTATCTCAAGATAAAATACATAGAAATGTACATACTGGTTGGAACCGTAACTAAGTTGTTAGAGAACTCCTGTAGGAGGCGTCCTGCGTTTAATTCCGGGCTGCTGTTGAACGCTTCTCTCTAACCAAAATAATTCCCTATTCTCCTCAGGGTCTGGAAATATGAATGTGTGTTTTATCTAATTAACCAGATTATAAGAATAGCTAGTATATGAGTTGAAACCACTATGCTTTATAGATAAATGGGAGGCCGATATCACCATTGTTGTTAAAGACGAAATATAATTACAACAATTATACAACATTGAAATAATGACAAAAAACAGTGAAATACTTTGGATTCAACTTTTTCTTCAGAATCAACCAGATATAACCATATATCTCATCTCGTTGAAGAACTAAAACTGAAAAATTCATCAGTTAAAATTCTATTATCTTCAAAAAGGCTGATGTTTGTTCAAACAGAGGCTCTGAATCCAACACTTAAATCAACAGATACAAGTTTTACAAAATCACATCGCCTAAAAGTGGAAGGCCCTGGTATATTTGCAATGCTTTGCCACAAACGTCTCTTCACGAATTTCAGTGAATATGAAGTAAAATACTATCACAGACACCTCAGCACAAGTCATAGGAAAAGGACTGAAGCGAAAACTGCATATGTCTATGACTCTATTCAGAGAAAGGATTAGCATCGTGATGTATGGAACACATTTGTATTTATCCAGTTGGGAGAGAGAGGTGATGTGAAAATACTAAAGTTAGCCAGTTCTGAAGGAAAACGACGCCAGAGTCACCACTTAAACTCTGCGGTGGGGGTTCGTACAACCGGCTCCCCTCGTTCGGTCAAGTTTTGATATTGAATTTCTGGTGGAGTACAATACTTTTGTACCACCCTCTCTAGTCAATGGGCGGTAAAAATGTAATACTTTGTTGATGTCACAACTAATTTTGGACTGCCTTCACGAACGTCATCATTGAGCGAACAGCGGTCACGATTAAATTCGTTATACCAGCGTTTTACAGTCACAAAGGATGGAGCTTCGTCACCAAATGTGGAAGTTAGTCAGTCGATGCACTCTTGTCTTGATAATCCACGTCGAAAGTCGAAGTAAATCATTGCACGAACATTTTGCAAGTTAATTGCATCTTCTTGTCGAGACACAGTTTTCAAGTTTTTGTAAACAAAAAACAAATGACGCCCTATTGAGAAAATATCTGAAGTAGAGTATCGTCAACAATGACGAACTTTGTATTGGAAGCGTCAGATTGCACCTACAGCATTCACAGTTGCCAAAGCTCAATATATAAATAGTGTCCCTCCTATAGGGCATTACACCGGACAAGCTGCGTGCCCGAGAAGCCCGAGGACAAGCCGCACACAGCAGCAGCCCCACCAACCTTACCTCACACATCGACATCCTCACCAACCACACCCTCCACGCCAATACCCTCGCAGTCACACCCAAACCCGCCATACACAACAACATCTCACCTACGCAAAGCCCTCACACGTCAGCCAGACTCACAGCTACTGCAACATATCAAAACGTCACACGCCACTACAGAGAAAGCCACACAACTACTCCAGAACTTCAGCACCACACTCCAGGACATGCAGACAGCAATCACGGAGCTGACTGCGCGGGTAGCAACACGCAATTTGGACGAGGTAAAGGAAGCCACCCAGGCTTCGCAGCGCGGCACCCGGGAGACTGACGGCAGTTCAGAAGCTCTGGACTACTGCAAGGCCAAGTTGGAGAAAATAGTAGGCTACATCAACGATACACGCCTCTCCATGCCGGCTAAGCTTGAGGGAGCTCTCAGGATGCATCACAACTCCGTCACTGACAACATCAGCAAGGCACTAGCACCCATGCAAGGGGCCCCTCCCCCCGCAGAGACAACCGCACCCGGGGGACGCCACAACCGGATCTGCTACGCCGATACCCTCCGTTAGATACAGGTCCTCACGAGACCTACATCGATCACCACGGAGCAATATAGGAAGAACGCCACCTCCTGAAAGGAACGGTGGGCGTCAGGACCTAGTGATCATGACGTCTATCCCCCTTAACACTCCATGCAGTTCGCCGCAGCCATCATCACTACTTCTGAATCTGGGTGCCATTGAGCGGAACCAGCCAACTTCACCAGGGCTACTGCCCTAGACAGTGGAAGTTTTTTTTAGTAGATATTCCGTTCCGGTGGCCTTGCCGGAGCGGTGACTCCTATGTCACCAGCCCAATGGGTTGGTGTGGGTAAATCCATTTTTCCTTCCACGTAAAACATATAAAAAATATAGAATGATGATGATGATAATGATGATGATAGTCACTATAGGCCATGTAGGCCGTTGGCCTCCCTAACCACCCTCTTCCATTCTACTCGGTCCTCTGCGTTGTTTCTCTAGCCTTTAACCCCCAACTTTCTCCAGTCATCTTCTACATCATCTACCCATCTTTTCCTGGGTCTTCCTCTTCTCCTTCTGCCATCAAACTTTCATGTCAATATGTTCTTAACTACACTTGTTTCCGGCATTCTCTGCACATGACCAATCCACCTTATTCTTCCTTGTTTAATTTCCACTACTATATCTGGTTGTCCAAATAGGCACTGTAACTCCAAGACATCCACATTCTCCATCCGTCCAAGTCCCTTATCACTCCAAATATATTTCTCAAAATCTTCCTAATAGGAAAACGACAGGAACAAAGTTTAGAGACGCACTTACTATTTATTGACTATTATAAAGCTTTTGACAAAGTATCACGAATGATACTGTGGAAAATTTTAATAATAGAGGCATACCTTTACAACTAATTGAAGTTATAAAAAGTATGTACATTGACAAAAAATAAAAATAAATAAAAGAGAATCAGTAATAATTAATGGTGGCGTAAGACAAGGTTGTCCTTTATCAACTACACTTTTTAATTTGTATGTTGACGAAATAGTAAGGATTTGGTCGAATAAAGTCAATGGAGGCATTAATGTATCAGGAGCTAAATTGAAAACTATGTTGTATGTAGATGATCAAATAATAATGGTCACAAATGAAGATGACCTGCAGAAAATGCTGTATAGTCTAGATAAAATTGCTACAGAATATGGAATGAAAATATCAGCAAATAAATCCCAAACCATGGCATTTAAAGGAATTAATCCAGTAAGATCAAAAATAGTGTTAGATAACATAATAATTGAGCAGAAATCACACTTTAAGTATTTAGGATGTAATGTCTCGTACCAAGGGGAAGGTGATATAATAGAGAAAATAAATATAACAGGCACAATAAAAAGGACATTAAAAATAAAGCATGAAAGGACTCTATAATAAAACTATACAAAAACAATGGCAATACCAACTCTGATCTATGGATCAGAAACATTGTCACTAACAAAAAGAAACAGTACGAGAATACAGTCATCAGAAATTAAATTCATAAGAACAATAGCTGGATATGCCAAAATTGATAAAAAAAACGTAGTCAGGAAATTACGACACAATTAAAAGTAGAAGAAATAACCCATACCATTGAAAGAAATAGAAATCAATGGAAATAACATGTTCAGAGGATGAATAATAACAGAATACCAAAAATAGCCTTAAACTATAAACCTATAGGAAGAAGAAACCAGGGAAGACCGAAGAAAAGATCAGCAGACCAATTTGCAGCCGGAACGGGTTAAGCAGTCCAAAGCCGTGAGTTAGAAGAAGTAGAAAAAGATCTTCCTTTCCCACCGTAATAACCACTCTTGTTCTCTGGTTGTCAACACCCAACTTTCTGAACCGTACATTATTACTAGTCACAGTACAGTTGTATATATTTTAATTTTAGAATTCCTACTGACGTTTCTTGATTTAAAAATATTCTGAAAGACAGAAACATCTGTTACCACTTTCTATTCTTTCTTGAATTTCCACTGATGTTTTATTATCTACTGTTACTATAGATCCAAGGTATTTAAATTTTTCCACTCTTTGATAATTTTTCTCATGTAATTTAACTGTAGGTTCTCTTCTTCTTGCATCCCCATCAGCTCCCATCTTCATATATTTGGTTTTACTAACGTTCACTTCCAATCCTAGATCTTGTGCTTTCTCTTCCAACACTACATAACTTTCATCAAGAGCTGTTATATTCCTTGCGAGAATTGCCTCATCGTCAGCATATGCCACTATTTGTACTGATCTGGAAAGTATGGTTCCTCCAAGGTTTATGAGTCGGATTACTTTTTCCAGTGCTAAATTAAACAGCAGTGTGGCCAGCACATCTTGTCTCAACCCCCTCTCTACGGCAAACATACCTGATAGATCTTGTTTCCTTGTATAGAATAGTTTTTTTAATTTATGAGGCTTAAAATATATTTATATTACATTATTTCTGTTCCGTAATGTTTTGGTAGAACACTGTACTACTTCATGTACCTACCATATACGCGGTAGATAAAGTGGAAAGGAATGCAATACTGGAAGGTAGTTTCTAATAATATATTGTTGCGAACCCGATCGCGATAAGGCGGCTTGGCACACAAAGGAACTGATAGGTTTCACGTAGATAACGAGTTTGCATAAGCAGATAAAAAGAGCGCATCAGATAAAAGAACTTACCGAAATAAACAAACTGAGATAAATCGAAATTTCTGGTAATATCTTGATTATTCTTCTGGAAGAGTCTCCAATTACGAATTAGGTATTCAAGGACGTGACGGCTCGCAGTGTGAGTGAGTTGCGAGAGGTAAACAGTGAGGAGTAGACTTGTAAAACAGTGTGTTGTGTAACAAGAGTGTTGTTGTAACGAGAGCTAATGTAATCAACTGCAACTGTTTGTCATCGTCATCGACCTTGGAAGACTGTATATATGTGATGTGATGTTGTTACGTGAGAATTGAACACTGTATTTCGACGAAAATAAAAAAAGACTTTTAATTTCTGCAACTCGGCCTTCTAATTCTACGAAGCCACAAAGTCACAATTGGTGTCAGGAAGCGGGACGACGACATCACCGAGAAGATGGAAGAAATGAAGATCGAATTAACAACGAAGACGGAAGCTACAAATAGCAACTTGGCCGCGACGATGACCGCGAAGATGGCAGACACCAGGAAGAGCAGCCGGAAGAACGAGTAAGCCTGACGTAGCAAGGAGCACGTCGGCGCCGTCTACACCATCTCCCCGAGTGACACGGCGCACCGTCAGCCGACGGATGGATGACAACCTCATCGGAGACGGTTGGGTACGAGGGAAGCCGTGCCGCGTACTCGTAGACACCGGGGCAGCCATGAACATCATCAGACCTGTCGTGGCCAAGGGTTTGCCGTCGGGGAAACCAAGCCGACCATACCAGCTAGTGACGGCATCGGGCGACACCTTGACCGCGGAGAGGGAGGCCCTGCTGCAGTTGACCTTGGGATGGAGTGCCATTCAGAGCATGCGTCAGTGGGTGTTCGTAATGGAGGTGGCTGAGGAGGTGATACTGAAACTGGATGCCCTCAGGAGCCACGAGGAGAAGGTCGACGACGGCAGGAAGGTCCAGCGTCTCAATGGAGAAGAGGTCATACTCCGGCAACCCGCAGAACGCCTTGGAATCTGCAGGGTCATCTTGAAGGAAGACGTGGGTCCCCGTGAGAAAGGAGGTGGTGGTGACGGCGCGACTGGAAGGACAGCGAATAAAGAACATTGTTGCCGTGACAGTGAAGCTGCTTAACCTAGCGGCCATCGATCACGACGTCCAGGCCAGAACGGAGATGGGGCCTGTGAGCCCGTGGTCATCGTGACAGCAATCGACAAGACACAGGAGCCGGTGCCAAAGCAACACCTGGGGCCGCGGCTGGAAGGCTTACTGGAGAGGGCGGCCCTTCACCTGTCTGCAGAACAGCTCGAGAAGGTTCGACAACTACTGAGACGATACCAGAGCGTCTTTACCCAAGGCAGAGAAGAACTACTGCGTCACCCGGCGAGAATTATTGGCGGTAGTAAAGGCCTTGGAGCACTTCCACAAGTACCTGTACGGTCAGCCATTCCACCTGAGGACTGACCATTCCGCCCTAACTTGGCTACTGAGCTTTACAAACCTGGGGGGCCAGACAGCAGGTTGGGTACAGAGGCTGCAGGAGTACGACTTTGCTTCTGAACATCGTAGAGGGAAGAACCACGGTAACGCAGACGCCATGTCCCGAAGACCCTTCCCAGAGGAGTGACGCCAATGCACAAAAGTGCAAGAAAAGGAGCGTGCTGCAGCACTCCGAGTAGTCACGGCAGTGCCTGCGGATGGCTGGGATAGCGCAGGCCTGAAGAGGGAGCAGCTGGCGGACGCAGACTGGGGATCAATCTTGAGGAAAGCGGAGGCAGGGATAAGACCAACCTGGGAGGACATCGCACCTAGGAGCGCCACCTATAAGTCGTACTGGTCCCAATGGGCCTCGCTGAAGATCAGAGAGGGCGTGCTGTTTCGGGTTTAGCCCCGAGGTTCTACTCACATTAGTCCTGAACCCGTAGGAACTGGACCCGGGCCTCCTTCAACCAGGGAGTATCCAAGCTGTCCCAAAGGGCGCTCGGCGTCCTCCGTGGGGCTTTCCATGGGACAAGACCTAGAGACTAACAAGCCCCCCCATCTGGTCCTATGGACTCAGGACGGGATGGAAGTGGATACGCCACTTAAGCGCGTCAAAACTCAAGGTGAAGACTACCGCAAAACCTCGGTGGGGCCGCCTGGTGATCTAGCACACCTTCTACTAGCTTTGCAGGCTAGTACCCGGGAGAATTAATGGCTTCCCTCAACCCCGTCCGAAGACGTATCCGATTCCCACGGGTTTCGGGAACACCTGCCCCCTCGAGTCCATCCCAATCCGAACAACTCCCGAAGGAGGGGCTGCTGTTTCGGGTATGGGAATTGCCCGATGGAAGACGCAGAGACAACAGTTGGTACTTCCCCGAAGTAAGGTCCCGGAGGTCTTGCAGGAAGTGTACGCCGGTACTTCAGGAGGACACCTGGGAGCAAACCGAATAATCGACAAACTTCAACAGCCGTGGTAAGAACCGTACCGGGCGATGAAGAGGACTAACGAGGTGGTCTACCGCATCCAGAACGTGCCCCGAGGAAAGATGTTGGTGGTACACCTGGATCGTCTGGCCCACTACGATGGTGCTGTTCGGGACGACCAACCTTTAGGAGGGAGCAGTATCGGGAACCCGATCGCGATAAGGCAGCTTGCGCACACAAAGGAACTGATAGGTTTCACGTAGATAACGAGCTTGCATAAGAAAATAAACATAGCCTTGAGATAAAAGACTTACCGAAACAAACAGAGTTAATGGAAATTTCTGGTAATGTCTTGATTATTCGGTTTCTTTATTCTTCTGGAAGAGTCTCCAATTACGAATTAGGTATTTAAGGACGTGATTGCTCGTAGTGTGAGTTGAACAGTGTATTTCGAAGAAAATAAAGGAGATTTTTAAATCTGCAACGCGGCCTTTTAATTCTACGAACCCAAAGGTCGCAATATGTATGAAATTACCTGCAGGTTCATAACAAGAACTGGATATTAAATAAAATGGCATCCAGCTACAGAACCAGTGTGCACTTGCGCAATACCAAATACATTAAACCTCTCTGTACTGCGGGTTAGATGCACAGTCGTTAATTAATTGCGTTTATCATAATGAAGAACTTTGTCCTATAACCCCAAAAAATTAATGTGTACGCATCACACAGCAGTTTCGACAGAGTTAATGATGCGAATTATAGCAACATTTTAATTCCCAACTGAACGCGTTTGCTGGAATAATTACAATAATAACAGAATCGAAAACCCAAACCTCATTCTGTGTAATGCGCTTCTCTGAATATCAAAAATAGACCATAAAACCCTTTAAAGCAATGCAACGGTGAAATTTGGAAAAGCGTGAGAACTTTTCCCATTTTTTTGGTTTTTAAGCTGAAAAATCTTTAAGACAAAAATGGCAATTTAAGTGGCCATATAATGTAGAGATAAAGCTGCATGTTGAAGTTCAAACGCAATGTTCTAAATTATTATTTTTGAACAATTTTCGCATTTCAAAACTCTTCTTAGATTAAAGTTTATGACTTATTAACTTCAAATGTTTGAGAGAGCTTCTGGATATATTTAAAATAATTTAGCATTAATTAAAAAATGTGAAATACGTGGCATGCTTTTTAAGCCAGTACCGTTTTGGAATTAAAAAAAGACGTGCATAGATATCGCAATAATTTTATATTTACATGAAAGCCTGTATCTTAATCTACTTTTCCACATAATTTCCGTGAATATTGAGGCACTTATCATAACGTGGCAACAGTTTTTGAATACCCTCCTCATAAAATTCTGCCGCCTGACGTGTTAACCACTGTATCACAACTGTTTTGACTTCGTTATCGTCTTGAAGACGCTGACCGTCCAGATGTTTCTTCAAGTGCAGGAACAAATGGAAGTCGCCGGGCACCAGATCAGGGATGTATGGAGGATGATCTAGAGTTTCCCATTGAAAAGATTTGATGAGATCTTTGATCCGATTAGCCACATGTGGACGGGCATTGTCATGCAGCAAAACAATACCCTTACTCAACTTGCCACGTCTTTTGTTCTGGATTGCACGGCGCAAATTGTTCAATGTCTCACAATAAGACGCTGCATTGATTGTCTCATTACGAGGCAGTAACTCCACTGGCAATACTCCTTTTCTGTCCCAGAAAACTGTACACATGATTTTCCGGTCAGAAATTCTTTGCTTAAACTTCACTTTTGTGGGTGATGATGTATGTCGCCATTCCATGGATTGTTATTTCGATTCTGGTGTGACGTACGCCACACATGTTTCGTCACCAGTAACAATTTGGTCTAAGAAATCTTCACCTTCATTGTGGTACGACTCAAGGAAAGTCAATGCACTGCCTAAACGTTGGGTTTTGTGTAAATCCGTCAACATTTTCGGAACCCAACATGAACACAATTTCCGGTACTTCAAGTTCTCGGTCACAATGCGATACAAAACACTACGAGAATATTGAGGAAAATAGTCGCACAATAATGAAATTGTAAAGCGTCTGCTTTCTCTCACCTTTTCGTCCACTTTCTTCCCAAATCTTCAGTAATGACCGAAGGACGCCCACTCCATTCTTCATCATCACATTTGTGCGGCCATCTTTAAATGCTCTCACCCATTTCCTTACCATTCCATCACTCATAATGTTTTGTCCGTAAACTTCACAGATCTCACGATGAATATCGATCGGTTTTACGCCATAGCACTAAGAAATCGTATAACAGCCCGTACTTCACAATCGGCGGGACTCACGATTTTGGAGGTATCTTAAACACTCAGTAACCAACGTATACAACGAAGAATCAGACTGTAATGTCGTCAGTGCGTAGACAAGAGATGTAGGTAACCAGCGTGCATGCGCGGAACGCCGACCGTAGAGCTGCGGCGGCGGAATCGCAAAACGGTACGGACTTAAAAAATGCCTCGTAGTTCTCTTCTACGAACTTTACTTCATCCAAAAATTGTATACTGAAATTTCACCGGAAAAGTAAACTGTTTTGAGGCCAAGAAATAAAATTCGGTTTATAAAACCTTTTGTATCCATTATGCGATTCAATGTGTGAAAAACGTGATTGAAAATTAAAAAATATAAAATAGGCATATATTTTACGATCTTAAAGGGATGTGACTCGAAGATTTTCAAGAAAATTGCTCCACCACACTCCAAATTGAACATTTTTCCCCGAAATTTTGATTTTCTGAAAAACAGATTAATGACTGATTAAACAACAGTTTCATAAGCATATGGAATACAGTATAGTCTTAGAATATTTCCCTGACAAGTGGTTGGTTTACGCTGCTCAGGGTATTCGGCACCGAAACCTGTAGTCTGTTGTGTTTATACCCCTAAGTTGGGCATCCCTGGAAGGGAGCATGAGGCCAGAGGAGACAGAGGGTGGTCGTCCTAAGGAGCCCCAACAGTACAGAGGGCTGGGTCCCTATATTGTTACATATATGGCTGAGGAATAATTAGGAAACTATCAAATTTTAGAATTTTGGGACTAAGTCTCACTCTAGGCACTTGTCTTATTCACATGTTTTTAAGTTCCGAATTCCGCTGAGAGGGTAAATCAGCAGCAGGCAGATTACTCGCGTGTTTTTAACACCAGTGGCGGTCAGAAGGTGACCGCACGTATTTTTAGAACTATGACGTACGGTTACGTCAATTTGGCTTAATATGCTTGGGAGATGTCTACGTAGTGTTCTAAATCGGGACCATCGACGTAATGTCGAGTGGACTCGGTAACGTCATAGATTACCCATATATTTAAGATCACTGATTCCAACCATGGGGGTTCATGGCACGATACGCTGACGACGTGTTTCTGTTCTGCAAAGACAGACACATACTCAGAGCCCCCAACCCCATACAGAGACACCTCCGTCTCACACAGCAGTGGTGTTGGCGTTGGCAGATGTCCGTAAATCCGAACAAAAGCCACGCCATACTTTTCATAAAGCGCCACACCGCCACAGACTGCCCCAACCTCAGCTTCCGAGGTCGAAGAATAGAGTGGACTAACTCTGTCCGATACCTTGGAGTAACATTGGATATAGGCCTAACCTTTCGCCAACACATCAGAGACCTAGCGGCAAGGGTACAGGGAGCTATCGCTTCCTTGTATCCAATGCTGGGGTCGATCTCGATGCCGCTTGCCCTGAGCTCTGGTAATCCCCGTGATGCTATATGCCTGCGAGATCTGGGGCATGGCCGCAAACATGGCTTGGCGTGGCATGGCTTCAACGTGCACAGAATAGAGGGCTACGGTCTATCTATTCTGTGGGTCGCTATTTTCTTACCAGGTTGCTTCACGAAGCATCGAGTCTTCCATATGTGGAGGACGTAGTTAGGCGCCGGGCACCAAAATTCTACACAACTTTACCAGCTCATAGAAGCGCCCTTGTTAGATCACTGGGAGATTATGACCCCACTAGACGCCGTTCTAGACAACACCGGGTCCCCCGCATGGCATGCGGGCAGCCGAGGTAACCCAGGAGCTAATCCTAACAGCAGCTAAAGCTGAGCTCCACATTATCTCCTAAGTTGTTTGGCAACAAAATTCTCTCCAACAAAAAACTAATTAAAAAGACCAGGGTGCAGGGAATTGCATCCTGTCCTATCATCCCGAAGGTGCAACAATTGTAACCTGCGGACCCTTAGCACTCGTGGTACCTCTGACGTTACTGGAGGAACCTCGGGCCGAACAGCCGAGCCCCTCCTTCGGGAGTTGTTCGGATTGGGATGGTCTCGAGGGGGCAGTGTGTTCCCGATACCCGTGGGAGATTGGGTACGTCTTCGGACGGGGTTGAGGGAAGCCATTAAGTTTCCGGGTACTAGCCTGCTTAGCTAGTAGAAGGTGTGCTAGATCACCAGGCGGCCCCACCGAGGTCATATCGGTAGTCTTCACCTTGAGTGTTGACGCGCGTAAGTGGCGTATCCACTTCCGTCCCGTCTTGTGTCCCTAGGACCAGATGGGGGGGCTTGTTAGGAAACTAGGTCTTGCCCTAATGGAAAGCTCCACGGAGGATGCCGGGCGGCCTTCACGGGATAGCTCGGATAACTCCCTGGTTGAAAGAGGCCCGGGTCTTGTTCCTACGGGTTCAAGGCTAATGGGAGTAGAACCTCTGGACTCAACTCAATTGTAACCTCACAAAATTCTTAAAATCTCAAAACCTACACCATATCCATCCTACAAAATTTCGTCCGAATGCCCTACCTGCGGTAAAACCCCAACGGGTGGGCACGCAGTAAAAACCTTCTGGCTATATACAGCCAGCCAGCACCACATGGTGGTCATGGTCATGGGGGTTCAGTACAAGTCAGGTCAGTGCAGGAGTCAACCCGGGTTATTAGGGTCCTCGCCCGAATAAGTTTGACAGAGCTTAGCTCCGAGAGTAAGCCGAGGGTTCGTGGAACTGCTCAGCCATACATGAAACACCGCACCATTAAGGCAAGCTCTTAGGAATCAGTAATATGTTGTGGTATCACTACTTTCACGCCTAAACCCCTTCAGGGCTAAGAGAATGTTTTGTAATACTTTTAAATTACCGATCAGAATTAGTATCCGGTAAACGGGGTTGAACACGGATCGTAATAGCTTGCATTGTTACCGCCTCCAGAGTTCCATTCTCTACCTCTTCCCTCTCTCCTAGCTACGCCGCAAGACATCGGGTAGGTTATACGTGCCTTTTCCACAACCAAACAAACGTAACAATATATTACTTAGATGGAATGCTCCCTACGCCAGGACAACCGACATCACCCCTACTGTGGTTCAGAAGTGGTCCAAGCAGCCGGTTCGGAGACCGGCAACCGTCCCGTTGGAGGACAAAGTCTTTGCTCAGACTATATCATCCTGCCATGCACCTCCAAGACACCCATCGACATTTCTACCCTGAAAGAGACCACCAGGTGAGAGATGCTGTGAAATGATAATGATGATGAAGTGGAGGGACAGGATATTTCAGGGATGGAATAATAAACCTTGCGACCTTGGAAGAACCCGAAAAAGTACGGGTCAGGTAGGTCGGCCACGGGATTCGAACCAGGGCCTCCCGAATGCGCACCACACACAAAACGCTAAACCACCTGAGCCATCCAACTAGTCGGGTAGCTCTAAGCTCCATTGACCTTGGATTCATTTGAGCATCATTTCACCTATTTCATTTACCTTTCGATATAACTTAACTCTTTCTTTTTACCACGAGGTCTATTCCGACCTCTATCACACCAGAAGCGATGGACAACTCCGAGGCTCTTTCCATGGGGCAGTACCTTGAGTCTAAAAAGCCCCACTCCCCATCATTAACAACGGGTGGAAGTGGATACGCCACTTACGCGCGTCAACCCCGCAGGGAAGACTACTGAATAACCTCGGTAGAGCCGCCTGGTGATCTAGCACACCTACTACTAGTACCCGGGACTGTTTTAGGCATTGCTCTGCCCCCTCCGGGTGGCCGAAGCCTGGCCGAAGGTACCCGATCTCCCAACTGTCGGGAACATACTGCCTCTTCGAGTCCAACCCATTCCGAACAACTCCCATTTGGGAGGGCCTCGAATGTTCGACCCTAGGTTCCTCTTGGTATCGTCAGAGGTACCAGGAGTGCTAGGGGCTCTCAGTGCAGCAGCTGAGGTGGACGGAACCCGTCCCCTACGGGGATGCCTTAACATTGGACAAAAAATAGTGAAGTGTCAGCATATTTTGAACTTTTTGGGGATAGCCTCGAACGTCTTCTTTTCTAAATGACCGTTTAATAATTCACAGATACTAAGAGATTAACAAAATCTTACCATACAGAAAAACGACAATTTATATAAAGCCGAAATTTATGCAAATAACTTCTATGTAATTTCTCAAATAGGAAGTCATTACTACATAAAATATATTTATTTGTAACAAACTTTACTTATATTTTAAGAAAATCGATAAAAACTTAAATTAAATTCTGTCAAATTTTCATGAATTTTCTTAAAAATATGTGTTTTTATTTTTTAATTTTCGTCCGCCAACGTTAAGTCATATCGGACGATGAATGAAATTGGTTTGATAATGCACAAACGAACCCATGGTGCATAGAGCTTGGAGTTTCCGAACATTCATCTTTAAAAATAAGAGAATCCCCCGGAAAAACCTTATCCAGGTAACTCACCCTGACAGAGATTCGAATCGGAACCTCTTGGAGGTAAAGCAGGCACGCTAACATCAGGGCTACCAAGGTATAATATAAGTTACTTCACTGTGAAGCAAATATATATTGGCGAGCAAATAGTTCCACTTTAACGGGATAGTTTGAAAAAAATAGTGTTTAGCTCAGGGTAAAGCAATGGTGTTTCTCACAGGGTATGCGTGGATGTGAGTGAGAAAGATAGTTTTAATGACACTGGAATGCCCGTTTCAAACTGGTTTAATGTCTGCTTCCTTTTATCAGAACATCGAACTCGAAGTTGCCGACCAAGGGTTACCAATATATCACTGTTCAGATAGACTGAAGGTAGAATGCCTATTACTCGATAAACTTAATTCGTTCTTCACGTACATATGAACCGACAAATACCTTCTCTGACCACTTCTGGTCTTTTCTCGACCAGGACAGAAGAAGTGGACTGCCCTAATCGGCTCCCAGACACGAACTGTCCTCACAGCTGCGCGTGGGAGTGTTTTTTTTTCTTTTTTTTTTTGTAATTTACTTCCTCCAACGTTAAGTCATATCGGACGATGAATGGAATAGGTGAAATGATGCTCATATGAGTCCGGGGTTCATGGAGCTTAGAGTTACCCTACATTCGTCTTCCAGGATAAGGGAAAACCCCGGAAAAACCTTATCCAGGTAACTCACCCTGACCGAGATTCGAACTAGGGACCTCTTGAACGTGAGCTTTCACTTACTGGAAGCCCATTATTCAACCAAAGATTCCCTTTGTGACTATTTTGTCATGCCTTTATGAAGGGTCCGAAGAATGCCCCATCCAACAAAGTCAAGTGCTTTCCCTTAGAATTCTGTTTTTCCCGTGTCTTTTGTTACACGACTCAACCAACAACTTGTCTTAATAAACATACAAGACTCCTTTGTAACTCATTACGATTCTTTATACATTGCACCCCTTAATTTTGGTATCAACTGTCGCTAGCTGCTATTTTTTACGTATTAGGAAGTCATTATTGCATTTTTTCTCTTGGCCTTGCAAATGGAATGTAAACAATGCCATCACATAGTGACCTGCTTTCAAAAGGCTTAACTGTCGCTTAAGCCCTACATAAAATATGCAAAAGCTCGATTAAGGTAAAATAGGCAGACAAGCGATTTTAGAATTGTTGCACAAATATAGGGGAAATCACGTGAGTACAACAGATCCATAATAAAATTTAGTAACGTTGGGGTAAATCGAGGGTTTAAGGAACATTTTAAATTATTATATCCAAAAGTGACAGTATGATTAAAGAGATTAGTGTATAGAAACTGACATGCTTTGTGTGCACTATACGTTTTACATTCCGGATATACGACAAAAATATCAAAGCAATCAGAGGAAAACTGGATTTGTTATTTTCACAGGTGAATTGCCTTGTCTATTGTAATGGGATGGGACTGCTACAAAATGACAGTTTGCGAAACGGTAAAATGAATTAATGTTGACAAATTTTCACAGTAAATGCAGTCCAACACTACTGAAAAAGAATCTGATGAGTTTCACACCGGGCTTTCTCCATCCTCTATCGTTTGTTAGGAATATACAAACTGTTCAAAGGAATGCTTATTATTCTGTTTATTTAATCCCAATCGAGATAATTTTAGCAAAAATAACAATATTACACATTTTGTTGCAGATAAAAGGGAACAATGATATTCAAATGTTTTCTAACTGTCCTTAATTTGTTCATACTGTTTCTATACAATCACGAGAAACAATGAAAGTCTACTCCACTTATAATTAAACATTTAAAACATTTATGACAATAAATAAACATTTCATTTGTTAAGGATGCTGTCAATTGTCAGGATCACAACTACACCGCCGGTATACCGGATGCCCGCCTCGGTAGCGTGTTGGTAGCATGTCTGTCTCACGTTCAAGAGGTCCCGAGTTCGAATCTCGGTCAGGGTGAGTTACCTGAATAAGGTTTTTTCCAGGGTTTTCCCTTATCCTTCAAGACGATTGTCGGGTAACTCTACTCTAAGCTCCTTGGACTCTGGACTCATTTGAGCATCATTTCACCCAATTCATTCACCGTCCGATATAACTTAACGTTGGGGCGGACGTAAATCCCCCCCCCCCCAAAAAAAAAACAGTAATATGTTTACTCTGGTAAGGAAAAACAGAACTATTTAATTCAAATAAGCATTTTTAAACATGTCAAAGCTAAATGGAGCACTTTTAACAGTTGATAATACAAAAAGAAAAAAATTATAACACATCATCATTACCAACTCTTATTTGATAGAATGAACATTATTTTCGAAAACATATTGACTTTATTTTATTCTTAACAACAGGGCCAGTTGCCATGATCACTTCAGCGCAACCCATGTCCCAGAATTTCGTCCGTTAGGAGTTCTATTAGATGTCAACAATCTTTAGATATGGGGCTGTCGAGTTTAAGCACACTTAAAAGTCATCGGTCTGGGCTGGATTTGAAGCCACGATTTTTGACTTGCTTTTAACTGCCTTATAAGTAATAAGCAACTATTTGGGATGGGTTAATTATTTCTGAAATATTGTTTGTTTTTGGTTTGAATTTTTAAATGCTTTCCTAAAGTAGGAAGTTATTTCTTTCTTTTCTTGCGGTAATGCAAAGAGTATAGCATTTCAAAACCTCACATAACCTAAGTTCTCAAAGTGTGACTATCGCTTTAGGCTAGTAGGCTAAGGGCGTTATATTTCGGATACCATTTTCAGTTTTGGGTATTCTACATAATATAGTACATCAATAGACACGAAATTCTGTGACAACGTTTCTTATTCACATTAGCTTACAGTCCCTTAGTCAAAAATGTCGTGTAAAGTAAGTTCACATAAGACCTAATGAAAAAATTACAAAGCATTAGATTAGTTCACAAAAATGGTGCCTAATTTCGGATATTTTGTGGAGTGCAATAAGCCAGTTGAGAATGTGTTTTCATAAAATCTCTGAGACATTTTTTTTTTCAGCCATATCGCTACTCGAATGAAATGGATGCTTTACATTGTTGATGAAAGCTAGCTAATGTCTTTCTTTCTCAGTCCAAAATAGTGATCATCCATAACCGTACAGTATTCTGTGAATTCGGTTTCCAGCTTCTCACCAAGTGCGCACTATTTTCCGATTTTTGTAGTCAATAAACTGTCAATATCTTTCTGTTTGAAGTTTATATAATTCTATAGTGTGGAGCGAGGTACACCATACAATTTGGAAGCTTTTAAAAACCCTATTTTCTTCTCCTTGACGGCCTTTACTGCTTTTCTTATTGCTTCTTCTGACTATCTTCTTCTGCGCCCTGGTGCCGTCTGATGAACACAAAGTCTTTTAGATCGTGTGCTGATTGCACTTTCTTACGAGGCTTTTGTCTTAGTTTCCCCCTTTTCCCGTATTGGCACGCGGTGGTTGCCTGGGCTTTCCTCTCGGAGTAACTCCGGGAGGCGAGTCTAGGGAGTCGAAGCTCTGCTTTCATGGCGCGTGCATGGTGAGTAACTCGTAGTTCTATATTTAAGTGTCAACGAGGCTGGGACACCTCCCCAAGTCTACTGTGCGACTAAAACGGTATGGGTTTGTTATGTAAAAGCCGATTGTCAATTTGTAACCCCTGAAAGGCAGGAGTTGTAACTTCCCCTTTGCAATTAAAGGTATGTTATTCAGACGATTTGTTTAATTGACTTAGGAAATAGGGGCAAAACCTTGGTCACAAATTGGTCCTGACAACTTAAGTCCCTTCCTCTATTTATAATTTTACCTCATCCCTCGGGTGCAGTTGAGTGAGTGGAAGCGTGCTGGGCCCATAACCCAGAGGTCCGTTGATCGAAACCACGCTCTGCTACCACTGAACTGCACCCGGGTGCTAAGGTACAATTATAAATAGGGGAAGGGACTTAAGTTGTCAGGGCCAATTTGTGACCAAGGTTTTGCCCCTACTTCCTACGTCATTTAAACAGATCGTCTGAATAACATACCTTTAATTGCAAAGGAGAACGTAGAGTCAGACTGAAAAATCCAATGCCATAGCCGGGATTTGAACCAGGGATCTTCTGGTTTCCGTCCAGCCGCTCTACCGTTGAGCTACTATGGTCAACGTGCCGATATGACATTAAATTCTCCAACTGACTCGTGTTTCTCCCGGTAAACCACTTAGGAGTTCTCATAAACACATGAGACATCTACCTTATTAGCGACTTACAACATGTAAGTACTTTAAGACCCGGGCTTTATAGTTAAACACTATTAGGTCAATTAATGGAAATTAGTTGTTCTTTCACACTGGCCGTGTGTAGGCTAAATTGTGGAAACGTAGAGTCAGACTGAAAAATTCAATGCCGTAGCCGGGATTTGAACCACGGATCTTCTGGTTTCCATCCAGCCGCTCTACCATTGAGCGTGGTTCAAATCCCGGCTATGGCATTGAATTTTTCATTCTGACTCTACGTTTCCACGATTTAGCCTACACACGACCAGTGTGAAAGAACAATTAATTTCCATGCAAAGGAGAAGTTACAACTCTTGCCTTTCAGGTGTTATAAATTGACAATCGGATTTTTTCTTTTCTTTTCCTTATTTAAACGTTTTTTATTGTTTCCGTTTATTTTCCTATCTATTTTCTGTACTTTCATACATATGCTCTATACACATAAACACCCATGCCCAAAGCGGGACTCGAACCCGCGACCCTCTACGCGGTGGAACGCTAGAGACATACGTCCCAATGACCATGGCTACGAGGGCCGGCAGGCTTTTACACAACAAACCTATATGGCTGGGAGGTGCCCAGCCTATTTGACATTAAAATATAGAACGAGGAATTACTCACCATGCACGCGCCATGAAAGCAGAGCCGCGACTCCCTTGACTCACCTCCCAGAGTTACTCCGAGAGAAAAGCCAAGGCAACCACCACGTGTCCATACGGGAAAAGTGGGAAAAGCGAAACAACTAAGACAAAAGCCTCGTAAGAAAGTGCAATCAGCACAATTGGGAAAATATTGTTCATTTCTAATTTCGGATATCCGAGATTACGATACCCTGAGGTATACGAAATTAAGAATTCCGCCATAATGGATAAATAACAGCCTGGATTAAACAAGATATAAGTAATTTCAATTGTTAATAAATATAAGAAGACTATCATATACTAACATATTACAGGCAGTAATTAGGTGATTTAGGACCTTACCTTAAGCTCAATAAATCGCTCTTAAAGTGTCTTCAAACACTCTGATCGTGAACAATACAACTTACGAATGCTACTTCACCTGAACTAATTGCATAATGGCTGGAGGTTCACTGTGTTCACCTGGTACTTCCTCCTGCTTGTTCACATGATTTCCGAGGGAGTGCAGTAGCTCACGGAGCAGAAAATCTACCATCCGAAATTAAGCACCTATCCGAAATATTGTGTCCTTAACCTATATAATCTTTATACTTACAACAAAGCTAATAAAAATTTGTCTACATTGTTTGTCTAAAAGCAGTTTGTAAGAGGCGATTACAGAAAATCATGTGAATACAACACTTTAAATTTTTGTATGATATTTGCAAGACAGGTTTACTAATCCATGTGGTAATGGTTCTCATTCGAGGAAATGCCAGCTCTACCGTTATCTTTCCTTCCCACATCATTAAAGACCGTAAATCAGGTTCTAGAGCGTGAAAAATCAATTAATTGTACACAGTACATTAGAAACGAGCCCCTTCACCGTAGTTCAGCGTCAGCAAGTTTAACAGCGTTGGCGATGAGTTTCTAAAGGCAAGCTCGTGTTGGGCCATTTCTCAGGTAAAGTCTAGAGATGGATTTCTAGTCATCTTAGATTTAATGAAATTTACAAGAAAATATTCATATGTATTATTTTATACGCTAAAAGTTGTAAATGGAGCATATACAGTGTGTTCATTTTTATCTGTGATTTTACCGCGCAAAATTTGACGTCGTCAATAGCATCGTTGATGGAGGGAGTTTATATTCGATTCCCCTTGCGGCTTGCGATCGTATTACATGTATTGACAACAGCTTTGATGCCTCCCTCTACCATCATTTCTTCTTCTTCTTCTTCTTCTTCTTCTTCTTCTTCTTCTTCTTCTTCTTCTTCTTCTTCTTCTTCTTCTTCTTCTTCCTTCACGGGTTGAGCTTAAGCCTGTTCCGGTCTCACATTTCCTGAAGCCATCTATCTCTTTAGGGGGCGTCCTATTGATCTTCGTCCTCTTGGTTTATAATTGAAGGCTTGTTTTGGTATTCTTTCTCTTGGCATGTGATTGAGTGTTTGACCCATTTGTTTCTATATCTTTGGATTTTTTCTAATAACGGTTGTACTTCTCATTCTTTTCTAATAATTTCATTCCTTATATGATCTTCTCTTGTACAGCATCCAGCCTGCTTCACCGAAATGTGGCACACAATGAAATGTTCAGTATTTCAGAAAGTGATCTTAAGGTAATTCGTCGATCCTCTCTCACAATGGCAGCAACAGTTTTGATGTTTTCTTCCGTAAGAGCAGTAACTGGAGCACCAGGTCCAACGTCCTTCGAAATTGATTGTCACCCCTCTTTAAACATTTTAAAACATCTTCGAGCTGTGCAGTAGGGAAAAACAGACTCTCCATAAGCCTCCTGTAACATCGTATAGGCCTCAACGGAAGATTTGTTGACACGAAAGCAGAACTTCAAAGCAGCAGATTGTTCCTCGCGTGTTACCTCCATTGCAACGGTAGGCGATACTGAACATGTCTGAATTTTAGTGCGAAAAATTATGACCGTAAAAAATTATGATGATTCTTTATTGAACAGCCCTCGTATTATAGTAATAAATTTTCAAAATTTGTATTCGTTGGCTATTTGTCAATAGAAACTGTAACCACGTGAAAAAATTACGGCTGTAAGTCAATAACACATGTTAGAGATAGGACACTGTTGTTGAAGGAGTCTATAAGTACAAGGCTGTAGCTTAGATGTTAGCGGATCTGGCTCAGGTTCAAGAGTTTCGGAGCTCGTATCTCAGTCAGGGTGAATTGCCTGATTAAGCATTTTTTCGAAGTTTTCTCTTAACCTGAAAATTGAATGTCCAGTATCTCTAAGTTCCGTGCACCCTGGGTCATTTGAGCATTTCATTCATCGTTGTTTACGACTTGGAGTACGTTAGAGTACGTCGGAACGTTGGAGTAAGTACGTTAATCAAGGAAAGATGCCTACATACTTTTATTTATTGTAAAATTTGTAAATCTATTAATTTTTTATTAGAATGAAATACCCCTCTACCTTCTATGGACGTGATAGTTAATGTAAAAATTACGTTTAGGGGAAGTTTTCGGTGAAATGTACAAATCCACTTATTATTCCTAACGGAGCCAACGCCAAATTGCAGCAACACTACCTTCACCTGAGAAACGAAAGATGCTGTAGCTTAGTACCCGGCCACGAGATAGCAGTAGTGTCTCCCCCTTGAGGAGGGATGTTAGCAAGCGTGATGTGTGTGGGAAATACTCACAGCCTGACCTTTAGCGGGAGAACTAAGCTTCTTGTTACCCGTTTGGTTAAAACACATGCAGTGAACTCCTTGTGAGAAAAAAGCAGCCTCTTATACTGAAAGAATAAATTCTCGCAGTCTAATCCATACATAATATTTCTACCACAAACTAAACAATAGAATCTGATGTTATATATACACATAATTTTCTCTAGTCAGCATGATTTTTACAAAACATTTTTAATAATCTTAATTTTTATCTTAATCGTAATTAAGTTTTGTAGAAATAATTACAAGAGGCATTTGTTTATATGTACAAGGTGAATAAAGCAAGCTGAATCAATAGCTTTAGTCAGATGTTTTAAGACTGGGTACTGTGAGCTGGCCTTAACTTTACGCAACATTTTCATGACATCACGAGAAATCAGTGGACAGCACTAGGATTAAACAAAAGCAAAAATAGAAATATCTTGGAAATTGCTAATGCCTCAAAAATATTATTTTGAAAGATATCTACATTGTTGTACAATGCAATTTTGTTTGTCTCCTAACGTTTGGTACTTGGATAAAATTCCTTCCGAATGGAAACATAAAAGGCGTTCCAAGAAAATTTAGAGTTACGTTTTATTTCTAATGCAATTATATATGGTGTTTGAATCCAAAGTATTACGGCCAGTTTAAGCAAGTAAAAGAATTCGAAACAATTCTTCATATAAAGAGTGGCTTGGGGAGGGAGAGTTTCCTGTAAATTTTCATGTCCTATTTTGGAAGGCAGTAAACACATTTACCAAATTTGAAAATCATAGAATGCGATTTAGGGTACATTTACACACACACACACACACACACACACACACACACACACACACACACACACACACACACACACACACACACACAAATTTTTCTTATTTCATAGAGCAGAGGGCACCTTAAAACAAATATTATCAATGAAAACTGGCTATCCAACTTTTGGGTAAAATGAAGGATTGCTCTACTTGCTTAAGTATATAACAGAGAAAGTAAACTTTATCAAATTACTGTGCAAACTTTGTATTTGCATCAACCGCTTAACATTGAAGGATCAACCGGCTAACGACTTATATTGATTGTGCATACGTCATATACTATCTAACCCCTAGTGAAGTGAAAGTCTATGGATTCCCATGAACTTAGTCAAGGGCCATTCACATAGAAATTTTAACTTAAATACGAGGACATAAACACAGAAACAAACTTGCCATTCATAATACGAGCAAAATGCCATCCTCAAAATCAAGGCGATTGAATGCACACATTTGTGAGAATTTTTCGGAGTTTCCACTTATCCTGCAGATAAATATTACGTTCAGCTCAACAGACCTCGATTTCACTTGAGCATCATTTTATTCATTCTTGGATATGAAGTGACTGGTTATGAATACTCTAAACTTTAAAAAAAGAGGCAAGTGAAAAATCGTTAAAAATTTAGGTACCATGACTTAACAACAATGCAGAAGTTCATTTACTGTTGTCACAAACTGCATTATCTCATGTTATTGTGCCCGCCTCGGTAGCGTAGATGGTAGCGTGTCTGCCTCACGTTCAAGAGGTCCCGAGTTCGAATCTCGGTCAGGGTGAGTTACCTGGATAAGGTTTCGTCCGGGGCTTTCCCTAAACCTAATAGACGAATGTCGGGTAACTCTAAATTCCATTGACCCCGGACAAATTTGGGAATCCTTTCAACATTTCATTTATCGTCCGATATGACTTAACGTTGGAGGATGTAAATTACAAAAAACAAAAACATGTTAGCATTATATGATGCTTATATTTTTCCATATACGAGAGTGGTTTGAAATGTTTTCTACCTCAACATGAAGATGGCAGCACTCGTAAATAAAAGCTAGTAAATTTCGTTTCGAATTTGTTGACAGTTATTCACCAAAGTTTCAGTCATTTTGGGCGCTCAGTTGTTCTGTAACAGTGGTTTCAGTGAGCTGATGTGGCTGTATTTATAAAAATGGACAATATCGAGTATCGAACTGTCATTAAATATTCGTTTTTGAAAGGTAATAGGTATACGCAAATACAGAATGAGTTGGATTCTATTGCGTCTAAACTGCGCAAACAGAGCGCTGGAAATGTTCATTCGAACACATTTTTGGTCTAACGTGAGCAAAAGTGGCCCAACGCGTGACAAACACATTCTTTTGACATGTTCATAGCGTCTGCTATCTCTCTCACTTTAATTCGACGGTCCTCTAGCACCAGTTGGTGCACTTTGGCGATATTTTCGTCGGTATTTGCAGTTTTTTGACGTCCCGAACGTTCACCGTCTCCCAAGCTCTTACAGCCACCTTTAAATTCAGCTGTCGAAAATTTCACTGTGGTAAATGATGGTGTAAAATCTCCATACAGAATCCAACTCATCTTTCATTTCCGTAGGCGTATTGCCTTTCAAAAACAAATATTTACTGACAGCTTGATACTCGATTTTGTCCATTTTCATAGAAGCACTCACATTAACTCACTCAAACGACTGTTACATAACAACTGAGCCTCCAAAAAGGCTGAAACTTTGGTGAGTAACTGTTAACAGATGAATAACGAAATTCACTAGATTTTATTTATGAGTGCTGAAGTCATCATGTTGATGTCGGAAACTTTTCAGAACACCCTCGTATACACCTACTACTGACTTATAGAGCAGTTTATCCTCAAGGACTCACATTTCTGGATTCAAATAGTGTGTTCAGAAATAAAATAAATGTTTCTTCTTCAATAAAAAGTTTGGTAATAAGTTTCTTCACATACCGAATGAATTGGCGTCGCAGCCACGTGTGTGACTCACATTCCAAAAGTCTTGGGTTCAAAACCTGTGGACTGACTGAAGGTTTCACTGCGCGTTTCCTCGATCCTAAGCGAATGCTGGATGCAACAATTTAATCCGTGTATTTTCGTCGCTACATTTTCATTTGTTTCTCTTTACTGCCAAACAAGATATTGAACTGGTCAGACCTCTTGAGTATGCGATGTTCCAAAATTTGTTGATCTTTGATTGACTACTGAACCAAAGGTTTGGTAATTTATTGAAAAATATTATTATATTTATATAAATATGTTATCTTTTGTTGTATGTTATTTTATCTTAAAAATAACCGAAGGTAGCGATCATTGATAACATAAATATATTTATACTTACGTTTTTTGCTTACGAGAACAAAATACCCTAAATAGAGTGCCCGTTTTCATAATGCCTCCCTTGTCATAGCTTTTGTGGCTATTTATAATAAAAGATTTTTGTAAATGTATAAGTTTTTTATTTTTGGTTAGTTAATTTTATTTATCAATGATATTTTATGTCGATGCTGAAATTGATCTTTTGCACGCTGAGTCAATGGGCCATTGACAGTAAGCCAGAGGAAGTTTGTAACACTCGCATTCCTTCCCATTCGTATTATTTCGTGTAATAATGAAATAGTGATTACTTAGCACAATAAAGTGTTCGCTAAATGGTCAGCAACAAAAAAAACCTGTTGGTTTACGGCTGGGAAAATCGACTGTTTTAGTATGAACTCATCTCTTTGTACATTTGCTTTGTTCATTTTCTACTACAGTGGACAAAAATGCAGTAGTGACGAAAATGCGACTTTTCAAACATAACAAAGGCTTGCTTAACAATAAGGCATGTTGTACTGAATGATAATTACAGTAAACTGTACGAGGGCTGTTCAATAAAGAAAGATCACACCTTTTTTTGACGGCTTACCTTTATTCATTCTCATAATTTTGATGGCCCTTCTCAAAATAGTCTCCCCTGAATGCGATGCACTGGTTCCAGCGTTTCTGCCAGTCTTCAAAGACATGCTGGAAACCATTTTCTGAGAGATCCTTCAAATTCGCCTCCGCAGCCTTCACCACTGCTTCTGATGATGGATAATGCCTCCCCCGAAGGCGTTTCTTCAAGTTATGGAATAGAAAAAAGTCACATGGGACTAAATCCTGACTTAGGAAGGGTGGGGGATGTACTGCACGTTGACTTTTGAAGAATATTTCGCAACAACATTGGTAATATGCGGCCGCACATTATCGTGGTGTAGCATCCAGCCTGCTTCATGGAAATGTGGTCTTTTGTGCCTGATATGGACTGAAAGAACATCCCTGTAGTATTGTCCAGTTGCTGGTGTGTGTGTGCAGGTAAAACATGCTGATAAACCATTTTATGAATATCAAAGAATGAGATGACCATAACTTTCCCAAAAAAGCAACCAATTTTGCTGTTTTGGGGGTTGGTGATGAAGGAGATTTCCACACTCAGCTTTGCTGCTTGCTCTCAGGATCCAAATGATGTAGCCAAGTTTCATCAGCAGTGATCACGTTTGAAAGAAACTCCGGATCTTCCTCTAACATCAACTTTAACTGCATATGACCTCCATTACAGCGGTAGGCGATACTGAACATGTCTGAACTTACCTGGTTATCACAGGCGGGAACCAGGAGTACCAACAATGAAACTACTACCGCGTGTTTGTTTGACATTAAGCTAACAGAATACAATAAGACTGAATTTTAGTGCGAACAATTTTGACCGTGAAAGAATTATGATCATTCATTATTGAACATCCCTCATATTTAAGAGAGAAACTGCTTAAAAACTGATAGTATTGTTCACTTAAACATTGAAGAGTGCAAATTTAAAGTTTACGTTCTATTAAGTGAGTAGTGAAATTTAGTAAATTCAATATAAACCTATGATTTGTAGTATATTGCTGGCATTTAATACTTCTATACTATTCTGTAATATCAACATGTGTTTCTGCAGTAATAAGTGACTGTGCTGACTTCAGTGTATATCATCGTTATTCATATTGCCTGTTTTAAGCTAGTACCTCATAAGTAGAGGACTACCAGTATTTAGTGTTAATCGTCTTCCCACCATCAGAGGACCAAATCCAGGACCGCTCCCTCATTTTCGGGTAGCCCTAGATAGAGCAGGCAAGGAGGAAGATATCTACAAAGTGTCAAGGATGTTTTCAGCTACAGTCACCGTGGAGTCTTACCGTCCCCGCTTCCGACCACAGCAATGCGCCAATTGCCATAAATTATTTCATAGCGCTGAGGCTTGTAGACTTCCATCTGCTTGCTCCCACTGTGTTCAAAGTGACCATTTACGATCAGCGTGCAGCAAGCTGACTTCAACTAAACACACATGTGCTAATTGTGGTGCGGATCATTCGTGCCGTTATGCCAAATGTCCTGTTTGGCACGAAGCACGTTATGAGTTAGAGAGTAATAAGAGAGGAGCTAAAAGGCCTCAGGTGCATGCTCCTCCCAGGGCCCAATCCTCATGGGCTTCCCAGAGAAGCCTTCTATGGTGCCAGGTTTCCTGGTCTGCCGGCTAGGACTCCAGTTCAATTTCCTTCATATGCAGCAGCAGTGACCAATACTCCAACTCCCACTACATCCCAAGACCTTCATTACATCCTTCTCCTCAAGATTTGCTCCCTCAATCCCAAACTCAACACTCTGCAATCATTCATCAACGTCTCAGTCAAGCCAAACCACTCCCACTGCCTCAGCGGACCTTGCCCTCAAACACACCAGCAGCCCCACAACATCAAGCTGCGTCCAACGCCAACACAAGTCGTTGCAGCAGAACATTAAGAAGCTCTTCTTCATCGATCCTCAGAAACTTCACCAGAAATGGCCTTATTCCAGACCGTGTTTACCTTCCGCATCAACAATGGATATTAGAAACCAGAAGAATGCAATTTTTCTAGACCTCAAAATTTGTTTCTGGAATGCAAATGGCTTACACAGAGAACTAGCAGAAGTTGACAACTTTCTATCAATACAGAAGATCAACATTCTCTTGGTCCAGGAAACACACCTGTGCCCGCATCAAAAGTGTGGTCTTCTACGCATGCGTTCTTATGGAACGGACAGAGCCGATGGTCGGGGAGGTACTGCGATCTTCATTGATAACTCCATTCACCACCAACTGCATATCGCGTTCACGGGTGTACAAGTCATCACCGACAGAGGTCCTCTTAGTCGCCCTTACCACCTGTTGAACTGGAACAACTGTTCTCCTCCCCCGTTGCTACTATTGCAGCGAGGGACTTCAATGCCAAACACTCAAATTGGAATTCATCTAGCACTATTCACCGTTCCTCTTTGCCAGTGTATTTAAGTACTTGAGTGTGCTGAGCTCCATTCTTTAAGAAAGCAAGCATTGTTACCTGAAATATAAGATAACCGTTTTTATATATACGTATTCTCTGCGTGACATAGCAATTAATTTTACCTAGTAGCTCTCTCAAAGAAAGCTACGTAAATCGATTTTAGTAACTTATGAATCCAAATTAGATGTTTAATAACCCATTGCCCTCAAAATAGGATTTCTTCATAACAAAAGAGTCACCAATATTCAGTTGAGTGATTCTTTTTAGATTCTCCTGCATATTGTCTAATTTTAGCCCCCACAAGGTTCTGTGGGGCTAGAGAAAATGTTTTACTTACATCCCTGTCTAGCAACTGGGAGCATAGCTATGGGGCTAGGAAATATAGGTGGCAGAGTTACATGAAAAGGGAGGTAGAAGAAACATCTGAAGTCAAATCCAAATTAGTAAATGTATTCTGAGATTAATAGCAGCATTACTGGGCTCTCTTTGGATCTTGAAGGGATCAGGGGTGCTCTAGAAATATTAAATCCATGGTGGCGTGATGTAACTATACCTTGAGTGATGTGTGGGTTATACAGCTGAGTTTGTCCGGCTGGCAAGCGATGTTTCGACCGGTCGCACCTCGCTGACCATGTAACTTCGAGAAGCACCATTAAAATAAACTGTCGTGCAAGTTCGCTGAGCGATCTCCCAGCAACAGGTTCACCCAACATAATGCCCCAGTCTAAAAGCCACGCGTGAGCTAACTCAACCAAGCTTAAATAGAGGTCCTGCCCGAAATGGCAGCTACTAGCCAAATCAGCATTTCCCACGCTAGCTATCATTTTCCTTCCCAAATATTGAACCATCCTGTGCAATCACTGTTTACATAATTGAGAACGTGTTGAGACCTGTCACTGGACACATGTGCATTGTTTCCCTTGATCAGCAGGATGAATGATTCACCTGTCCAAAGTAAATGTTTTGCTAGTCAGCTAAACTTAAGCTTAACCATGAACAAACAGCTTTGTTAAAATTCAAGGCACAGAAAATGAATGTTAAATTAGAGGGCTGTTCAATAAAGAATGATAACTTTTTTACGGTCATAATTTTTCGCACTATAATTCAATCTTATTATATTCAATTAGCCTAATGTGAAACAAACACGCCGTAGTAGTTTCATTGTTGGTACCCCTGGTTCCCGCCTGAGAGAACTAGGCAAGTTCAGACATGTTCTGTATCGCCTAACGCTGATGGAGGTAACACGCGAGGAACAATATGCTGCTTTGAAATTCTGCTTTCTTCTCAACAAATCTTCCGTTTAGGCATATTCAATGTTACAGGAGGCCTATGGAGAGTCTTTTCTTCCCTACAGCACACCTCGAAGGTGTTTTAAAGTGTTTAAAGAGGGGAGACAATCAATTTCAAAGGAAGATGGACCCGGTGCTACAGTTACTGCTATTAGGAGGAAAACATCAACACTGCTGCTGTCATTGTGAGAGAGGATTGACGAATTACCTTAAGATCACTTTCTGAAATACTGAACATTTCATTGGGTGCCACCCACGCGTTGTTGTCAGAAACATTACACATGAGACGTGTTTGTGCACGATGGGTTCCAAGACTGTTGATTGCCGAAGAAAAGGACATTCAAATGCAGGTCTGCATGCAGCTAAAGTTGATGTTGGAGGAAGATCCGGAGTTTCTTTCAAACGTAATCACTGCTGATGGAACTTGGCTACACATTTTGATCCTGAGAGCAAACAGCAAAGCTCAGTGTGAAAATCACCTTTATCACCAACGCCCCCCCCCAAAAAAAGCAAAAGTAGTTGCTCTTGCTGGGAAGGTTATGGTCATCTCATTCTTTGATATTCATGGAATGGTTTATCACCATGTTGTACGCCCGCTTCGGTAGCGTAGATGGTAGCGTGTCTGCCTCAATTCAAGAGGTCCCGAGTTCGTATCTCGGACAGGGTGAGTTAACTGGATAAGGTTTTTTCAGGGTTTTCCCTTATCCTTGAAGACGAATGTCGGGTAGCTCTAAGCTACATGGACTCTGGACACATTTGAGCACTATTTCACCCATTTCATTCACCGTGCGATATGACTCAACGTTGGAGGTCTTAAAATTAAAAAAAAAAGCCATACATCCACACACATCAATAACTGCACAGTACTACAAGGATGTCCTGAAAACATTACAAGTGCATATCAGGCGCAAAAGACCATCATCAGAAGCAGTGATGAAGGCTGCGGAGGTGATTTTGAAGGATCTCTCAAAAATGGTTTCCAGCATGTCTTTGAAGACTGGCAGAAACTGTGGGACAAGTGCATCGCATTTAGGGGAGACTATTTTGAGAAGGACCATCAAAATTATGAGGATGAATAAGGGTACGTTGTCAAGAAAAATATGTGATCCTTCTTTATTGAACAGCCCTCGTAACAAGAATTATGATAATTTCTAAGGCTCTCTTAACCTATATGCGCAACAATATTGTAACAAAAGACGATAAAAGTTCGGTTTATCACCTTTTTATTTGTCATGAAAATCGATAGCTCAACCCAGACGTGCAATTAGACTTCCTTTTACACAAAACCCAACACTTCTACACGTCGATATAATGTTTCTGTGTGGCAGGCAATTTTTGTTTTGTTATAATTGTCCTGAGCTGCACAAGTCCACTTCTAACACAAGCTTCATACCAACTCTGTACACATTTCCAATATGCACACGCAAAAAGCTTCGTTGCCGGTTCCACAGCTCGGCGATCTCACGCTCAGCTCGAAGCATCACACTGCTTGCTGAGCTCACCTCTGGAATTGCAAGACTTTTGCTGTAGTAATGATACGCATCGCTTCCTGATACTAGCTGTCCTGGAATATCTGTAATTTGCTTCCTGTTCGTGCCGTCAGCCAATAGGTATCCTTAAGCGCATGTTGCTTTCTCGCGGTAGACTCGCTCGATGGCCCTGGCAATATATATATATATATACATAAATGCGTGCTTATATAACCATTTTGATCTTTGTTATATAAGTAGATATTCTAAGGAGCAATAAGGTCTATAATTTTGATACACAACCAATTCTGTTGTCTTATAATTACCATTGGAGAGAGGGTCGGTTGGAAGGATTCTTGCTTCTCGTTTTGCTAAAGCAGAGAAGGGAGGAAGGATTGTGGGCAGGGAGGGGAATCCTCACATTTAACGCACTAATACAAACAGAGTTGTGGGTTATGGTAGCTGGTGATAAAGCCAGCAACTCCTTTTGAAACATACGGCAGCGCCCTCCTTTCCAAATTCATCTCTTTCCGCGAGTTGGGGTGGCTAAAGGAACGTTTGTTGTGCGTTCGCTTGGTTGATTTAATACCCCGAATTTGCTCACGTACCTCGCCCTTAACGGGGTTAAAGGAGAGGGGAAAGGGGGAAACAAAAGATTGCTGGATAGGAGGGGAGAGAGAGCGACCTTGAGAAGCAGTGCAGTGGCCATTGGATTGTAGATACTAGAGAAAGGGGTGAGCCCATATCTGATGGGACTAAATTCACTTGGATATCATATCGGGTTATCGGCTCACCTTGACCTGGCGGCGAGACTGTTGTTGTTGCATAATGTTAATCTCAGTAATGGCTGGACATATCAGGTTTCATTTCTTTAATAACTGGACTGCGTTTGTCTTTTGTTTTGGTTGGGTTAGGGTGTGCCTGTTGCATTCCTATGCCATCTACGCGGGATTTTAAACCGTAATCCGAATGGGAGCAAACAGACGCTATCTCCTGAGCTATCTCTCGCGATTAGGCAGGCACACATTCTGGATGTCCCAGGTTTGATTATTGTCGGCGGTCCATTCTGACTTTGGATTCTTCGTAGTTTGCCCTATTCGTGGGGTACAACTGCAAAAGTGTTTTCTGCTCTAGCAACCTTCATTTATTTTGCGTTATGCATTTAAAATTAATTATATTTAGACTCCTTAAGAAACAAATAGAGCTATGTTTTGTTCAATTACACTGGGCACAACAAAATAATTGTTGAACATTTGGAGCGCTTCATGAGGCAATTCCTACTAATTTTGGGTTGAGAAAAACAAATATGACAACGAAAAAGTTTTATTAGCTCTAGTTTCTATGAGATACACAAGGTGAAAGTATTGCATATTAATGGATTGAGAGAAAAGGATACATTTTAATTACACACATACTAACAACAATGAAAGTACATTTGATTGTTAAAAGTGGTAATTACATGCTAAGAGTTCTAAATTGCTGGAAAAATACTTCACAGATAGTCGTGTCTGAAGAGAATCATGTGGTGGCCTATTAACTTCACCGTCGTTTAGCTTTTCTCTTGTGATGGAGTTACGCAGAATCCCTATAGAAAGACCAACAGTAATCCGCAAGCATTACTTCATTCCAACGGCCCTGATATCTTTGTTCCATAACATAAATGTCCTGATCGAATCTCTCCCCATGTTCATCACTAACAGCTCCACAACTAGGAGGAAAAAAGTCTAGGTGGGAGTGGAGAAAATGGATCTTAAGGGATATGTTGTATCCAATGTTACGGTATTTTTGCAGGAGCACTGTCACCAAATGCTTGTAGTTTTCAGCACTTTTGTTGCCTAAAAATTATGAACAACAAACACCCTTGAAGGCTTCCCAAGCCTCCTTTTCTTTGCCCTCCAAAATTTGGTCAAATGCAGGATCCTTTACAAGTTCTCTTACTTGTGGTCCGACAAGAATGCCTTCCTTAACTTTTGCATCACTTAATTTTCAAAATTTCTATCTGATTGTGTTTTGTTATTTGACAGGTGCGCCAACTCCCAAAAAAAGTTCCCTCAAATTTAAAATCTTCACTATAAAAAATGAAATGTCATTTTATCTTCAAAACAAGAGTAATCTATAATTTTTATGGAAATGTTCGAATTCAGCAGATGAAAATACATCTAAATTCACTATTTTTAAGACCGAAACATATTCATTGTTGCCCAGTGTTATTATCACTATTGTTTCAGGGATGTAATCAACAAAAATGTAGAATACTTCATCTCTAACAGTGAAAACAGTATATGTAACTATAATGAAATTACCCTCTCGGTAGCGCAGAGGGTAGCATGTATGCCTCACGTGCAAGAGATCCCGAGTTCGAATCTTGGTCAGGGTGTGTTATCTGGATAAGGTTTTATCCGGAGTTTCCCCTTCTACTGAAAGGCGAATATTGGGTTACTCTAAGGTCTATGGACCTTGGACTCATTTGAGTGTCATTTCACCCATGTGATTCATCGTCCGATATGTTAACGTTGGAGGACGAAAATTAAAAAAATATATAATTTGGTTTCAGATGCTTATGAGATAGAAGAGTGGTTTTAGAAGTTTAAATAATGGTCCAGTGTTTCAATTCACAAGTTTTATATGTGTCTGCATAGGGCTTTTCTGGGAGCCAATCGACCGCACCATTGCTGAATGTTTACACCGTTCAACTTTCATCAAGGCGACCCGGGTTCCTTCCCAGGCGATCGCAAAGTGAGATTTGTGGTGGACAATACAGCACTGGTACGGGTTTTATCGGGGATCTTCGGTTTGCCCCGCCATCTCATTGCATTGGTGCTCCACATTCAGCTTATGTATCATGAGTGTGGTGCCATATGTAGTAAACGAGGACGTTAGACACCAATATTTCATTACAGATAGTAGCTGCACACATATACAGGAAGTTTACCTCTGCCTGGACGCAAAAAGTATTTTATTGGATACATAGATGAAAATAATGTGATGCAGGGGAAGACAGGAAGTGGCTGTGTGACGTGAGCTCCGTCAGTTCTAACCGCCAAATATGCCTCCGAACGATAGTTAGGTTAGTGTGTGACGTCACCTGTGAGATGTTTTGGGGTTCCGACAGCATAGGAAAGACAGGAAATGCATCGGGTACTAATAATATGTACAACTTACATCTTGGGTTTTGCAATATTAATGCTGACTGCTTTAATTACATACACAGTTGGTCACAGTTTATAAACAACTATATTTTGGCTCTCTGCTATGAGAAAATATATAAAATTTCAACTCGCAGTTTATCTGAAGGTCAGGCATGTTATAAAGTAAATAAAATAATTTTCTATGCAAATTAGAGGAGACCCATTAAGAGCAAAAATTAGGTGGACATTTTCCGAAATTTTCTGTTTCGATTTCCTTTAACTAGTTTATCAGTGTCAGGACGTGATGTCTGGGAAATTTGTAATCAAAGGCTGTTAGATTGTGATCTGACGAGGTACTTCGGGTTGTGGACTTAGCTACGAGGGTTGTTCAATAAAAAATGATCCCAATTTTTACGGTCATAATTTTTCAAAATAGAATTTAATCTTATTATATTCTGTTACCTTAATATGAAATAAACACGCCGTATTAGTTTCCTTGCTGATACTCCGGGTTACCGCCTGTGAGAACCAGGCAAGTTCAGACATGTTCAGTATCGCCTACCGCTGCAATGGAGGTAACACGTGAGGAATAATATGCGGCTTTGAAATTCTGCTTTCGTCTCAACAAATATTCAGTTGAGGCATATACAGTGATACAGGAGGCCTATGCAGAGTCTGTTCTTCCCTACAGCACAGCTCGAAGGTGGTATAAAATGTTTAAAGAGGGGAGACAATCAACTTCAAAGGAAGGTGGACCCGGTGCTCTAGTTACTACTCTTACGGAAGAAAACATCAACACTGCTGCTGCCACTGTGAGAGAGGTTCGACGAACTACCTTAAGGTCACTTTCTGAAATACGGAACATTTAAATGGGTGCCAGCCACACTTTGGTGACAGAAACATTATACGTGAGACGAGTTTGTGCGCGATGGGTTCTAAGACTGTTGATTCCCGAACAAAGGGACATTAGCATGCAGGTCTGTATGCAGTTAAAGTGGATGTTAAAGGAAGATATGGAGTTTCTTTCAAACATAATTACTGCTGATGAAACTTGGCTAACATAATTTTGATCCTGAGATCAAACAGCTAACCTCTGTGTGGAAATCTCCTTCATCACCAACCCCCCCCCCCCCAAAAGCAAAAGTGGTTGCTTCCGCTGGGAAAGTTATGTTATTTCATTCTTTGATATTCATGGAATGATTTATCAGCATGTTATACCTGCACACACATTAATAACTAGAGAATACTACAGGGATGTCCTGAAAAAATGCAAGTCCATATCAGGCGCAGGCTGGTTGCTGTACCACGAGCGGCCGAATATTACCAATGTTGTTGCTGAATATCTTGCAAAAGTCGACGTGAAGTGCATCCCTCACCCTCCCTATAGTCTGTATTTAGCCCCATGTGACTTTTTTCTATTCCCTAACTTGAAGAAACGCCTTCGTGGGAGGCATTATCCATCATCAGAAGCAGTGGTGAAGGCTGTGGAGGCGATTTTGAAGCATCTCTCAAAAGTATTTCCAGCATGTCTTTGAAGACTGGCAGAAACGCTGGGACAAGTGCATCGCACTCAGTGGAGACTATTTTGAGAAGGTCCATCACAATTATGAGGATCAGTAGTGGTAGGTTTAAAAAGGGGAAAAAAAGGTGATCATTCATTATTGAACAGCTCTCATAATTTCATAACAGAAAAAAGTTTTTTGCACACATATGTCGAGCCAAACATATACAGTGTCCATGCGACAAGTGAATACAACCTCGGAAACCTGTTTTTGGAGACATTATTGTAAAAATCAGCCAAGTGTTTCTTGTCTGTATATTTTTCCTACAATAAATAGTCACAATGTAAATTTAACAGTTCCATTTGTTACGTGGCAGCTATATTGTTGTCATTGAGTGCGCTACACCTGACTCAGCCCTCAGATTCTGTACTCTCAGCGCCATTTACATAGGCAACTTGGTACTACACGGCTCTTGCGTGCCGTCACACGCACTGCACACCTCACTCCCGACTGAAATACGTCACAACTCTCGAAGCTGTCTTCCTTTGATGTGATGCATGGTTTGCCAGACAATTTATGTTAATTATATGTTATTTATTCATTACCTTTTCATTTATTTTCTTTCTTTTTGGAATTTAGAGAACAAGGGAATCGTTTCTTCCCAGAATTTACTTGTTTGAGAGTTAGAAAATTCTTAGAACGTATTTCACGTTTCATTTACTGAAGTAAGCTACCTTGAATTTCATGCTAATAGATAAAGCCACAAGTTTTAGAACTAGGGAATTGTTTTCACCAGATTTCACTTGTTTGGGAGGCAGACAATTCTTGGAAAACGTTTCACCTTTGATTTACTGAAATAAACAACTTTGAATCTCATGCTAAGAGATAAAGCCACATGTTTAGAAAAAGGGAATAGCTTTTCCCAGAATTTGCTTGTTTGAGATCCAGAAAATTCTTATAAAACATTTCACGTTTATATACTGACACAAACTAGTTTGAAACTCACGCTAGGAGATAAAGCCACAATTTTTAGTATCACATGATGTGTAGGAGGCCCAATCAGTCGCGCGGAAAAGAATGAATTGCATGATTCGTCCTAATATTCCCCTCCCCAGCTAGTATATTCACCCTAACGAGGGTCCAACAGTGAACGTTGGACGAACCAATCCTATATACACGGCTAGCGTGCTAAAATTTGTGGCTTCACCTATAGATCAGTCACGTCATTTATCGTGATACACTAGCAATTGGTTAATCTGTCATGTTACACAACTGATTCGGAGAAGAAAATTCAATTATAAGTTCCATAGAGTGCTCTTGAAAACCCGCAAGGCATAGTAAACTTTTGATTCCTGTTATAGCCTGACGGGAAGAGGTGAATCTGAGAATAATATATACATTTCTGACCAACATTCGATGGAAGTTACGGTTTCGCAACAGTTGAATACACAGCCTCTTCCTCAAGGCAGTAAAAACACTTGAATTATGGTTGGAGTAGCAGTCATCTGTTCTGTTGGGGCGGGCTGGTCTCGAACCTCATGTGGCTGGCGAATGCGCGGGAACTCTGGAGCCGAGATGAAGGAATGAATCGTCATGCTGACCCGTGCGTCGGGCCTGGGTTCCATCATAACCGCAGAGCGCTTTTATATCGTCCCTTCCTTCCATGAATCTGGACAATACTGCAGGCAGGTACCTCCCAATACCAGCCCCAAAACATTTGAATGGTATAGACACCAACTTTAGGCTCCATCACCATGAACAGAAACTAAGCAGATGCTGCAGAAGGCGGTTCTAAGGCTATCTGACTGCAAAATTGAGTAATATAAAATGGAACCTGTAACCATAGAGCATGTCAAGAATAGGGTCCGGAATTTTAGACAAAAATTTGTGAAGTTACTCGTGGAGTTACACGAAGAATAGATCGAGCTCGCCTCGTGGCTCAGTCAGTAGACCAACCACCTGCCTACTGTGCTAGGGGTCCCGGGTTCGATTCCCGGCGGTGGGGGTGGGAAGTTTTCTCCGTCCAAGATAATTCATCTGCCTCACAGTCTGGAAGTATGAATGAGAGTGTGAATGTGTGCGTGATCTAATGACTAAAACGCAACAAATACGAGGTAACACCTTCGATATGTTCCAAAGGAGAACGGCCTCCAATATCACCATTGGAGTTAAATTGGTACTATTGGATATCACCATTGGCTTAATTAAGCAGGCTGTGGCCGTTTCCTCCGAGAGGATCACGCTTAATCTTGATGCTGGCTTTCAGTTCAGCTCCTCTTGTAAACCGGCCTTAAAATGGAAATCCGTCGACTTAAGAAGCACAGATCCATATAGCTTGATAATCAAGTTAAATGGTTACGTTTCTTTGACCCAATTAATTTTTTATACTCACGACATCTCCTGACTTAGAATCTAATTTACTGAAAACAGTCTTTTGTTCAGTAATGCAAATTTTGATAGTGCTTTGTCTTTGTTTATATTTGTGTTATATCCAATTATGCTATATTTTATGGTTATAACATTTAATAAACATCCTGATGATGACAGGGATACACAATCCCAAAATGTCGATTTCTATTCGTCTTTTCACCTGGCTTGCTTCCCGATAAGAATGTGAGCTCATTTTATCCATTTCATTAATTGTTCGATATTACTGAATTTAATTAATTTAATTGCATATCTTAATGGTTCCAGCACATGAAAATAAAAGAAACAAAAGGTAAAAGCTTTTGTACATGGACTTTCTTTTTTAACAAAATATAATCAAATGGTATCTATCCACGAATAAAAGAGCCTTGTATCATTTATTTATGAGTCAAATGAAAATATTAAATTTTTTTAAAAATATTATTTATTGTGCAGAAGTGGTACAAAGCTGTATCACTTTTCAACATAATGTCCCCCACGCTCAATGCAAGTCCTCCAGTGCTTACAAAGTGCATAAATGCCTTCAGAAAAAAGTTATTTTGGTAGTCCGTGCACCGCGTGGCATAACTCTGACCCATGACTAATCTGTAAACATGCTGGAATGTCATTCAGTGTCACTCGGCGGTTTTCCTTCAATATGGCGTCAACTGTTGCAATGCTTTGTGGAGTCACAACTCGTTGTGCCTGACCTGGACGTGGTGCAACTTCCACTGAAGTCACACCATTTGTGAACTTCCTACTCCATTCGTCGACTTGCTGCTGTGACAAACATGCATCACCTTACTGAACCTTCACTTGTCGATGAATTTCAATAGGTTTCACACATTCCCTGTGCAGAAACTGAATAACGGAACGCTGTTCTTTTCCTGGTGCAAGTCGTAAGTGGGGAAGCCGTCTGTATACTCATACTGCGACGGTATGTGTACATCTGCGCTATGCTGCCACCTACAGGCCATTCTGGATGCTGTTTATAGCACGCTTACCAACTTACAGGATAACGACACGAAATTTCAATTTGTTATTACAAATTTAAGGTTTTCAATTTACTCACCCTTGTATTTGCAGCTTGGTTTATAGATTATGATAGTGTCACCTAATTGTTGGAAGGCATGGCCAGCTGGCAGCCGGGTGTGTGGCAGGAGGTTTTGAGACCACGCCTACCAATTTATCTTGTATCGCTTTTGAGGGGATGGTTGGAAAAACATCACTAGCCAACTCTTTCGCCTCTCCCGGAGTCTGGAACAGTCGGGATATTTCATCTAACCAGGAACCTTCTAGATAGGTCAGTTGGTCTTATATAAGCGACGCGGCGGGCTGGAGAGAGTTCAGTTCTTGGCGAACAGCCGTGACGAGCGCTGAGTGAGTAAACGGACCGGAAGACTGTGTACGTGTAACAGATGATTGTGTAACGTGTAATTGTACGTAATTGTGAGTGTAGAGTGGACCTGTGACAGACGAACTGGCGAATTGTAATTGTGTGCGCTATGTAATTCTGTGTAATCGGCAAGTGTTACAATTGTAATTCGGTGGAAATAAAGAACGTTTTGAGTTTGTGCAATTGGAATTTTAATTTCACGAATCCACAATCAGAATATTTAGGCTTCGAACCTGAATGAAAACCTTAAATCTTCGACTATTTAAGCCATATTTTAATCTAATATTGGATATAAGTTGATGATTTTACTAAAACCGCTCATATGTTTTATAGTTGAAAACATTAACGCATCTATTTAATGGAAGTGTAATTTGCACTTCGCGAGCGAACCTAAATCATGTCTAGACAACCGCAAAAACATTTTGTTTATTCTCTGTATCGGGGTGCCATCTATTTTCATTTGATATTTTATAAAAACTGTTTATGCAGCTGTTTAACGAGGAGATTTATTTCATGGCAAAACCGTTGTCTGCCGTACTCATTATTTGTGTTTCTGTGCACTGCTAGTGGAAATGTAGCTCTGTCTCTGCCATATTGAGTTTATGGGTGGTAAGTGGGCTGGCCTCACGAGACGCATTTTGTTTGGTTTCATTGCTGCCCCCTACGGCGCAAGTTACCTGCCGAGTTTTATTTAACAAATCTTTTGTCTTTCAGGAAAGTAATTTGAGGGCTGTTCAATAAAGAATGATCACAATTTTGTTTTCGATAACATACGTTTAGTCATCCTCATAATTTTGATGGTCCTTCTCAAAATAGTCTCCCCTGAATGCATCCCAGGCGACCGCAAAGTGAGGTGTGTGCTGGACAACACGGCGCTGGGGCGGGTTTTCTCCGGGACCTCCGGTTTCCCCTGCCATGTCATTCCACCGGTGCTCCATCTTCATCTCATGTATCATCAGTGTCACCGCCTGCGGTGCCGTATGTAGTAAAAGCGGGCGTTAAACACTACACATTTCATTTTCATTTTTAGAGGGAACTTAATGTTAGTGATATTGAGAATGGAAGCATTAAATGATGAACAGAACAGAAAACAATTACAAAGAATTGTAGATAAATGAACCAAAACTAAATGGCTTGTACAATGAGACGAGCACTTCATTTCACCTGTTTGATAATACTAAATAAAGCATTTGTAACTGAAAAGAAAGCTTTTGATATTTACAGTAAGTGGTTGAAAGTATTGTACAATTGATGTAATTATTTTTACAATTCATATTTTTAATGAAACTAAATTAATTGTACGTTCGTTGAACTCCCTTCAGCTCTTTCATCCATCAAAACCATATCCGTCATTTCGGCGTTCGTATAGTGCTCCATATTGCTTGGGTTTGCTATCTAAGTACACGCAAAATCCTCCCTGTTAGGACGGAATGTGTAGTTTTGCACTGAAGAGCAACCTTGCAACTGTCCAAGTTATTATTGCTATGTTCTGGCCTTATGAACTCTGAAAGGAATGCGTTCACTACACACACGTACAGACAAGGTGACGTAATGATATACGAGTCGTGCACAGATAGAAACGCTGGGAAGATAACATGCAGCCTACTTATTACACAAGTGGCAGCACGTTGTGCAGCTTGTGACACTGGATATGAATATTGTTTTTTCAAAACTTCTTCATCACATTTATCTATAACGTTACTTATAATTTCACGCCCTTTTGAATGCACAACCTTAAATTTCTTAAGATCTTCAGACATGGTGAGAAGATTAGTAACTCTTACTACACTGAACTAGTTCTGCATCTTGCTACGCAAGTAGGCTACGTGACTTTCTGCAGGTGATTGCTGAATGTTTAGTGTATTGCTCACTCGCTGCGTAACCGGACAACGGTTCCCCTCTCCCCCACACCTCATCCCGCGGAGGTCACGAGTCCAGAACACATCTATAGTCGACCTTTTCCACAAGTAACTGCCCTTTGCCCCAATATTTGAAAGGTAGGCTAGAGTTACTGATAAATAGCAAGGAGCAATGCTTTTGTTTTTGTGGCCGGTGTGTCCCATAACAACTTTTGAGCTTGACACACCAGAGGTTCCTGCGCTACCTAATCACACAACCATGTAATATTCAATGCTGCACAAAATTATACCTAACAGAACTTGGAAGCTGTGCCACCGAAATTTGAACTAGTTAAGTTATAAACTACGGCTATAATCGTTCGGTGACGTATTGAAACATCCTGTATACTTCAGTCTAAATTACTTTCCTATTTTACATTTCCATTTTGAGATAAAGCCAATAGTGCAGTAATGGACTTATAAATACCACATGACATAAAAACAATGGGAGTTTCGTACGTAAACAAAAGAGGGGTGCATAGCTTTACATATTGTTGCAAATGTTAAAGCTGTCAATGGAAGTCATTAAGTGTTACCAAAACAAAACAACTGCACAGAGAAACATATCATAAGATCTGTGCTGCATGTGCTACTTTCTATGTGTAAACAGCTATAAATTTTACAGCTTGCTTCATAAGGGCAGGGAAGGGAGTAAAAGTAAGTGCAAGATAAAATCTACCCTACAGATGCGGCAGCAGTTTAGCCAACTTCTTCCTGCAAAGCCGGCTGCCATCAAACTGAAACTGGAAATTATATTTCCTTTTTAACAGGAATTTTCTCTAATCTCTGTCCTCGGATTTATTGACCTCAGCGACCCCAAACAGTTTCCTGCCTGTCTACCTCTTCCAGTGATATCCTGCACCAAGGAGAAACGTAAATTCAATGCTTCGTGTTTATTTGGCGGAAATGAGCATTAGAGTTGGAACGCTTTTGAAAGAAAGATAGAAAATTTAAGAATTGGCTGAACTCTCTTACGATTTATAAGTTGAGGTCTTAGGCAGTAATTATTTAAATTAAGGAGTCAAAAGGCAGAGTGAGATACCTATAATCTTCGAAAAAGTTAAAAGCGTTTGGAGGCGGGCCGTATAGCAGATTCCAGCCAATCCTAAACTTGCCCAGTGTAGCACCGCTGCCGAATGTAGTACACGCATCTCAGGCAGCTGAAGTGAGAACATTACATTAATTAAGAAAGAATTTTATTTTCAGGTCTTAACCGTACAAAAATCCTGTCTCTACCATACTTATAAGTCGAGCGATGCACCTTTTATCTTCGCATGTTATTCTTACAGCCAACATCCATCAATTCAACACGATAAGCCTGAAAAACTACACCACACCTTCCTCATAGTATTTATCTCAAGCATAAATAAATAATGCACCTTTCATTAAAACAGAAGTCACGCAGTTTGGAACAGAGTTAACTTTTTTTTTTTTTTTTTTAATTTACGTCCTCCAAAGTAGTCATATCGGACGATGAATGGAATGAGTGAAATGATGCACAAATGAACCCGGGGTCCATAGAGCTTAGGGTTATCCGACATTCATCTTTCATAATGAGGGAAAACCCCGGGAAAACCTTATCCAGGTAACTCACCCTGACCGAGATTCGAACTCGGGAACTCTTGATTGTGAGCCAGACATACTACCACCACGCTACCGAGGCGGGCTAGCTTTTAGATTGTTTTCAGAGTAGAGGTGTTGTTTAAGTGAATGGCACCGTAAAGTCGTGTGTCGAACTCGAGCTGTAATGTTGTTAATATACGAGGTCTGTTCAATAAAGAATCATCATAATTTTTTACGGAAATAATTTTTCGCACTAAAATTCAATCCTGTTATATTCCGTTAGCTTAATGTTTAGCAAACACGCCGTAGTAATTTCATTGTTGGTACTCCTGGTTCCCGCCCGTGAGAACCAGGTGAGTTCAGACATGTTCAGTATCGCCTACCGCTGCAATGGAGGTAACATGCAGTTAAAGTTGATGTTAGAGGAAGATCCGAAGTTTCTTTCAAACGTAATCACTGCTGATAAAACTTGGCTACATCATTTTGATCCTGAGAGCAAACAGCAAAGCTCAGTGTGGAAATCTCCTTCAACACCAACCCCCCCAAAAAGCAAAAGTGGTTGCGTCTGCTGGGAAAGTTATGGTCATTTATTCTTTGATATTCATGGAATGGTTTATCAGCATGTTGTACCTGCACACACATCAGTAACTGGACAATACTACAGGGATGTCCTGGAAACATTGCAGGTCCATATCAGGTGCAAAAGACCACATTTCCATGAAGGAGACTGGATGCTGCACCAAGATAATGCGCGGCCGCATATTGCTAATGTTGTTGCGGAATATCTTGCAAAAATGAACGTGAAGTGCATCCCTCACTCTCCTATAGTCCGGATTTAGCCCCATGTGACTTTTTTCTATTCCCTAACTTGAAGAAACGCCTTCGTGGGAGGCATTATCTATCATCAGAAGCAGTAGTGAAGGCTGCGGAGGCGATTTGAAAGAACTCTCAAAAATAGTTTTCAGCATGGCTTTGAAGACTGGCACAAACTCTGAGACAATTGCATCGCATTCGGGGGAGACTATTTTGAGAAGGACTATCAAAATTATGAGGATGAGCAAAGGTGCGTCGCCAAAAAAAAAAAAATTGTGATCATTTTTTACTGAACAGCCGTCGTATATTAAATTAATATCATTATACCCATATGTGATCCGAGTGTGTGAACATGTCCCTCGAAGCTGGAACAAGTGATTTTTTCTATCAACAAACGTGAAGTGATTCATTCTCAGCGCAGAAAAAATATATTTAATATGAGCAAGTTTTTACGAAAGGATTCCAGGATATAGGGCAACTAAAGATTTTTCAAAATTCCAGCAATTAACTCTGTAACCTTTTGGTGTAGGTAGTGTACACACAGTGTCACAAAAATGAAGTGAAGCAGCTTCATCCTTAGAAAAAAGAGCATGCCTGTGTTTCAATTTCCGGGAAAGATTCATGAAGTTGGAAAGCGTGTTACTGGATTGGAAACCGTGCGTGCTGTTCCACTGCTGTGACGGGTGTCAGTGTAAGATCTTAATGTTTTAGGAGTATTTAATGTGTTGTCTAATTACGGGTCAGTTGGAGAATTTAATGTCCTATCGGCACGTTGGCCATAGTAGCTCAATGGTAGAGCGGCTGGACGGAAACCAGAAGATCCGTAGTTCAAATCACGGCTATAGGATTGAATTTTTTCAGTCATTCTCTAAGTCTCCACTAAAAAGCTACTTTACTTATGAGAGCACCTAATGATAGCTTGGTAATCAAAGTTGCACTAACAAATATTTATCTATTTTTTTCTGTAATTTACGTCTTTTAACTTTTTTATGTCATATCGGACGATGAATGGAATGGGTGAAATGATGCTCAAATGAGTCTGGGGTCCATAGAGCTTAAAGTTGCCCGACATTCGTCTTTCAGGATAAGGGGAAACCCTGGAAAACAACTTATCCAGGTAACTCACCCTGACCGAGATTCGAACTCGGGTCCTCTTAAACGTAAGGCAGACACGCTATCATATAGGCTACCGAGGCGGACATTTATCTATTATTTCATGAAAAGATTAAGCATAAGTCTAATGAACTAAGATTAGGTGATTGGCAAGTGCTGCAATGTCGTAATTAGTAAACATTTACATTTCCGGTACACCTAAAAAATAGTTTGACACATTTTTCCCTGTAAGTGTGAAATATTTAGAAACTTATATTTAATATCTTGTCGGACAACAAGCTAGGAGAAAAGACGATTAGAAATCGGTCCCATCATTAAAACATTTTAAGAGATATATCCACTAAAGAGATAAAACACAAAAATTACTCACAGGCAAAAGATTACCATAACCCGCATTACTAAACAAAAGACTGTTTGCAGTAAATTAAACACCATGTCAAGAGATGGCGTGAGTGCAGGAAACTAATTATTAAAACTAATAATTTAGAAACTTATAATTAAAATTACGGTGGTAGAAATAATATCGTACCAAAGAAGTAAAATATTCATTTATAAATTGATAAAACGGCTCCTTTAAATGAACTTTTAGAACATATAAATTAGGCTTCAGATACACATTTTTAGACCAGGTAAACTTGACTCTTAAAAGGAATCAAAAGGTTAGTGAAGATGCAATGAGATGCCAACGTTTGGGTATTCTTTCAAGGATTAACACGTAAGATCACCAGTATCTGATAAATATCAAGAAATAGGTCAACACGTAGACATGAATATAAAAAGAAGTTTAGTTTTACAGACTTTGTGTCACATAATTCAGCGAAAATGAATTACACGAATGATCTTACAGAAATAGCTTTACGCCGCAATATAAATTTAGACACAATGTATTATATAGGTAGAGTCAACATGAAAAATTCAATGTCACGGCCGGGATTTGAATCATGCATCTACTGGTTTCCGTCCAGTCGCTCTGACCTATTGAGCTACCATGGCCAATTTGTCGTCCTGACACTAAATTCTCCATTTCACTCGAATATTTCCCCAGTAGACCACTAGGGACTCTCGCAATTGAGATACGCCTTTTGTGGCGACTTACTATCGTAAGTACTTGAGTCCCAGGCTTCATCATTTAACTCTTATTATTTTAGTTAACTGATGGAAATTAATAATTTTTCACACTAGCCGTATATAGACTAAGGTTTTGGATAGTCAAATGAAGAATTCAATGCCACGGCCGGGATTTGAACCACGCATCTACTGGCTGCCGTCCAGTCGCATAGTCCAGTATATACGGCTAGTATGAAGAAATGATTAATTTCCATCAATTAACTAAAACAATGTATTTTAATTCAGTGAATTTATTAATTTAAATTTCAGAAATTTCTCATGAACAAGGTATGTGAACAAATTTCAAAATCAACACATATGTCCAATATTTTCGATATCTTTACTATGAGCATTTCCTATAATAGAATGCACTAGGTACAATTTGGTGTTTTAGTGTATAATTTCCAGAACATATTTAAGTTTTAAATAAAAATTTATTAATTGTGATTTCTAGAAATGTTCCAGGCATATTTGCTTTTTAACTTTTATTTCTCTCAATGCAAAACTAAACATTTTAGTATAGTAAATGTAAGTTTTTGAACCTTCCCAGTTTTTAAAGCTTCTTTATACTGTCGCGACAGCCTTGTTGAGGCGGCGTGGCCGACTAGTTCAAAAAGACGGACAGTGCAGTGCGCAGATAAAAGCTCGCCGAAACGGTGGGGGGAACGGTGACGAATTTCTAGAGAGTTGGTCCTTCTTTTAGCCCTGTCTTGATTGCTTAAGGACATTCCGGATAGTGAGTAATCTATAAAAAGGAAGCCGCCGCCTGCCACAGTGAGTCAGTCGGTAATTGGACGCGTAAGCGTGAACAGCTGTGTGAGCTGTGTTTGTGGTCATTGACCTTGCAAGTTGTATTGGGTATGTGACGTAATTCGGACTGTCAGATTTATTTCTATGGAAATAAAGAGCAATTTTTAGTGTTTGTAACCTGGATTTTTAATTTCACGAACCCACAAAGTACAATACGGTATTGTTTGCAATAAAATGAGAATAAAGGTATTAAGGAAAAGGTGTTCATGTTGCTATAAGAAATTCAGTTAGATTCCATATGGAGATTTAACTGGAAATACAGGCTTTGAGAGCCCCTGGTTAAAAAAAAGCAGCATTTTCGAAAAGGCCTTTGAGTGTACATCAGTGAATGTATGTCTTGGTGTATTTCTGAAAAAGATAACTAGGAACAAACTTTCGGATGAATTACTAAATTTTTGGTTCAATACCTTCTAGAAGGTGACACGAAGGTTTGCAAGAAAATTTAAATTTCCCCATTATCTACATTTTTACCAGGAAATGTTTTCAAAATGGTTTTAACGATGTTGATAAAAGCATATGTTAGGTTAAACAGAAAATGAAGCTAGCTATAGTGAAGCAATGAATATTACCTAAATATAAATATTTCTAACAAAAGACTTCACTTATCTTAAGAAAGTGGTGTTAATGGAGATCGATTTCACAAATAGATGATGAAAACAATCTGTTTTTGAAATCTATCTCCATTGGAAAGAAGAATGAACATCATTTTCTTAAGAAAAGTAAAGCTTTTATTACAAATATTTATATTTGTGTTACATATGTTAGGCTATTTTCATTGAAAATGATTAGCACAGCTCGAATTTTGTTAGGAATAACCTTTGAATCCTCTTCATCTTTAATGACTTTGGAATAATCGGTAAACTTCCTATCGTCAAAACAAAATAGACGAAACAGGAATTTGGGTCTCGTTAAAGCCAACGATTTACTTCAATTAAATTTTTTGTTTGGAGTTAACCATTTTGTGGGTATTTCTTTGTAACATAAATCTTGCTTTTATGTTCAGACTTTACTATGCCACATTACTTTTTTAATTTTAAGTATCACTTACTCTATAGTTGTTCAAATACGTATAGCTTATCATATGGGAAAACTTCATATTTTCTTCTGTTAATGTAAAGAAAACGGAATTTCAAAGTCATTACCTAATGACCAGTTTTTAAATGGTTTGACTACACCGGAGCTGTCGTAAGTTTATATGCTGAAGTAAACAAAGCGTGAACATGTATTACTCCGTCGGCGACTGTGATTGGACGGAATAGTTGCACCTATATATAGTTCAAGTAGGCCTTTTTAATTGCTGTACATATTCTTTACTTGTACATATTTTGGACTTGACAAATTTAGTGTATTTGAAACTACTTGCAAAACATGTCCAATATAATTTCCTTTTGCCACTTTTTTAAGGTTTCTCTTTGTGATATTTTACATATTGCATGGAAGCTGCCAATTTTAAACTGATTGTCTTCTCACTCTAATTAATATATACAAATTACCCTTACATTTACCAAATATAATACTAATTAATTATTGTTTGACCGTTGTATTTGCAATAATGTAATGTTGTTTAATTATTTAGTATAAGATGTAAAGTCCTTAAATTGAGGTGGGAACTATATTTTACATCCGCAGTGAGTTACAAAGCTAAACAGCCAATGATATCGCACACGTACACGTTGCTTCTATTCACATGACTCTGGTATAGTGCTTAAGGCTACAGTATTCTCCAATTCCCATGTAACAAGAAACAACACAACAAAACATTAATACAAATGATGATGATAATAATAGTAATAACAACAAATTTTTCTCCCTTTGTAGTCAATACTGACGTTAGGAGGCGCTTGGGTTCCCTCAGAACGACGGAGCCAAAGCGTCTTACCTCAGAGATGAAATCAGCGGTTGAGGGGTCGGTCCAACGCTTGAGATGAATGACTGATGGAGCAATTGGTGGAATGGTGGTGGAGGAAACCGGAGGGCCCGGAGGAAACCCACCCCAGCGCCATGTTGTCCACCACAAATCCCACTTTGTGGTCGCCTGGGATCGAACCCGGGCCGCCTAGGTGGGAGGCGGCCGCGCCGTGGCTCAGTCGTTAGACCGCTTGGCTCTCAGCCCGGGTTCGATCCCAGGCGACCGAAAAGTGAGGTTTGTAGTGGACAAGACTGCGCTGGGGCGGGTTTTCTCCGGGACCTTCGGTTTCTCCCGCCATCTCATTCCACCGGTGCTCCATCTGCATCTCATGTATCATCAGTGTCACCGCCTGCGGTGCCGTATGTAGTAAAAGCGGGCGTTAAGCAATACACATTTCATTTAGGTGAGAGTCAAGCGGCCTAACTACTCAACCATGGCGCGGCCTTTTAATAATAATAATAATAATAATAATAATAATAATAATAATAATAATAATAATAATAATAATAATAATAATAATAATAATAATAATAATAATAATAATAATAATAATAATAATAATAATAATAATAATAATAATAATAATAATAATAATAATAATAATAATAATAATAATAATAATAATAATAATAATAATAATAATAATAATAATAATAATAATAATAATAATAATAATAATAATAATAATAATAATAATAATAATAATAATAATAATAATAATAATAATAATAATAATAATAATAATAATAATAATAATAATAATAATAATAATAATAATAATAATAATAATAATAATAATAATAATAATAATAATAATAATAATAATAATAATAATAATAATAATAATAATAATAATAATAATAATAATAATAATAATAATAATAATAATAATAATAATAATAATAATAATAATAATAATAATAATAATAATAATAATAATAATAATAATAATAATAATAATAATAATAATAATAATAATAATAATAATAATAATAATAATAATAATAATAATAATAATAATAATAATAATAATAATAATAATAATTGCCTTCCTCGATTAATTTGAAATAAGTGGTAGGATAGGGCTTTGTGGGAATAATTTATTGAGGAATGTATACAGAATGTAACAGGAATGTAACATTATTTTCTTTTCAAGAACGATATATAAATATATTTAATACTTAATACTAAAATGCTCAAAATTTTTGAAAGCGGGATACGAGGCTTTGTAGTTTTCAAAATATTAAAATGTATGTAATGATCCAACTTTTAGCACCCCTGACAAGGCATACACTGACAGTTGTTAGCAATAAAGCGGTTAGTATTCATTTGATGTTGTACCAAACTATTGGGTCAATTTATATCTACTACACGTCATTGGGGCATGCTCACCTTTCTGTAACACGATATATATCAGTAATATACTGGTTAATAAAAGCGGCATCGTCTGGAACAAGCTGGGTAATTGAACTAGCCATGTCCACAACGTGAAACGATTACATGCCTCAGGTAGCTGTTCACTAACGACATTTCGTATCATCAGGTGCTGCTTTCAAATCAATAAAACACTCCTTGTGCTTCAAAACAAAAGTGCTACACACTAGTGCTGGTGTAGGTGTTCAACTAAATTCACTGATAATTATTCACCTCTCGACGTTTTATGAATATTTTTTTAAATTTGAATGGTGATACAATTGGTTTCATTTACCTTCTTCGTTACTTTATGAAACAGCTGAACTGTGATATCTAACATTTTATGATGAATTCTCCTTCCCAGTCTTTATCGCTTATAACTGCAACTTTTCAGTCCCGGCTATCCACAAACGCTGTTCAATAAAGAATGATCACAATTCTTTTTTGACAACGTACCATTACTCATCCTCATAATTTTGATGGTTCTTCTCAAAATAGTCTCCCCTGATGTGACACACTTGAACCAGCGTTTCTGCCAGTCTTCAAAGACATGCCGGGAATCATTTTTGAGAGATCCTTCAAAATCGCATCCGCATCCTTCACCACTGCTTCTGTGAGGGATAATGCCTCCCACGAAAGCCTTTCTTCAAGTTAGGGGATAGAAAAAGTCACATGGTGCTAAATCCGGACTACAGGGAGGGTGAGGGATGCACTTCACGTTGATTTTTGCAAGATATTCAGCAACAACATTGGTAATAGGCGGCCGTGCATTATCGTGTTGCAGCATCCAGCCTGCTTCAAGGAAATGTTGCTTTTGGTGCCTGATATGGACTGGTAATATCTTCAGGATATCCTCGTAGTATTGTCCATTTTCTGATGTGTGTGCAGGTACAGCATGCTCATAAACCATTCCATGAATATCAAAGAATGAGATGAGCAGATATTTCCCAGCAGAAGCAAGCACTTTTGCTTTTTTGGGGGGTTGGTGATGAAGGAGATTTCCACACTGTGCTTTGCTGTTTGCTCTCAGGATCAAAATGATGCAGCCAAGTTTCATCAGCAGTGATTACGTTTGAAATAAACTCCGGATCTTCCTCTAACATCAAACTTAACTGCATTTAGACATGCATGCGAACGTCTTTTTGTTCGGGAATCAACAGTCTTGGAACCTATCGTGCAAAAACACGACTCGTGTGTAATGTTTCTGTCACCAACGTGTAGGTAGCACCCAATGAAATGTTCAGTATTTGAGAAACTAATCTGTAGGTAATTCGTTGATCCTCTCTCACAATGGCAGCAGCAGTGTTTGTATTTTCTTCCGTAAGAGCAGTAACTGGAGCACCGGATTCACATTCCTTGGAAATTAATTGTCTCCCCTCTTTAATCATTTTAAACCACCTTCTAGCTGTGCTGTAGGGAAGAACAGACTCTCCATAGGCCTCCTGTAACATTTTATAGGCCTCAGCTGAAGATTTGTTGAGACGAAAGCAGAATTTCAAAGGCGCATATTCTTCCTGGCGTGTTACCTCCATTGCGGCGGTAGGCGATACTGAACATGTCTGAACTTACCTGGTTCTCCGATTCGGAACCCAGGAGTACCAACAATGAAACTACTACGGCGTGTTTGTTTGACCTTAAGCTAACAGAATATTATAAGATTGAATTTTAGTGCGAAAAGATGTTACCTAAAAACTTATGATCATTATTTATTGAACATCCCTCGTATATTCATTGCGATCCATATAAATCTGAACCATCTCAATAGGCCATAATTTCGCTTTGAAAGCCCGTAGAATGCAGAAATATGTTTTAAATATTTCAGCGACTCTGGAAGAATTGACAACACTGACAATTTTGGCAGTTGTGTAGTCATAACAGCAACTTACCAGAGAGCGTGTTTACATTTTGAAAACACATTGGAAGACAAATTACTTTGTAACAACACTACAGGAATTTTGAAGACAATTTAAGGTACGCGATGTCTGGGCAAAGGCAACAACTTTATCTTTGTTAATCGAATAATATCAAAAGGTCTGTGGCACCCAGATCCCCTGACCTAACCTCACCGGATGTTTTCTTGTGCGGATATCTATAAACTATAGTGTACAAGAATAGGCCACGGACAATTGATGTTATCAAGGAATCCATTCGAACCAAAATAAGTAACATTGGCGAGGATACTCTCCGTAAAACTTCAGAGAATATGATGAGACGAGTGCAAATATGTATAGATGCTGGTGGAGGACACTTCCAACATTTTCTCTGTGATGTAAATAGTGTAATGTAATCTTCCAATTGTGTAATCTTCCAATTGTGTATTATATTCTCCCACCTGTGTCCTATTATTGGTTCAAAAGTCGTGGCCTATTGCAAGTTTATATGTATCGCACTATATATAGAAGTGAATTGATGTTTGTTAGTCTCCCAAAAAACTCGAGAATGTCTGAACCAATTTGCCTAATTTTGATTTTAAAATATCTGTATAAGTCCAATGAAGCTTTAAAAGGTGAAGGAAAAATCAAGCTATAAGTGATAATGAACCGGGATTTCAACGAAATATGAAAGTAGACATTCAAACTTTTACGGAACAATACACCTTCTTTTATTTTCGACAAACAAAAGCATTACAAAGTACAAAGATACTCCACTCCCAGCCAAAGCCTTCAAAGCTATTTCACTTAACATATGTTATTAAATAACGTTTGTCATTTGTTATCAAGACTGAAATTCCTTTATGTAGCCTGGTGATATACTTTACGAAGATGAGACACAAAATTAATTTATGACGACACTCTAGCACTATAAATATTTGACCACAGACAATTGTTGTAAAATATTGTGGAATCATTGGATATCTTCTGTATAATTTGTGCTTGCGAATTCGTGAATGTGAATTGAGTTGATACAAAATAAATTGAATTCCTTTTGCGACTTTTTGAAGTTCACGAAAACTTTTTTACTGTGCCAAGAAGAAGACGACCTCTCTTAGGTTGTAGAAATCAAATGTGCGACGAGCTACGTCACGTGTTGACCGCACTGATGAGCAGCGAAACGCAGGTAATGCTAATTGTCGTATTGGTATGTCAGAATTGCCTTCTAGAGTGTCTGTTTCTTCCGGGGGAGTATTTTCCGTACAAATAAGTTGACACAGCCATAAACCAGGATGACGTAGTCGACTATACCACAGAGTTTTTAAATTCAGTAGAATTTCCCGGACTCCCACCCCACACATTTAAAATTGAAAGTGGGGTCAGTTGTGATCATGCTCCGTAACATTAACCAATCACGACTGTGCAATTGAAGGAGACTAACTAAACAATATTTTAATAAACAATTTATAAGTATCATTACCAAAGTTCTTTTAATTTATCTCTTTAGTACAAATTGTTACTCAGCACAATACAGTAAACTGAAACGGTGCATTGTAATTGGCATGTGATTTCTGTATTTAACAAATAAATACAAAATGTAGAGACGCGTCAGTAACTTTTACTTCAGGACCTTAAAGTAAGCCTCTTGGGTACCAACAACCTTCTGCTAGCATTTATTACCCTTTGAAATAGTATTTATTTTATTGTCACGGCGACGTGCATAAAAGGTTCGGTGCAGAGAGATAAGCGCGGCTTGTGTACACAATGTGCCTGCAGATAAAGACAAAAGACGGATAGTGTATCACTGAGATAAAAGGCATGCCTAAAACGATTAAGTTAGAAAATTCTGGTAACATCTTGATTGATGGAGAGCGTTCGGTTTCTTGATTGTTCTGGAACAGTCTGGAATTATCAGTGGAGGTATTTAAGGGAGCGACGACTCGCCAAAGAGCAGTCGTAAACAGGATTGTAGTGTTGTAACGAGAACTGATGTAGTAAACAGATGTAATCAGAACGCTGTTTGCTTTGGTAATCGAACTTGGTAGATTGTGATTGTGTATGTGACGTAATGCTGCTACATTTCTACGGAAATAAAGAATATTTGGGATTTCTGTAACTTGGACTTTTAATTCTACGAACCTACAAAGTCACAATTTCCGCAGTGTGTTCAAGGTTACCCTTACCCTTGAGGGCTTGCTGTACGTCACACACTTGAGCCGGAGAAGTTGCCTATGCAGAAGGAGCTTGTCTTTTGTGCTTAAAGTTCTGTAAATAGGTCTTCAGGATAAATTGCTTTTCTGTATTATAATTATTAACTAAATGACTTTAATTGATATTGATAAGTACCACAATAGTTAATCAGTTTCACATTTTATCTCAATAAACAAAAGATAAGGATATATTTCGCAATGTTGTTTTATAAATATATTTTATAATATATTTATTTTGGGGAGCACCTCAGGCTGCTTGTTCTATCTGGAACAGGGCGTGGTGTCAGCGCTGGCTGGTGTATATTTAGTTCCAGAAGGTGTTCTCAGGATATCGAACCCTTTATCCAGACTGTGTAGATACTTCCATACTGCTGAAACAGTTGTGATTTAATTTTAAACAATAGAAGCACGAAAGTAATTAATTTTTGTACCTGTTATATTATATTGCTGAAGTAGTATTAGTAAATCCTGTTCAAATTAGAATTTTATCAGATAAGTTTCTCGATAAGCTCTTAAACTCTGGAAGGAATACGCATGACAACCTTTAACCAAACGAGATGCTTCAGATGATAGCTTCTGTAGCTCGTATTTGGGACGTTCGTTCACATTCCTTTTATAAGCCAATTTGAGTGGTTTTTATGTGGTGCATCGTAGCTGGCAGTTGGATCTAAATTGTCTGTGTAAAACTACGAACTTACCCTTCATCTACTGATCAAAGAAAACAAAAATATAAACAACAGGTGGCACATTAAGCTAATATACAACTAAGGTTATGTATCTGAAGATATCTAAGCACATAGACAAGAAGGAAACTGCGCAACTGGGCTCTCTGTCTGACATTCGGACTCAGATGAGCCAACAAACTTAGAAAATCTTAGGAGTTAGTTAAGAGACTTAAAAGCAATCTGTCACGACTATTCGCTTACGTTACTCGGTCCAGAATAAATTGCTTCTGTATGTTCCTTTTAAACTTGGTGAACACTCCTATATCCGGTAGTGTGAACTACTGCCGCTGGCCTTTGCTCTCGCTAATTGAGTTATCCCCGACATCATTGTTTTGCACCGCTGACAACGTAAGGAAAATGACAAAGTACGTATATTGGCAATTTTACTGTAGCTACAGGAGATAATTTAGAATTACTGGAATTAGTGATGACTTATATAACGCTGACCAACTGTTGATAAATCTGATAGTTAAAGCCACTGAAAATTAGATACCTAATTTCTGAAATGTTTAGTGAAATTGAAGACATACCCGGGAAAACGGGTTAACACGCATTATTTAAAATGGAGAAAAACATTTTCTGTGAATTAAAATATAAATAAACACAATAAATAATAATAAATACTGAATAATAAACACAGATGTATATAAACACAGGAAAAGATAGCTCTCTGCGGCAAAAACCTGTAGCAATAATTAATGCGCAGTGATGGCGTTTGTAGATGCTATGATGATGCACTTCTCACCTTTGGTGACGATCTTGAAGAGATCTTGAAGTTTCTTCTGTAACACTGGATAATTAGGCGCATCTGTAATTCTTAAGCGATGAGTTCTTTTTCTTTCCCAGGGTCGCGGTAACAGGGCTGATAAAGTTAGTATTACAACTTTTAAAGAATGAATAAATAATACATTTCTTGTGCAAAGATGTTAATTTAATTCCTCATAAACATTTTAAACTCTTTGATACAATTCTAAATATTATTAATGTAGTCTTTTTACAAACATCAGTTGATGCAACGATGAACTATTTCTTTAGTTGTGCACATGCTTCTTATGCATCTTTGATGCACACAGAAATTTGTTTCTGCACACACTCGGAGAGACAAATAGTCTTACTCCTAAGACTTTCATAAGGAGAAGAGCAAAATCTTTTAAAACATTTAAAAACTTCTTATCATGTTACGTTGTCATGGTTACATCATTACCTACCTTACAGCACTTTATTTTATTACAAATACTAATCTCTTTGACTATTCCTAACAAAGCATTAAGTATTTAAATAACTGCTACAGCAGAGGGCAGCACTTATTGCAAAATATTTTAGAGTTACGCCGTTTTTCCAGGAATATCTTCAATTTATTCTAAAGTTTAAATACGAAAAACTATATGAACTTTACTACAATGAATATTCAACAGTCCTCTCAGATAAATTGAGAATAATAAACTAAGTTAATGAAGAGACTTGCCATTAGCAAATAAAATAGTTTTCTTTTTATATAAACAATCTGTAGTTTTTATATGTGGAATTTGTTGATATTTATATTCCATAATTGAAATATTAACTCTTGTTTGTTTTTTGTTTCAGTGAAGAAAGCTAGATATGTTGGAGCACAAGGTAAGTACAGCGTTATAACAAATAATAACCACATTTTTATCTCATATCCCTAACCAAGTAGCATGAAATTTACTCAAATTGATGACGAAGTTCGAAATAACCAATTATAGGCGAAGTCTATAATTTAAAAATAACTAAAAATAAAATTAATCAAATTAATCTCACTGTTGTTTAAATCTTGGTGTTCATTATACTGGGTATATTACAAGGAGGTAGGGATTTTCAAAATAAGACATTAGTAAGAATAACTGAAATTAGTTTTATAACAAATAACTGCCTTCATTTAACGATGTGACATATAATTATTGACGTATTTTAGAATGTAATGACAAACACGTAATTGTAAAACAAACTAAAGTTCAAATTTATCTTGAAATATCTTGCTACACAATATAATGGTCTTTGGACACATTGAAGTGTTGGATCTATGAGAATTGCTTACGTACTTTATCACAACTTTTGAAAAAGAATAATTTCTGATACTAACACAAATTTATCATTTTATGCAAACCTTAACCTATACACGGCTAGTGTGGAAGAATGATTGATTTGCCCACAACTAAGCGGCAGTATAAACAACTATGACTTAAGTTACCCATAATAAAACTTCAGAAAAAACACAGTAAAAGACCATAACAATGGCGTCTTACGACCAAGATTTAAATAATATTTTAAAACTATACTTTCAAAACTAAAAATATGCACCAAAATAATAACAATCAGCACTAAAACTTAGTTCTCCAATTGTGTCCCATAGAATATTAAAACAATTTATATAGATCGAAGAGCAACGGTGAAGCGATCAGAATGAACAAAGTTGAAGTTACTTCTCTAAAAACGAATACCTAAAGCTCATATAGGTGAAGGTCGGGAGAAAAGTATCTTATCTAGGCAGCTAAATTTAATAGCTTAGCTTGATATGATACAGAGACTTCACCGAAAAACAAAACAGGAGGAACCCAGGTAATGTTCATCTCCCACTTAGGCTAATATTAAACAAAACATAAATAATACAAACTTGGCAGATATTTATTTCATTACTCTTTAAAGGCTGAGTTTTATACGAGGGTCGGCTGGTAAGTCCATGGCCTCACAATAATAAAACATCTATTTTATTTATTTCTTAGTATAATTTACAGAAACACTAACACATCTGTCATATCAGTGTTCTAAATTTAAATAAACCATCCTTGTAGTCGATTTATCATTACCCTCAAAATAGCTGTTTACCACATCAGTGACCTCGTTACTATGAACTCTTCCTCCTCTAAGAAACTGTTTGAGGTTCGGGAACAAGTGATAGTTACTGGGTGCTAGATCTGGTGAATAGGGTGGATGTTCAAGCAATTCGAAGTTTATTTTGCACATTTTTCGCATTGCAATGACTTATCTATGGGTCGGAGCATTGTCGTGAAGGAACATCTTTTACTTAGCCAAATGAGGTCTTTGCCCTTATACTTCATAACTTAAACATTGCAGTAAGCTTGCTTAGTAGTCACCTTTTACCCTTATCCAAGTAATCAATAAAAATAATTCCCTGTGCATCACAGAAAACACTCGTCATAACCTAGGTAGCTGACAAAATTGACTTTGCCATTTTTGGAGTTGGTTTACCTGGCAGAATCCACTGCTTTGACCGTGATTTAATTTCTGTGGTGCAGTAATGTATCCAAGTTTCATTCATGGTAATAATCCGTCTCAAAAATTGCTTGGTATTTTTACGGTGTAGCTCCAAATTCTTAACAGAAACAGTTTTTTATTTACATCTTTTGATCAAGTGTCAACAAACGTGACATCCATTTTCCACATACCTTGTGATAGCCAAAAACATTACTTAAATATCACCTGCACGTTCTTTTGATATGTTTACAGTCTCTGCTATCTCAAAAAACTTTAATCTGTGGTCTTCCAGTACTAAACAATGAATTTTTTCAATGATCTCTGACGTTGTGACTTCCACAGGGCGTCCAGAGCGAGGCTCATCACTAGTACTCGTACGTCCCATTTTAAACTCTGCTACTCACCTTTTAATTATTGTATATGAAGGGCCAAAGCTTTCCAATGTGCTGTCCACTTCCTTCTTTATTTCTTTAGGCCTTAAGGTAATCATAATAGATTAGATATGAAAATTTGATATATTCGTTAAATGTGAAACAGGATGTCGGTTGAGCAGTTAACCATGAGGAAGTTGTCTGTGAGGGAGGTCCACATGGTCGACATTCGTGAAAAGAGGCGAAGGCCTTCCTTAGTAGCTGGTCACCGGAACAAAAGTGACCAAAGGCCATATGGTTAGGGAATTCTGGAGTGTGAATAACACATTTTCACACTGCTAGGCTGGTCGTCGAGGAAGTAAGACCTGACACGAAGAGGAACTATTTATTCTTGCGGAAATAGCGAATTACGTGTTATCCTATGGTCATTATTATAGACTGGTGTACATTGGTCAGCAAATTCTCAATTTACATGAATATTAGAACAAGAAGCAGATATTAAACAAATCTTAAACTTGGGTTTCGGTGTCATCCTTATTCATTATACACTCACCCTACCGCAAGATAAGACTTGCTCGAGACTGACGCTAGGCCATACTCACAGCTTCAAATTTGTAACACGTCGGGATATTGTGGCGACATATATTAATACAAAAATAGTTATAATAATCACGCAGGCATTCAGAAATTCAAGTATAAAACATTAACTAAAAGAGGATTTGTATCAACATCACACTGGACTTATATATGAGGTAAGCTTATCATCATCTCTTCCTAAAACAAAACGTCGCGACAATAACTTGTCAAGTTCATTTTTACAAGTTATAAGCAGAACTGAACAGGATATGGTCAATTGGGAGTAAGATTAGGATTTTATTACGGGGGGGGGGGGGAATTCGGTATGTAGGCCACCATGCTGAGCTCATTGTTTCTATGTCCCCAAGTGGGGCAACCCCGGGAGGAAGGATGAGGCGTAGGAGTCACAGGACGGCGGACCCAGAGAGCAGGGTCCCTACAGTTTACTTGGATAGAGAATTCCTCCTACAGGCCAGGACGACGATCTCGTTCCTACCGAGTTGCTTCACGAAGCCTCAGGTCTTCCAAACGTGGAGGATGAAATTAGGCGTCGGGCATCAAAATTCTACGCTACTTTACCCAGACATAGAAGCCCTTGTTAGATCATTGGGAGATTATGACCCCACTAGACGCCGTTCCAGGCTGCTCCGGGTACTCCGCATGGCTTGTGGGCACCCGAGAAAACCCAGGAGCTAATCCTAACAGTAGCTAAAGCTGAGCTCCACATAATCTTCTAAGCTGTTTGGCATCAAAATTTTCCAACCAAATAACAAAACTTTAAAAATTAAAACACCAGGGTGCAAGGTATTGCGTCCATTCCCACAACCTGAAGGTACATAAAAATTGTAATTTGCAAACAAATTTTTACCTCAAAACCCACATCACACCCTACAAAGTCCCTAAAAGAAAAACTGTACCTGCGGTAGAACCCTTAACGGATGGGCCCGCAGCAAAAACCTTCTGGCTTTATACAGCCAGCCAGCACCTCGGTCGGTGGGTCGGTCAACGAAATTGCTCCCCAACAGCGGGACGGCAACAAGACCAGCAGCCGAGCCCTAATGGTTCCAGGCAGGCGATCTGAGCTCCTAAGGCCCCTGGCTGGCGGTCCCGAAATGATCTGAGCAGAGGAGCTGAGACGGCAACCGACCTAACGGAGGAGGAAGTAGTTTTCCTCAGAGTATATCATCCTGCCATGCACCGCCGATACTCCCACCGACACTTCTACTCTGAAAGAGTCCACCAGATGAGAGATGATATGAAGTGACAATGGAGATAAAATGGAGGGACAGGAAATTCGGGGGACGTGCTTAACCTACCCAGCATTCGCCTAACGACCCGGGAAAACCCCGGAAGAACCCTTGAGTCAGGTAAGTCAGCCATGGGAATCGAAACCGGACCTCCCGAATGCCAGCCAAAGACGAAACCGCCTGAGCCATCCCGCTTTTTTTTTGTAATCTACGTCCTCCAACGTTAAGTCATATCGGACGATGAATGGAATGGGTGAAATGATGCTCAAATGAGCCCGGGGTCCATAGAGCTTAGAGTTATCCGACATTCGTCTTTCAGGATAAGGGAAAACTCAGGAAAAAACCTTATCCAGGTAACTCACCCTGACCGAGATGTGAACTCGGGACCTCTTGTGCGTGAGGCAGACATGCTACCACCACGCTACCGAGGCGGGCTGAGCCATCCCGCTCGGTACAGGATATGGTCAATTGTATATTGGTGAAGGTTGGAAATACTGTCCTTAAAATAACAAAAGATCCCTTTTAATGAGGAACAAACACACTGTTAGAAAGAAAACTGTTTGCTCTTTTCATTGTCATAAAAGATATCCCTGTAGAATGTTTCGAAAGTACGTTTACAGTCTCACAAACACTGCGTCGATTAGATCGACGTTGGCAGTCGCTGCTCGGTATAATCCACTGTGGATTATACCGAAAGTCGGCGTTTTAGGGCAGAATCTTTCCGAAGCGGCGCGGCAGCAAGAGGGTTTGTATCTAATTCTACAAACGACTCGATTAACGTCGAATAGATAAAAAAACTTTGGTAGTAATAGCCTTTAGAAGTTGTATACACATAAAGTATGATACGATATAGAAAGTCACACATCACATTTTTATACGCTACATTCTCCGTGATATGTAGCGGTAACATGTATGTATATGGACGAAACAAAACAAGTGAGCGACTGGAATCCATTACTGTTTGATTGTTAAAGATAGCAGACGCATATAACAGCGTGTTAATGACGCTGATATCCCGCTAACGGCTAAAGTAAAACCCATGGTGCGGCTGGCGCAGGGAATTGAAATTTGGGGCGACTGGGGGAGGGGCCGCAATGAGCCCCGGAGCACGTTCGCAACGCCAGCTGCAGTTTTCACGGTCATCCACGTGGAGATAGATGCCGGGCTACGCTCGCACGCGCGCGCCAATATTTCTGGGCTAAACATGTGGTTGCTTTGTTCTACGCGTTTATTGGATCTTCCCTATCCTTATTATTCAGGAAGGAATGATTTATTATCTTCTTTAAACTTAATTACAATGAATACAATGCATTACTCCCTTGGGGAGTTGCTTATATTTATTTCTTCCCCTTATCTTTAACTTTCTGTTGTAGAGATAATGGTAAAATGTACTGTCTGCCCACTACAAGAAGGCAAGGTAAAGGAATGTGTAACGTATTCACTTACTTTGTTTATGCTCCCCTTCCGGGTATGATGTACCAAACGCGAGAAGGCGTATCGGGAAAAATTCGCAACACAGAGATGTTTACGTGAAGTTATCTTACATACACAGCGACACCCTCTTCAGATACAATCATAGCAACGTGTCATACATCGGCAAGCTCGAGACATCATTTACAAAGTGATTGAATATTGTGACAAGGTGAAAGTTGCAATCCCTTTTTTATTTGTCAGTAGATACTGCTGTTCAACTGTCTGGGATTGTATCTGTAGCACTTTAACCCTGCAGGTACATTGAATCAAAGTTTTTAGAATTGCTGTTTCTCTTTGAATTCGTAACTATGTCGGGGGGGGGGGGGGGAGATTTATTTTATATAATGTGATGTAACTAAACCTTTGAATTTGACGTTATTTTATTTATATGTTTTCATTCAGATCCATCATTATTAACCCCCCGCTTCGGCAGCGTGATGGGAGCAGGTCTGTCTCACGTTCAAGAGGTCCCGGGTTCGAATCTCGGTCAGGGTGGGTTACCTGGATAAGGTTTCTCTCGGGGTTTTCCCTTATCCTGAAAGACGAATTTTGGATAAGTCTAAGCTCCATGGACCCCGGACTCATTTGAGCATCATTTCACCCATTCCATTCATCGTCCGATATGACTTAACGTGGGAGGACGTAAATTACAAAAAAAAATCATTATTAAACTAAGAGATTGTGTTTCATTATTAACTGCAATAATGATGATGATGATGATAATAATAATAATAATAATAATAATAATAATAATAATAATAATAATAATAATAATAATAATAATAATAATAATAATAATAATAATAATAATAATAATAATAATAATAATAATAATAATAATAATAATAATAATAATAATAATAATAATAATAATAATAATAATAATAATAATAATAATAATAATAATAATAATAATAATAATAATAATAATAATAATAATAATAATAATAATAATAATAATAATAATAATAATAATAATAATAATAATAATAATAATAATAATAATAATAATAATAATAATAATAATAATAATAATAATAACAATAACAATAATAATAATAATAACAATAACAATAACAATAACAATAACAACAATAACAATAACAATAACAATAACAATAACAATAACAATAATAATAATAATAATAATAATAATAATAATAATAATAATAATAATAATAATAATAATAATAATAATAATAATAATAATAATAATAATAATAATAATAATAATAATAATAATAATAATAATAATAATAATAATAATAATAATAATAATAATAATAATAATAATAATAATAATAATAATAATAATAATAATAATAATAATAATAAATAATCTAAAATTATATACTCACAATCTTCTATAGCTTAAAATTGTGAGGCCACGCCGTGGCTCAGTGGTTAGACCACTTGGCTCTCACCACGGCGGCCTGGATTCGATCCCAGGCGACCGCAAAGTGAGATTTGTGGTGGACAACAAGGTGCTGGGCAGGTGTTCTCCGGGACCTCCGGTTTCCCCCGCCATCTTATTCCACCGGTGCTCCATATTCATCTCATGTATCATCTGTGTCACCGCCTGCGGTGCCGTATGTAATAAAAGCGGGCGTTAAACCCTACACATTTCATTTAACATTGTGATGCAATTAAATTATGTATTTATATTAAGGCAATGGCTTATTTGTACAGATTGATCACACTTTATTTATATTTTTTTGTGATTTATGTCCTCGAACGTTAAGTCATATCAGACGATGAATGGAATGGATGATATGATGCCCAAGTGAGCCCAGCGTCCTCAGAGCATAGAGTTTCACGACATTTGTCTTTCAGAATAAGGGAAACCCCGAAAAAACCTTATCCAGGTAACTCACATGACCGAGATTCAAACTGAGGACCTCTTGAACATGAGACGGATACATTAGCACGCACACCATAGCATTCCTCAACTGTCTAATAATGCACTTCCCACTTGACGTGAGTGTTAACACGTAAGAGAGCTTGTGCAGCCTATGCCAGTTCGCTGAGACGGCACTTTTCCGGTAGTGCAGTGGTACATTTGCAGACTGGAGTGTTTACTCAGCAAATCCCGTTATTCTTGTTTGAGTGTAATGACATTATCGCGGAGTAATCTCACTTGTTGGTGAGAGAAGCCTTTGCCATTCAACCCTGACACCCGCGTCCGACTGGCTAACTTCTGTTCTGAAGCAGAGGTTCAACTTTGTCTTCCACTTTGGACATCCAACATTCCAACCTCTCACAAGGATGGATCAGCTTATGTACGAACCTGAGCGGAATGGCTCAAGCGGGTAGCCTCTGTGTCGCGCACCTTGACTTAGCTCTTTTCGTCCTTTTCCCTGTCCAGTAGGCGAGTTATAGCTGAATTGTATATTACCACAATTTTCCTATTCCTTATTTCTTCTTCTCACCTTCAAGCGATAGCAAGATCAAATACTTAGACGCTTGTAAGAAGCGTATTGTTGGAGAGTCAGGGTTCAATCTGGAAACGTTAATGACTCCACTGTTCTGCGCCTGCCTCCTTCAGTCTGAACGACCTTCACACTCTTTCACCTCAATTCTTTCTCAAGGACATTAACTAGGCCTTAATCACAGTGTAGAATTTCTCCTTCGTTTTTATTTGGCATCCACGTATTAAATCTAGCACCTCTGAAGAATGTAAAACAAGATTTAGCTTCTTTAAACAATGTCAAATAGGTATTAACTAAATTCATCTACCTCCGCTTATTATTTATTTGAAAGTATGAGGGCAGTTCAAAAAAGAATGATCACAATTCTCTTACGGTCATAATTTTTCGCACTAAAATTCAAACTTATTATATTCTGTTAGCTTAATGTGAAACAAGCACGCCGTAGTAGTTTCATTGTTGGTACTCCTGGTTCCCGCCTGTGAGAACCAGGCAAGTTCAGACATGTTCAGTATCGACCACCACTGCAATGGAGGTAACATGCAGTTAAAGTTGATGTTAGAGGAAGATCCGGAGTTTCTATCAAACGTAATCACTGCTGATGTAACTTGGCTACACCATTTTGATCCTGAGAGCAAACAGCAAAGCTCAGTGTGGAAATCTCCTTCATCACCAACCCCCAAAAAAGCAAAAGTGGTTGCTTCTGCTGGGAAAGTTATGGTCATCTCATTCTTTGATATTCATGGAATGGTTTATCAGCATGTTTTAACTGCACACACATCAGTAACTGCACAATACTACAGGGATATACTGAAAACATTGCAAGACCGTATCAGGTGCAAAAGACCACATTTCCATGAAGCAGGCTGGGTGCTGCAGCACGATAATGCGAAGCCGCATATTGCCAATGTTGTTGCTGAATATCTTGGCAAAATCAACGTGAAGTGCTTCTCTCATCCTCCCTATAGTCCGGATTTAGCTCCATGTGACTTTTTTCTATTTCCTAACTTGAAGAAACGCCTTCGTGGGAGGCGTTATCCATCATCAGAAGCAGTGGTGAAGTCTGCGGAGGCGATTTTGAAGGATCTCTCAAAAGATGGTTTCCAGCATGTTTTTGAAGACTGGCAGAAACGCTGGGTCAAGTGCATCAGATTCAGGGGAGACTATTTTGAGAAAAACCTTCAAAATTTTGAGGACGAGTAAACGCACGTTGTCAAAAAAAGGGTGATCGTTATTTATTGAACAGCCCTCGTACTTGCCTCATATTTTCACTTTATAAGGAAAATGACTTTCCCACTTTGTAATCTTTGTTATTGATTTCAGTCTTCTGTTACTTTATGCTTTTCCCCAGCTGTAAGGGCTTCGCTTTTTTCCCTGGTCATATAAAGAGTGAAACTTCAGGCATTATATGGCCATCCACTTTTTAAAGGTTTGACTACCACTTCAGCCGTTGTATCTCTCTTTTTCCTACACCTACTGTTTGCCATAGCAAAGAAAGTCCCCGTGGAATGAGACGCAGGGGGTTTGGAGAAGGTTCCAACACCCTGCCTCGACATGTTTAGGATACTAAGGTCCGTTCAGTGACAGACCAGTTAAAGCCATTCTGACGCCTTCTACTGTTGTAAATAAATCTTCTCTGCTTTTATATACTTAGTGAATAGGGTTCGAGCTTTCTAATGGTTCTTCTCCTTGTGTAGCATGCGTTCTCTGTCACACAAATCCATTGTTCTTGTCCCAGTGTGTAAGGGTTGCACATTCCTGTCAGAGACTTTCTTTGCGTTGGCGGACAGTAAATGCCTAATATAAACACTTTTGCAAATATTTTTCATGATTAACATGAATGTGGTAAGACGTAAAGTTTTTTGAAGCCATTTCGTAGTACTTTGTAGATAAAATCATGTAACAGCAGAACTTTAATATATGAAAGAGAGTTTAGACAGAGAAGTTTAGATATAAGGACCGATGGCTTCGTAAGGCTTAAAATAACGACTGAACTGCCAAGTTTTATATCTACAGCTTGTACAAAGGAGGATTAGTGTGGTCTTAAATCATGCTTCCAGCCCTAAATAGCTGATGCACAACCAATACGACGTACCTATAGATAACTAATGAGTCCTGCTGGGTCCACTTAACAGGATATACTGTGGAAGCACATGCATGTGACAGTTACAGCATGGTTGCTCTGATTGTTGCCCCGTAACCATTTCTCAGCGTGAGTCGATAAGGGGTCAATTGAAGTCTTGTCTGCACGCAGAGAACTGTTTCCTTTTGACAGCACCCGTGGCTCTGTTTGCGTTTATGCTATAAACATGCAATGCTTTTGTTTATCTCTTTCACTATATCAACCTTTGCTGTAACTCGCTCGCTCGCTTTCCCTTTCTCTCACATTTCTCTAACTCCCTCGTCTCTACTACTACTAGGGGGTTTTTGGGTGTATGCACACCCAGGGCTGCTTCAGGGCTTTTCGCCCTCTTCGGCCAAAATGTATTTATTTTTTGAGTGAGGGAGAGGATCTTTTTAAAAGGAATTGTTTATTTATTCGTTTTTTCTATTTCATTAATAGATTGGTATCTATTAGTAGAGGTGGAGGTTCAAGTTTTATTTGTAGTTATTCCGAGAAGTAGGTTTGATGTTCTTGTAGTCGATCTCGTTGATCTTCGATGATCTCTTCGTATTCAGTGTTCTGATGCAGGTGTCTTGGTCTGTATTGCTTGCTGTTATCAGTAAGTCTTTGTCATGTTATCTTTGTCAGAGCTTAGGGTGTTCTTTGGGGTCGTCATGTTTTTCTTGCACGTTTCTTCATCGTGGAAATGAAATGTGTAGTATTTAACGCCCGCTTTTACTACTTACGGCACCACAGGCGGTGACACTGATGGTACATGAGATGAAGATGGAGCACCGGTGAAATGAGATGAGATGATGGAGAAGGATGTAGTGGGTTGGGGTTTGTTTTGATCATTTGTAAATTGAAAATTCAATCGTTAATTGGGGTTTTGTCACATCTTACGAAGCATTTTGAGTGTAACTCATGCGAGTTACAGTACAGTATGCACAAGATATCTTGAGCGTTCGTCTCCCAAGTCCTCACTCGGTAGGTTTCGGCTTACTCCGTAAACACAGATGACAACTTAGAAACATGAAATGCGCTATAGTAGTACACTAAACTAGTACACTCTGACATCTAGTGACTAATATGCTAAGCTTTCACGCGCGCTCTTTGTTTTCTGTGTGCATTCGTTTTATGCAAGTTTGAGGTTAATTACTATAGCTTAACCAGTTTGTAATTATGGCTGAGGGCACACCAAACTCATCATCATATGTACCTTCCGAGCAACGAACTCCGACTTGGAAACATGCACGTACAGTCGTGCATAGTGATGGCCGCAAAATAATAGCGAAAGTTGCAGAAAGTTGCGATATAGAACAGGATAACAACCAGTTAATGTTCCCACTCTGCAAATCAATAGAACGAGATGCTGCTTACACAGGAAAAAGCGTCAGTACTGTCAGGCGTTTTAAATCGTTTTGTGCATCTCATCCTAATAAATCTCCAAAAACACCAGGAAAAAGCAGGTAAGGCTGTGATATGTGTACGGTAATAACTAATAGTGATGTTTTCTTTCTTTCTTCTTTTCCATTCAATCCTTTCCTTTTTGGCTTCCTCATTTCCTTATACCTTGCTCTTTTATCTTTCTTTTTCTCTTGCTCTGAGCCCTTTGTATATTTCTACATAGCTTTCTATTTCTCTCCATTACCAAAGCTACACCGGTATAACTGATCTGAATGCAATTGAACTGGCGTGGGCAACAATAAAGAACGTTTTCAGACGACACAACGTTACTGGTGATATGTCAGACACAAATCTGAAGAAACTTGCTATAGAAGCATTCTCTTCTGTAACTGCGACGGATTGGGAAGGGTACTGCAAGAAGGTCCAAGAACTGGAAATGAAATATTGGAGAAATAATGGTGCAATAGGAAATGTGATTGATGAAATTATCATCAACACATCAGAGGGTACTAGCGATGAAACTGATGCAGTAGACTTAGAAATAGAAGAATCACAAAGCGAACGAGTATTTATAGCTGTAATAATATTTGTTTACTATTTTTATGTTTCATAAATAGTACATATATAAACATATAGCTTATCGGATCGAGTTAAATTTAATGTTTGTCCACAGATCTCACGCTTGCGGCGCATATCTTCGCTTATCTTACTCGCTATTTTGCTGAACTGTGTTTTTCGAGGTTGACCACACTGCAGAAACAAAAGAGCGTTAGCTCTCGCATCTTCCCCTAAATAATGTGTTTTCCTATCATAATTGTCTATTTCCTCCCGATACAAAATATTCAGTATAAAATATCTATGGTAACCTAATATATTTTGTATATATAATACATAGTTATTTTATGTTCATGACCAAGTTGGAACAGTTACACCTGGAGATTTAAACAGTCCAATAACCTTTTATATTAAGTGTAGAGCACTGGCAAGATAAGTTGAGCGCTGGAATTTAGGATGCGCTGCGTGCAGAGGGGAAGAATCAAGAGTTAACGCTCTTTTGTTTCCACAGTATGGACAACCTTGGAAAGCACAGTTCACCAAAATAGCGTGTAAGATAAGCTAATATATCACAAGTAACGTTGCGCCCGTTGAAAAAGTTCCTTATTTTTGCCTACACCAGCTCAATTGCATTCAGATCACAGTTATACGGAGATAGACGAATAATAATATGTCTCCTTTCGACAGCCATAACATCCACAAATGTTCATTCAAATATAAATCATTTTCAAGTAAATGCTGATGTACATTACCACCACACTCGTAACAAGGATAATCTGGCAATTCGAGCGCACCAAACGAGCCTTTATGAAGGAAGCTTTAACTACAAAGGGATAATGTTATATAATAAACTTCCAAATTCATTTAAACAAGCTGCATCATTAAAACACTTTAAGAATAAGGTTAAGAAATGTTTCGTGCACGCTGTTTTTATACGATTAATGAATTTTTAGAACTATAACCATGTAAATGAGCACTGGGAGCATAGTACATTCACAAACCTGTAATATTTATATTATGACATTTCTTGTAGTAAATTAGTCTATGCAAATACCACATGAAACCATAGAAAAACTGCTTACTGTGTATATTGTATGTAATCAATTTGTCTTTATGTATATACTTTATTTATACATTTTGACGTGTCTCATAACATGTATATGTTGCCAAGGACGAACTAAAATTCTAATTCTAACATACGATTGCTGTAAACTGGTTAGCTAATTAACCTCTAAATTTATCAAAAAGAAATATGGCGGACATAATAAAGCATACCTTATTAGCCACTAGATGTCAGTGTATAGTGCATTTCAAATTTCAAAGTTGTCATCTATTTTTACGGAATTAAACGAAACTTACCGAATGAGGACTTGGAATCCGATCGCTCTTATTATCGCGCGCATATAGTATTTTAGATACCGATCACTTTTATATTCTCTTCCTGGCTTGTTCTTCAGATAAGTGTCGTCTACACTCGCCTGTTAGGCGACAGAACCCTGAAGAAGACAGATTAAATTTTGTCGAAACTTTGGATTGGCTTAATTAGTCAATAAAAGGAAGCTTAAGTCACAGTTACGACCATTAGGATGTCGTTGCTTAAAATATGTTTTTGCAAATTTATATCACATCATAGTTTTGCATATTATTATTTCCATGCTATAGGACTAGGTTATGCAGTTTTCCTAGATAATTTTGACTGATCTAAATTATTTCTGCTGGTAAAGTGACTAAAAAGCTCTAAGCTTAAGAGAAAAATAATAACTTTATCATATTAACAATCAATTTAAAGCCCGCGTTGGTAGCGTGGTGGTAGAATGTCTGCCTCACGTTCAAGAGGTCCCGAGTTCAAATCTCGGTCAGGGTGAGTTACCTGGATAAGGTTTTTCCGGGGTTTTCCCTTATCCTGATAGACGAATGTCGGGTAACTCTAAGCTCCACGGACCCCGGACTCATTTGAGCATCATTTCATCCATTTCATTCATTGTCCGATATGACTTAACGTTGGAGGACGTAAATTACAAAAACAAAAAACAAAAACAAAAATCAATTTAAAGCACGTCAATGGTCATTAAATTTTTTCTAAGAAATACCTATTACTCTGTGTGTGAGTTTTATCTTCAGAACTTCCTTTAGTACAAGAGTTTATGTTTCACAGATCTTTGGAGACGAAATTGCGACTAAGTAGAGGAGACGTACAAGGGGAAGGACAGCCCGCATTGTTACCAATATTCCTGTCCTGGAACGTTTCGGAATTGATTCTAATGAAACAGAACTGTGTACGCTTTGACTAAATCACGTAGTACGTAGCAGCGAAATTGCATTTCCTCTGTGATGAGCACTGTAAAAACCTACGCGCAAATTCATCCTTACAGTAACTGTGTTTAGTTTCCTGGTGAACAGTTATTCTGTCACCGTAGTGCATTATCGCCAAGAGAGGTATTTGTCTTCTCAGATTTATTTTGCTTCTGTAAGCATTTGTTGGTACAATTTTATTCGTCTGCGCATATAAAATAGTTTAGTTTCAATAAAACAGGTTAAATTTCATATAAATGGGTTACAAAATTCATATAAAATGTATATGAAGTTTTCTTAAACTTCAATATCAGATTTTAGTAAGAAATCTTCTATATACAGAATGTTACAAAAAGGTACGGCTAAATCTTCAGGAAACATTCCTCACACACAAAGAAAGAAAATATGTTATGTAGACATGTGACCGGAAACGCTTAATTTCCATGTTAGAGCTCATTTTAGTATTTCTCTTCAAATGTAAATTAAAATCATTCGTGCAGACAATTGTCAAAATACCCCATTGTTTCGTTTGTATGTACTGTACTTCCTCGATTCACCGCCAGTTAGCCCAATTGAAGGAAGGTAATGTTGACTGCAGTGCTTGTGTTAACATGCGACTAATTGCTCTACAGTACTAGCATCACGCACATCAGCAAGTAGCATCAACTGGTTAGTGTTCATTACGAACGTGGTTTTGTAGTCAGTGCAATATTTACAAATGTGGAGTTGGCAGATGCCCAACTCAACAACAGATTCGGTGACCAGTGGAATGGTAGAGGCGGACCAATTCCATTGCCTCCACGCTCTCCTGACCTCAACCTTCTTGACTTTCATTTATGGGGGCATTTGAAAGCTCTTGTCTACGCAACGCCGGTACCAAGTGTAGAGACTCTTCGTGCTCGTATTGTGCACGGCTGTGACACAATACGCCATTCTCCAGGGCTGCATCAGCGCATCAGGGATTCCATACGACCGAGGATGGATGCATGTATCCTCGCTAACGGAGAACATTTTGAACATTTCCTGTAACAAAGTGTTTGACGTCATGCTGGTACGTTCTGTTGCTGTGTGTTTCCATTCCATGATTAATGTGATTTGAAGAGAAGTAATAAAATGAGCTCTAACATGGAAATTAAGCGTTTCCGGTCACATGTCCACATAACATATTTTCTTTCTTTGTGTGTGAGGAATGCTTCCTGAAAGTTTGGCCGTACCTTTTTGTAACATTCTGTATTTATTTCGAATCAAAATTAAAGATAGTTATTACGTAAAAATGGAGCGGAAAGTAACATCCGGATAGGAAACACTGACATCCGAAGAGCAATGAATATAAAGGATGCAGCAATCTCGAAGTAGAGCAAGGGAGGTTGTGTGGTTAAAATGGATACAAAGAGATGGTCATACGCTGCGATTAAGTGGGAAACCAGCACAGAAAAAAGGAGCGTGGGGAGACAAAGAATGCGATGTAGTGAATTTTTTTACTCGAAGCCGACTAGGAAACCTCTGGTGCATAACAATTGAAGACCCAAATAAGTGGAAGGATGCCACAAACGGAGATGAGCTATTGAAAACCCGCAACGACACCGAAAGGGAAGGGGAGTAATGCGTCCAAGTGTGATAAGTGGAAAGAACCACGGGCAATATGTCACGGGAAAGCTGGCCAGAGGCCTCCTTGGTTAACCACCCTCTGATAAGGAGGTCCGTGCTTGCTCTTGGTTGACGATGGGCTAATACAAGGGCTGTTCAATAAAGAATGCTCATAATATTTTTACGGACATAATTTTTCGCACTAAAATTCAATCTTATTATATTCCGTTAGCATAATGCGAAACAAACACGCCGTAGTAGTTTCATTGTTGGTACTCATGGTTCCCGCCTGTAAGAACCAGGCAAGTTCAGACATGTTCAGTATCGCCTACCGCTGTAATGGAGGTAACATGCAGTTAAAGTTGATGTTAGAGGAAGATCCGGAGTTTCTTTCAAACGTAATCACTGCTGATGAAACTTGGCTACATCATTTTGATCCTGAGAGCAAACAGCAAAGCTCAGTGTGGAAATCTCCTTCATCACCAACCCCCAAAAAAGCAAATGTGGTTGCTTTTGCTGGGAAGGTTATGGTCATCTCATTCTTTGATATTCATGGAATTGTTTATCAGCATGTTGTACCTGCACACACATCAGTAACTGGACAATACTACAGGGAGTTCCTGAAAATATTGCAAGTTCATATCAGGCGCAAAAGACCACATTTCCGTGAAGCAGGCTCGATGCTGCACCACGATAATGCGCGGCCGCATATTGTCAATGTTGTTGCTAAATATCTTGCAAAAATCAATCCCTCACCCTCCATTTAGTCCATATTTAGCCCCATGTGACCTTTTTTATTCCCTAACTTGAATAAATGCCTTCGTGGGAGGCATTGTCCATGATCAGAATTAGTGGTGAAGGCTGCGGAGGCGATTTTGAAGGATCTCTCAAAAATAGTTTCCAGCATGTCTTTGAAGACTGGCAGAAACGCTGGGACAAGTACATCGCATTCAGGGGAGACTATTTTGAGAAGAACCATCAAAATTATGAGGATGAGTAAAGATATATTGTCAAAACAAAATTATAGTCATTCTTTATTGAACAGTCCTCGTACCAAAGACAACAAAACTTAACCTTTTTAGAATAAATGTTGCGTTTATGTATTTAAATTTTATTCATTACTGCCATACGAGGATCTGCTGGTAAGTCCCACGCCTTTTAACACAAAAAAAATCTTTATTTCTCAACATAATCTCCAATTAATATCGGAGTTCTAATTTAATTAAACCATCTCTGCAGTACGTTTTACCATGGTCTTCAAAATAGCGTTTACTGCATCAATGACCTCCTTGTTACTGTGAAATCTTCGTCCTCCAAGACATTCTTTGAGGTTTGAGAGCAGGTTGTAGTCACTTGGTGCTAGATCTGGCGAATAGGTGACTTTTCTAGTAATTCTAACTATAATTCCCACATTTTTCCCACTGCAACGACAATGATGGGCCGGAGAGTTGTCGTGAAGAAAGAAGTTACTTTCCTCGCCAAATATGGTCTTTTTCTTTTCACCGCATCACTCAAAAGTTGAAGCAAGCTTGTGCTTCCCAGAAAATACTCGTCATAACCTTGTGAGCTGACAAAATTAACTTTGTCATTTTTGGAGTTGCTACACCTGGCGTAATCCATTGTTTTGACTCTAATTTACTTTCTGAAGTGTAGTGATGTATCCAAACTTCATCCATGGTAATAAGCCATCTCAAAAATTGACTGGATGTTTACAGTAGAGCTCCAAATTCTTAATTGATATAGTTTTTCTTCGCAACGTTTGATCAAGTGTCAAGGAACGTGGCACTCATATGAAACATATCTTTTGAAAGCCTAAAACATTACTTAAAATATAACCTGCATTTTCGTTTGATATGTTGACAGCCTCTGCTATCTCAAACAGCTTTAATCTGCGGTCTGCAGCAATAAACTATGCATTTTTTCAATGATCTCTGGAGTTGTGACTTCCACAGGGCTTCCAGAGCAAGGCACATCACTAGTGCTCGTACGTCTCATTTTAAACTCTACAACCGACCTTTTAATCATCGTATATGAAGGGGCAGAGTCTTTTAATGAACTGTCCATTTCCTCCTTGATTTCTTTAGGGGTTAAGCCTTTCAAATGGAGGTATTTATGCACTGCTTGTTTTCCAAATTCTCTATTTTCAGGAAATCTCGCCACTTGTCCTGTTTAAAATCCTGTCATTCAAAAACTAAACAAGCTATTGACTTTTAACTATAGATACAAGCTAGCCTGGAGTTAAAGTATATAATACTGTCCGTTAAATGGGTCCAGTGGCGCCATCTCTATGTGAAGCTTGGAAAATAAACCTTGTATGAAAAGGATGCACCTAACCAGTTCATTTTATTGGCCCTGGGCAAAACAGGCGAAGTATAATAACCGTGTAACATTTCTGACGATATCTCTGGGTTCAATCTGCAGACAAAAAAAAAAAAAAAAAAAAAAATAAGCAAGTTAGATAATTTTCTTAGGTGCCATAGAAATATCCTGTATAAGATGTTTAAGAAAATATCACCCTGATGCAAAATATATAGGAAGTGGTTTACTATAGTGATTTCTTTATTACGTAGTACAATAAGTAAAGGAAGTATTGTACGAGTATTCCATCCAAAATTTTATATCAAGTTTTCACCGAATATACATGTATTTACACTCCATGAGTGCAATTAAAAACCAATTTTAGATAAGAAGTGAATATGTTTGCATGTGCGTTAATTTGTCTTTCTGTCTGCGGTGAGCATAAATCAAAAATGAAAAGTTGCTTAGATACTAAACATATTAGTTTAACTAAGCATCTTCTGAAGATGTAACACCAAGACTTTCAAAACAAACTGCCCTGTATATAGAGAAGGTTTCAAAGGGTTTTGTTTTATGAAAACTGCCTTAGAATTTTGATGAAGCTATCGTGTATTGAAGATATTTTCATGACAGAGGAAATGTAAACCTTGAATTTCCTGAAAATGTCTCTGATGATGACTGGAATTTAGGGACGCTCAACTCGTGGTTATTAGCGCCTTTTCAAAAACTGTATTTCACTTTACTGTTCTTCCTTTCACTTATCTTTCACTCTCCTTTGACTCTGCTGTGGCTTTGCCTTCGGTTTGCTCTAGCTCCACTTTGACCTTGCTTTGACTTTACATTAGCTTTGTTCTGGTTTTCCTCCAGCTCCGCCTTGGTTTTGCTTTGGCTTCATTCTGACTTTACCCTTTCTCTGATCTAACTCTGCTTTGGCTCCACTCTGGTTCCACTCTGGCTGCTCTCCCGCTTCACCCGAACCTCACTCAAAGTTCACTCTAAAATCCCTCTAACTTTGTCCTGGCTTGGCTCTGGCCAGGTTCCAGCCTGCCTCCGGTCCCGCTCTGGCTTCGCTCAGGCTTCGCGCAGGCTTCACTCAGGCTTCGCTCTGGCCTCACACTTCATTCCGTACCTTTAACACTGGCTTCATTCTGCCCTCGCTCTGGCTAGACCCCGGTCACCACTCCGGTCCCGCTCTGGCTTGGCTCTCCCTCCGCTCTGGCTTCACTCAAATCTCACTCTAACGTCACTCTGCATTCACTCTAACTTGGCTCTGGCTTGGCTCTGGCTAGGCTCCAGTCCACCTTCGACCCGCTCTGGCTTGGCTCTGGCCTCACTCTAACTTCATTCTTAAACCTAATCCTGGCTTGGCTCTGGCTTCGCTCTAGCTTGGCTCTGGCTATGTTCCGGCCCACCTCCGGTCCTGCTGTGGCTGCGCACTGGCTTTGCTCTGGCCTCACACTAACTTAATTCTGTACCCTAACACTGGCTTCGCCCTGTCTTCGATCTGGCTAGGCCCCGGTCACCACTCCGGTTCCGCTCTGACTTGTCTCTGGCTCCGCTCAAGTTCCGCTCTGGCTCCACTCTGGATTTGCTCTGGCTAGGCCCCGCTCACCACTCCGGTTCCGCTCTGGCTGGTCTCTGGCTCCGCTCATGTTTTGCTCTAGCTACGCTCTGGCTCCACTCTGGATTTGCTCTGGCTGGGCCCCGGTCACCACTCCGGTTCCGGTCTGACTTGTCTCTGGCTCCGCTCATGTTTTGCTCTAGCTACGCTCTGGCTCCACTCTGGATTTGCTGTGGCTGGGCCCCGGTCACCACTCCGGTTCCGCTCTGGCTGGTCTCTGGCTCCGCTCATGTTTTGCTCTAGCTACGCTCTGGCTCCACTCTGGATTTGCTCTGGCTAGGCCCCGGTCACCACTCCGGTTCCGCTCTGACTTGTCTCTGGCTCCGCTCAAGTTTCGCTCTAGCTACGCTCTGGCTCCACTCTGGATTTGCTCTGGCTAGGCCCCGGTCACCACTCCGGTTCCGCTCTGACTTGTCTCTGGCTCCGCTCAAGTTTCGCTCTAGCTACGCTCTGGCTCCACTCTGGATTTGCTCTGGCTAGGCCCCGGTCACCACTCCGGTTCCGCTCTGACTTGTCTCTGGTTCCGCTCAAGTTTCGCTCTAGCTACGCTCTGGCTCCACTCTGGATTTGCTCTGGCTAGGCCCCGGTCACCACTCCGGTTCCGCTCTGACTTGTCTCTGGCTCCGCTCAAGTTTCGCTCTAGCTACGCTCTGGCTCCACTCTGGATTTGCTCTGGCTAGGCCCCGGTCACCACTCCGGTTCCGCTCTGGCTTGTCTCTGGCTCCGCTCAAGTTCCGCTCTGGCTACGCTCTGGCTCCACTCTGGATTTGCTCTGGCTATGTTCCGGCCCGCCTCCGGTCCTGCTGTAGCTGCGCTCTGGCGTTGCTGTGGCCTCACACTAACTTAATTATGTACCCTAACACTGGCTTCGCTCTGCCTTCGATCTGGCTAGGCCCCGGTTACCACTCCGGTCCCGCTCTGGGTGTCTCTGGCTCCGCTCAAGTTCCGCTCTGGCTACGCTCTGGCTCCACTCTGGATTTGCTCTGGCTATGTTCCGGCCCGCCTCCGGTCCTGCTGTGGCTGCGCTCTGGCGTTGCTCTGGCCTCACACTAACTTAATTATGTACCCTAACACTGGCTTCGCCCTGCCTTCGATCTGGCTAGGCCCCGGTTACCACTCCGGTCCCGCTCTGGCTTGTCTCTGGCTCCGCTCAAGTTCCGCTCTGGCTACGCTCTGGCTCCACTCTGGATTTGCTCTGGCTAGGCCCCGGTTACCACTCCGGTTCCGCTCTGACTTGTCTCTGGCTCCGCTCAAGTTTCGCTCTAGCTACGCTCTGGCTCCACTCTGGATTTGCTCTGGCTATGTTCCGGCCCGCCTCCGGTCCTGCTGTGGCTGCGCTCTGGCGTTGCTGTGGCCTCACACTAACTTAATTATGTACCCTAACACTGGCTTCGCTCTGCCTTCGATCTGGCTAGGCCCCGGTTACCACTCCGGTCCCGCTCTGGCTTGTCTCTGGCTCCGCTCAAGTTCCGCTCTGGCTACGCTCTGGCTCCACTCTGGATTTGCTCTGGCTATGTTCCGGCCCGCCTCCGGTCCTGCTGTAGCTGCGCTCTGGCGTTGCTCTGGCCTCACACTAACTTAATTATGTACCCTAACACTGGCTTCGCCCTGCCTTCGATCTGGCTAGGCCCCGGTTACCACTCCGGTCCCGCTCTGGCTTGTCTCTGGCTCCGCTCAAGTTCCGCTCTGGCTACGCTCTGGCTCCACTCTGGATTTGCTCTGGCTATGTTCCGGCCCGCCTCCGGTCCTGCTGTGGCTGCGCTCTGGCGTTGCTGTGGCCTCACACTAACTTAATTATGTACCCTAACACTGGCTTCGCTCTGCCTTCGATCTGGCTAGGCCCCGGTTACCACTCCGGTCCCGCTCTGGCTTGTCTCTGGCTCCGCTCAAGTTCCGCTCTGGCTACGCTCTGGCTCCACTCTGGATTTGCTCTGGCTATGTTCCGGCCCGCCTCCGGTCCTGCTGTAGCTGCGCTCTGGCGTTGCTCTGGCCTCACACTAACTTAATTATGTACCCTAACACTGGCTTCGCCCTGCCTTCGATCTGGCTAGGCCCCGGTTACCACTCCGGTCCCGCTCTGGCTTGTCTCTGGCTCCGCTCAAGTTCCGCTCTGGCTACGCTCTGGCTCCACTCTGGATTTGCTCTGGCTATGTTCCGGCCCGCCTCCGGTCCTGCTGTGGCTGCGCTCTGGCGTTGCTCTGGCCTCACACTAACTTAATTATGTACCTTAACACTGGCTTCGCCCTGCCTTCGATCTGGCTAGGCCCCGGTTACCACTCCGGTCCCGCTCTGGCTTGTCTCTGGCTCCGCTCAAGTTCCGCTCTGGCTACGCTCTGACTCCACTCTGGATTTGCTCTGGCTAGGCCCCGGTTACCACTCCGGTTCCGCTCTGACTTGTCTCTGGCTCCGCTCAAGTTTCGCTCTAGCTACGCTCTGGCTCCACTCTGGATTTGCTCTGGCTAGGCCCCAGTCACCACTGCGGTTCCGCTCTGACTTGTCTCTGGCTCCGCTCAAGTTTCGCTCTAGCTACGCTCTGGCTCCACTCTGGATTTGCTCTGGCTAGGCCCCAGTCACCACTCCGGTTCCGCTCTGACTTGTCTCTGGCTCCGCTCAAGTTTCGCTCTAGCTACGCTCTGGCTCCACTCTGCCTTCACTCTGGCTAGACCCCGGTCACCACTCCGGTCCTGCACTGGCTTGGCTCTGGCTCCGCTCAAGTTCCACTCTGGCTACGCTCTGGCTCCACTCTGAATTTGCTCTGGCTAGGCTCCGATCCCCGCTACAGTACCGCACTGGCTTGACTCTGGTTTCGCTCTGGCTTCACTCTAACATTCCTTAACTATACTCTTGCTTGGATCTGTCTTCGTTCTGGCTTGGGTCTTGATAGGTTCTAGCCCCGCTCTTGTCCTACTCCGGCATCACACTAACTTCGTTCTGCGCCTTAATTTTGGCTTGGTTCTAGCTTGGCTCCGACCCCACTCTGGCTTCGCTCTCGCTTTGCTCTGGCTCCACTTAGGCTTTGCTTTGGCTTTACTCTGAATTTAGTTTAATGTACTATTTTTAACTTAGATTAGGGTCAAACACGGATGTGGACCTTGTTTGGGCGTTTGGCGATAGCTCTCTCAACACTCGGATGCACCCAATCGAGAGATTTGGCTCGGGATCCCGGGTTCGCCAATTCCCGTACCTACCGCAGTAGGTCTCTGGGGGAAATGTCTCTGAGGTTCCATTCGTTCAGAATAAAGGTTTCATAATAGACGGTATCTTATTAAACCAAAAAATTTAAAGAAAAGTGGATTTCCTTAAAACACATAATTAGTTTCAACAAAATTTCCTTGTCAGTTAACGACTTCCGAGAATATTTCTTATTATTAGTTTGAATTTATGAAAATTCATTCATTTTTGTTTCATTTGTTCCTTATTCCTTAGTACAAAAAAGTAATTTAATTTCAAAACTATCACATAACACAATTTTTTCCAGATTGAACTACGAAGCAGTTAATTGTGTGAAAATATGAGATACTTATTTTTATCCCGGTTTCATTTACAGCAAACAGGTTTAGGATTTAAATATTTACATGACAGCTATAGATAGAACGCGAACAAAGTGCAGTCGGTACGCGCATGCGCGGGCACAGTCTTCTCATTGAACTGCCACAAGTAATAAAATTTACGTCTTGAATTTCTTTAATGAACCTAAGCGGAAAAGTGATGTCAAGGAACCGCGGTTAAACTTTACAGCCATCTTTTAGAAAAAAAAACTCCTTGTGTGTTGGACCCGTTTTTATAATTTAAACAATGTTAAATATATGTGGTCCAATTATTGGCTACACGAATAGGGCTCATGCAACTGTCAAAGAGGTCATCAGGCCTTTCATTCTTTATAGCTTTCAGAAGTGATTTTTACATGACTGGTAAATCAACAAGTTTTACTATACAAAAATGCAGATGTTAAAGTACACAATTTATTTTAAATACTTTTTTGTAACTTTGACCACATTCAAGGTATTGCTTTGGAGCGGTTCCCCTCCTTGTGGGTTGGATTTATATCACACGATGCGGTGACATATCTGAAGTTGGATTCGCCCCTTCGTAAGATCTACGCCCAAAACGCGCAAAAGTTTCGTGCTCCCTCGGTTTGGCGACGCATGTAGAAGCCAAACCTTACCTTGATGTAGAAGCGATGAACCTTTCGTCTAAAGGCCGTGAAGATGTTTTCGAGATTTCTATAAATCCTCTCTCCGACAGCTGCGGCGAGCGATGAGACATGAAACTTCTCAGGCGTGGTATCGATACAAAGGGATTTCACTTTTGGGCAACTGTGGAATAAAATAATTAATACAGTTTTACTTTACTTGCAATTATATATCTCGACATCATTTTCTTCTTTACATGCGACGTTTTCTACTGATGTATATAGCCCTTTACTATATTTTAATTTTATCCCTTTATTTATAAATGATGCAACGCTTTTTTACTTAAATCATTTATCGTAGCGTCGCGTATTCGATGTATATTTTAAACGTTTACTAAACTTTCATAAATGATGAACTCCAATAACTCCTCGTAGTTACAAGAAGTCTTTTACCGAAAACACGTCTACCCTCTTCGACAGTTCAAGCCAGAAGAAAAAATTTAAGAATAAAATCATTGCTTCTTATTTCTGTTTTTGTTGCTAAGCCATCGCAATACTTAATTCTGATTGTTCCTAGGTCACAATTTGGGATTTCAATAAACCTAAGCATTTGTTGCATCATCTATATGGCCTGCTTGGTTATTAACTTAAGTTGAATTACAGATGGCCATGTTTACCTAATATGTCCATGTATGGAATATCAGCTTCAGCCTATTTGTTTACTGCTCCTAGTAATAGTACTTCTCTAAAATTGGAAGCCATTAGTCACTTTTTGTCTCTTAGCTATTAAAAGACAACTGAATTTCCAAGCCATCACGTAAGGGCCAGCTCTTAAGCCAATGTGTCGTCATATTCCCAGTGTATTTTCAAGGAAATATGTAATAAAATATATCTCTATATGTGTCTTTCTCATTAACATAAAGTAGTTAGAGGACAAAGCGTTTGTAAAAATAGTTTGCACAAGGTTAGAGAAGGTGATGTGAATATAACACATCATCTTTTTAATATTATTTGCTTTTTCAGTTCTAATGGAATGCGTTGACTAACATAATAATGGTTAACTATAAAGCCAAGGGATTCAATATTGAGGCATTTGCCTCAAAATAAATTTGAGAACGCGCAATGGTTTACTGGAAAAATGCTCTGAGTCAGTTGTAGAATTTAGTGTGGTATCGACATGCCAGCTCAGTTCTTTAGGGCACGGGCACGGTAAGCAGCAGATCCGTGGTTTAATTTCCGGTTATGGGATCGAATTTTTCAGCCTGAATCTACTTTCCCATGGTTTTATCTTCACAAATATAGATGGGGACTTTCGAAGGGTATATCATACTACAGTAATCTACATAAGACAACGGCAATACTGAGCAATAGGCAATAGCAAACAACTAAAGATAAAAACGCCATCTTCAAGTTTAGATTTTAAACTTCTAAGCAGAAATAATCTAATGATTGACATTAATAAGTACATTTATTTTTACAAATAAAATGTAATGAAGTTTACTTTACATAATCATCATCACTTGCTTGTGCAGATGCTTAGAATGCCTGTGATATGAGTAGCGACATGTTTTCATATTACTCTGATTGTGAATAGGGAGTTACTTTCTTTTTAATATGCAAAGATTGAGTCAGTCTGAAAACTTCAATGCCATAGCCCGGATTTGAACCACGGATCTTCTGGTTGCCGTTCAGCCGCTCTAACCCTTGAGCTAATACCGCCAACATGCCGAAATGATTTTAAATTCTCCAACTGACTCGTGTTTTGCCCGGTAAACCACTTAGGAGTTCTCATAAACACATGAGACTACTACATTAATGGAGACTTACAACGTGTAAGTACTTTAAGGCCCAGGCTTTATAATTAACCACTATTAGGTCAATTAATGGAAATTAATTGTTCTTTCACACTGGCTGTGTGTAGGCTAAAGTATGGAAAGATAGAGTCAGACTGAAAAATTCAATGCCATAACCGGGATTTGAACCACGGAACTTTTGGTTGCCGTCCAGCTGCTATAAACCATATAGTTACTGGCCAACATACCTACATGACTTCTCATGTGTTTATGGGAACTCCTAAGTGGTTTACCGGGGTAAACACGAGTCAGTTGGAGAATTTAATGTCATGTCGGCACGTTGGCCATAGTAGCTCAAGGGTTAGAGCCGCTGGACGGAGACCAGAAGGTTCGTGGTTCAAATCCCGGCTATGGCATTGAATTTTTCAGTATGACTCTATCTATCCATACTTTAGCCTTCACACAGTGTGAAAGAACAATTAATTTTTTTTTTCTTTTTAATGGCAATTTTTTTCCATTCTTTTGGTCCTCAGGTCTCGGAACGTACCACAAGTAGATGTTTTTTTTGAACTGTAATTTAAATTTATAGGACGTATTACAGAACCTGAAATTTAAACCAAGAAAGCACATTCATAACAAAATTAGTGGTGCTCTGTTGTGGGACATGATGAATTCTCTTCAAAAGATCCTCAAAATGGTGTCCATTTACTACCAAACAATGCCAAAGTTTGTCTTTGGAATATGTTAATGTGTCCAGCAACACTGCTCGCCTGACTTCGCTTTAACTCTTCAAGATTTCTTGGTCGGTCCTTGTAGACCCTCCACTTCAAATATCCCCACAAGAAAAAGTCTAAGGGCTTCAGGTCAGAAGATCCTGGTGGTATTTCAATGTTATATTTCTGTATTTTATATTGAAGTAAGCATTATTGTTCTTATTATCTTAGCTTTTGTCTGTATTTGTTCAATCCAAAGCCACATTGAAGTAGCCTACTGTATTGTTTAATTCAAAACCTAGTCAGTTTGAAGTAATGATGCATTTTCCTTTGCTCAGTACACATGCAGTAATGACCTAATACGTTTAAATTGTGGTTTGAAAGAGAATGTAAGAGTGCTGCCATTTAAAAACAGCTCACACCCTTAATTTGCAAGCACAGTAATGTGAGGGAATGTTGATATATTACAGCTTTGCTAAAAAAATAAATATCACTTCATTGAGTTACAACAGCGCCGTTATAGTCATGTTTCAATACCTTTTACTCATCCGGCACATTTGTCTAGCACGATTTTACTAGCCCACCTCTGGTAGCGCGTCTGCCTCACGTTCAAGAGGTACCAAGTTCGAATCTCGGTCAGCGTGAGTTACCTGGATAAGGTGTTTCGAGGGTTTTCTCTTATCCTGAAAGAGGAATGTCGGGCAACTCTAAGCTCGGACCCTGGGCATCATTTCATTCCTTCCATTCATCGTCAGAATGACTTAACGTTGGAGGACGTAAATTTCAACAAAAGATGATTTTATTATTCACTTGATTCTTCAAATCATAAGCGAGAAATGACGAATGTTCGATTCAAGTTTCGTTATGCATGTTTGTCAACTGTTACACACTTAACGCCACATTGTCACAAATGTTTCTTTCATTGCTCTCTCACTATATACTTTTTTAGGTGACGACAAATTTCAAGGCATTTCCTGAACATTTAAAATTTCAAAGCATCTTGCCTCACAGGTGGAATTTTGTAGCACACTGTTCATTTTGAACAGTCACAGAATGCACAATAACAAGTTATCTTCGCTGAAAGGCACACATCCTGAGAAAAGGAAATCATTCGACCTTGGAAAGCATCTGGAAGGCTATTTTTGCAGTAGGTGTGCACAACGTTACTTAACCTTATCTGTCGTAAGAAAAAATATGCATCCAAGGATTTTATGTATTACTTTTTCGTTACTTCTTTGGTAATATGATGATTAATTCATCGCCTTGTCTTTGGCCTATTTATTTATAAGGTTAGTATCCTTATTGGCGATTCATATATTGGAGCAAAATACTGTCGCGGCAACGGGCATTAAAGTTTCGGCGCAAATAGATAACAGACAGTTGATAGTGTTTCCGGGTAATAGAGAGCTTGCATAAGCAGTTAACGATAGCGCGGCTAGTGTTCACAAAGAGCCGACAAATAAAGATAGCTAAGATAAAGGACTTGCCGGCACAGATAGGGTTTCACGTTTGGAAGGTTGTAGTGATATCGTGCCTGACAGAGAGAAGTTGGTTTCTTATTTGTACTCGAAACCTCTCGCATATATAAGCGATTGTGACACGGCAGCGGACAGTTGTAAAGCAGTCGCGGGAGAGGTAAGCAGAGAACAGCTGTTGTAACGAGAACTGAGGTGTAAACTGAACGCTCTTTGTTATTGTCATCGAACTTGGAAGATTGTGTTGTATATGTGATGTAATGTTGTTACGTGAGAATTGAACGGTGTATTACTACGGAAATAAAGAACATTTAGAATTTCGGCAAATTGGACTTTAAATTCTACGAACCCACAAAGTCAAAATACTCTTTTGGTTGTTTTCGAGGCTTTCAAAGAGACAATTGATATGGAAATTAAAGGAATGAAATAAGTAAAGAATCATGATGGATTTCAAAGAAATGTTGGTTCTTTGTCACAACACGTGCAGGGGCAGTTGAGTCGAATGGCAGTTGGGGTGAATAGTTGTTTTAACAAAAGAAACGTAAGAAACAGTGTCCTTAGCAGAGTTCTAAAGGGTAGCACTTGACTTTGTGAATAGGGTATTCTTCCGACCCTTAATAATGGCATGACAAAATAGTCACAAAGGGAATCTTTGGTTGAATAAAGGGCTTCGAGAAAGTGAAAGTCACACACACCCACGCGTAGCTGTGGACATTCAGTTGGTGGCGTGAAGCTGATTAAGGCAGTCCCCTTCTTCTGTCTTGGTCGAGGGCAAACCAGAAGCGAAGAGAGAAGATATTTGTCGGTTCATATATACGTGAAGAACGAATTAAGTTTTATCGAGTAATAAGCATTTCACATACAGTAACTCTAAACAGTGATATATTGGTAACTCTTGGTCGGCAACTTCAAGTTTAATGTTATGATAAAAAGAAGCAGTCATTAAACCACTTTGAAACGGACATTCCAGTGTCATTAAAACTATGTTTCTCATAAATACTCACGCATACCCTGAGATAAACCTCATTGCTTTTCCCTCAGCTAAACACTACTTTTTCAAACTGTCCCATTAAATTGGAACTGTGTGTCACCCACATATTTATTGCTTCAAACTCTCGCCCCAACGTGGAACTCTTTTGCATTACCCACACATTATATTGGTTCACAATACTAGTGAGAAATGTATATTTTGGATGTCTTGCCGCTTGTGCGAGCCTCTACAACAAGATACACGTACGTAGCACATTTTTATTGTTTGTGGGAGACAAACCTATGGCTGTTGCCCGGAATTCGTTAGAATCCAACTTGCTCTAGCGGACAAAAGATTTGTTTGCGAAGTGAAAGACATTGAAGTTAAGTTCCTGTATAAATTGTAGTTCTTGGAACCTAGAAGGAAGAATGCGCCAGTCCGCCACTGAACTACGATCCTAAAGTGTGGAGAAGCCTCGCAAGTATAAGAGGTAACTGACCAACTGACTCGCAAAGTGCTTGTATTGTTCCCACGGTTCCTGGTTCTCTAGACCTTACCCAATCTCAGCACTGTTTCGATTCACGTAAGCCTGATTTGATTAATCTAAGGTGATCAGAAAGGATCAAGTGCAGCATTTTCTATTTATATATTTCCTAACACCAGTAAAACATTAAGGGAGAAAATGAGACAATATGCTACTGTGGATATGCATTTCATGACAGCGTGCTAAAAATATTTTAGATAAACATCAGTCATGACAAAACCTTCATGTACGAAAGTTGTGCTGTATTTCGTTCGCAGTTATGTTGCAATCATGTTCGTTAGAAGGACACTGTAAGTAATTATTTAAACAGAAGAAAGTGCTTAGCATTGAACCAGTACTAAGCAACTCAGAACTAAAAATATTATTTTGCTCTATTATCGTCGTTTACAAGGGATGAACTGGGGCTACTTAATCTTTATGTTGTGACTTCATCCGGTTTTTCAGTCACTTCATTTAGCTTTCCCTGCCATTTACTAAAGTTTTTCAATTTTAATTAATTAGAGTCAGCTGAAAAATGCAATGCCACGTCTGGAATTTGAACCACGGAACTCCTGGTGTCCGTCCAGTCGCTCTTACCCATTGAGCTACCATGGCCAACATGGCCACGTGACATTAAACTCTGCAATTCACTCATATTTTCCCGGTAAGCCACTTATAGTTCTCATATTCGAGGTATACATTTATGATGACTTACTATTGTAAGTACTTAACTGCCAGGAACTTTATCATTAAACTCTTAATTTTAAATTTATATTGAGGAATTATTCCTTTTAGAATTAATCCTTTTAAATACATTACTCCTGTATATGGATGTACATATGGCAAAACATCCATATACAGGAGTAATGTATTTAAAAGGATTAATTCTGGAAGAAATAGTCCCTCAATATAAATTTTACATTATTTATTCAATTTTCCTTATGACTTCACTCATGAAATTTAATTCCTTAGTTCACTATCGCTTTACTTTGCTTTCTTATTCACTTTCCATTGCGACATGGCGGCGAACCAAAATACGCCTCTTCTTCCGGACAGTTTACTCACTGGAGCATCGAACACAAGACTTCTCTAATCCCTTGCAGTGACATTAATCCACATTATCACAGTGGTCACCAACTCTCTCGAAGAACAGATCTTTTCGTCGTATGAGAAAGCTACCTTACTCACTAATTCACCCATATCAGATTGACTGTTTCAGGAGAGTATATAATCGTGCGAAGCTTTCACAGAGGCGCAGAACGTTTCAGAAGGAGATACTTCTAGAAGATTCCAATTATCTGGCAATAGCGGTTACCTTGTTCATGCCAGGCAGGCGCGTGACTTACGTGTTCAGCGTTCCGACTGGCCGGCGGCGACCTCCCGAGAAGTATATAGCCACAGCGGTTAAGTATTCATCACCCTCAACACCGCTTCGTTGTATCTGTCAAAGATAGGGAAAAGTGAACACTACATGACAGCGCTGCATTCGCTTGTTATCTTGCTTACTAGAAGTGCGAAATATTAGCTGCCTAGTGTACAATAAGTGTCAAAACATTAATAAAGCACCTGAAAGTTGTGTGATACGGAATGTTAGCCAGTTAATTGTTATATTAAAATGTAAATTACCATTGCAACCGCTTGACATAAAGGGATTTTGACTTGCTCTTTTGTCTCCTTGTCAGAATATTCATTCACGTTCTATGTAATTTCTCGCGCCTGACGATATATGACATATTGCTATGATTACATCTAAACAGCCTGTATCACTGGACTCGCCGTGTATGTGCAACAGGCTTGCGTAAACAGCTCATTTGTTACAAATTACGCTTCCACGCTTTGCCATGCAGTAACGTTTATGATGCCGACTCAAGCATTCCAACAGATAATTTTTGCACTTCCAAAGGATACTTAATAAGCTATTGTGACTTTGTGGGTTCTTAGAATTAAAAGTCCAATTTGTCGAAATTCTAAATGTTCTTTATTTCCGTAGCAATACACCCTTCAATTCTCACGTAACAACATTACATCACATATACAACACCAAGGTCGATGACAGTAACAAACAGCTAACTCAACTTCCACTGTTGACAACACTCTCGTTACATGTCTTTACACGACTCTTTCAGCTGTTCTCTGCTTAACTCACTGTTTTACAACTAGCAACTCCTCTTGTTTCACAACAACTCTGCTTACTCTGTTTACAACTACTCACTTTGCGAGCCGTCACGTCTTTAAATACCTAATTTGTAATTCTAGACTGTTCTAAAATAAGTCGGAACCTGAACAATCTCTGTCAGTCCAGAAATTTCCGGAAGAATAAAGAAACCAAATATTCTATCACATTCCAGAAGCGTAACTTAATCTATGCCGGCAAGGCCTTTGCCTCAGTTATCGCTGCCCGCCGGCGCTTGTTTACAATAGCCGCGCTATCATTAACTGCTTAGCAAGGCTCATTATTACCATGAAACTTTATCCGTCAACTGTTTTCTTATTTGTGCCGAAACTTTTAAGCTGTTGCCATGACAATATGCAGCATTTCCTGTACTTGGAAGCTTATAAGGAGAATAATCGTCCTGCCGATTTAACTTCCTTTAGAGTGAATATCAGGAATTATTAAATCCATTATTACCAGGACTGTACGAAATTAAAGTTATTAGAGGTAACGGAAAGGATTCACTACAAATATCTCTAAACAGTTTTAGAGGGAGGTAAATTAAATTAATTAATGTGTCATTGGAGTTCGAGAAGCTAACGTTGAACCTCACCTGAGCCGTTCAGTATTTCATAATCCGCTTAGAACAACGATTATTAATGTAACATTTTCTCGGAAATCTAACTCCTACTGTGCAGCAAATAATTAAACCGTTGATTTTTAAAAACCGAAGTTAAAGCAAACAAATAGCTGTAACGTCATCTAAGATCACTGCTGTCATTTCCAGGATTTAGTCCATATGTTCCCCCCTTTATATTCTCTGTTTTTAAACGAGAACGTGAGGTTCAATTGTTCAAGTACTCATCGAGAGATCTTCCCCTGCATGGAGTAGGTCATGCACATTCTCACTGCTTTTGTTTCTGCCCTCTTCACCGTTACCATAGCAACAGCCGTTGTTCAGTAAAGCTCATTTTCCTTGTGTTTTATTCAAATCATAAGGTTCATTATCCTTAATTTTTTCAGTTTTAATGACCAAATACAAAGGACTTAGTAGACCGCAGCAAATGATTCTGGGAGCTGGAGAGTGCATTGCTGTCTAAAAAGAAAAGCTCTAATACACTGCCTGGCTTAAACCATCGGTGAACTGACTAGTTTGTGTACATTTTCTCCAAACTGTGATTTCCATACTGATGTTTTAGTAAGTGATGTTCATCATTTTGAATTCGCTGTCAAATGTTTCTCTACATAAAATTGCAGCACATTCAGGTTCTAACCTATAAATTAGACTACTGCTTTATTTATATAAAAAGACTTGTGGGACATTAAAGTTTTGAATTAACATACACATGTTTCAAAAGGGGGTGTTTACTTACTATATTTTCAATTTTCATTAACTTAAAAATATTTACTCTTAATAAAAAGGGACATGTTTTGTCATTACTTGGGAACATTTTGTGAAAGCATAATAAATTCTAGACAGAATTATTTCTACAGAATGTACCTATAGTTAGGGTTAAAGTAGAGAAATAATATAATTAAGATATTATTTTTCATATAACCACAGTGTTCTTACGTTACTATTCCAGAAGGGCATTCATATATCTCCTAATCAGGACAGTTAACATATATTATAAAATACAGTTTGGGTTTGTAATAAAATTAGAAAGCATTTTATAATTAATTCATTTTAATTTCACAAGTGTTGATAAATATTTAAATAGCTAATTGCTCATTTTTGCCATTCATTGCCTTCGATTGAATATCTTATTTATCGAGCAGAATGGCTGAGGCGATTTCATGTATCCCACATTCGGAGGTCTAGGTTCGATTCTCGTGGCTGGCTTGCGTAATTTCCGACCCCTTTATTTCATTTCATTTATAATTATGTTACTACCTAGTCTTGCCGTAATTACTGTTACAAATTTTGACACATATTGTACATATGGCTTGGCGCGTAAACCGCTGTATGTGTGCACACCTTAACCTTGAAGCATCTTTAGCTTGTCCTTGAAAGAGGAAGTACTTAGCTGCAGGTTTCACCATGGAATGGGGCGATTATGAAAATCGTGTAGCCGTCATTGCGATGCATAAATTTGGAAAATGTACTGGCTTCTGTCTGAGGACCTTAGACTAAGGGCCTATCCCCGACGTAAAGGAAATTATCTTGACACACGCCTAAAGAAACTGAGAATGCTTAAACTACTCTACAGCGTCATGTTCAAAATGGAACATTCTCTTCACCGATGAAAAGTTTTCACTACTCAGGAGTCTTTCAATGCGAAAAACGACAGGGTTTATGCATCATCATCTCGGGAAGCCAGTAATAAGGTTCCTAAAGTTCAGAAGGCAATCATCCCTCCTCAGTGATGGTGTGGTGCGGGGCTGAGGTTTTCTGGTACCACCCAGCTACATTTTTGCGAAAAGAGCGTTAAAACCAGTGCCAGAGTCCATGAAAGCACTGTTTTGGAACCTATTGTCAAGAGCTTGAGTGACACATTGTTTCGAAATCAACCATGGGTTTCTTTCAGGATTCTGCCCCTGCCCACAAGCCGAGGTCAATGCAAGCGTGGCTTCAACGTCATGTCTCTTCGCCTGAAGATTGGCCTGAATCCATTGGACTAACGGCTGTGGTCACTGCTTGAGGGCATGATCTGCAAGAGGAGACACCTCACCATGGGAAGTTTAAAGCGTTCCTTATTTTTAGCAGCGGCCCATTCACCCTGGATGTTGTCCGTTCCGCCATAGACCAGTGGCCACAAACACTCAGAGCCTGTATCTGTGCAAAAGGTGGCAATTACGAAAAGTGATGGGAGCTGTGTGTAATCAATGCCTGTAGGTACAACATACTAAAAGCCAATTAAAATATCTTGCATGGTATTTGCGTTTTTCACTTTTCAAGTTGTAACAGTATTTATGACTAGACTAAATATATGAAACCTCTTTGAGAAATCAGCATTCCACGTTCAGAGTATTCCATGGTGTCCATGATTATTTTTCTTCTTGCTAAATCCTGATATTTTATATAGCTGCATACTCTTACATTCAGACATTGTCAATCTCTCGTTTTTGTATTCTAGGAATATAAAATAAAATTTACTTCATAGTCAGTATACAAATGGAAGTACGGAACTTTTAATTGAAAACGAATTATTGGAATCCGTTGAAATTATGCTGCATGGAACCTAGTTTTCTTTCTTTGAATTTATTAATGTAGATTTGCCATGTTGTCTTCTACAGCACAATACTACTATTACTACAACAGCTACTAAATAATAATCATGATGATGATGATAATGACAATGATGATGATAATGATAACAATAATAATAATAATAATAATAATAATAATAATAATAATAATAATAATAATAATAATAATAATAATAATAATAATAATAATAATAATAATAATAATAATAATAATAATAATAATAATAATAATAATAATAATAATAATAATAATAATAATAATAATAATAATAATAATAATAATAATAATAATAATAATAATAATAATAATAATAATAATAATAATAATAATAATAATAATAATAATAATAATAATAATAATAATAATAATAATAATAATAATAATAATAATAATAATAATAATAATAATAATAATAATAATAATAATAATAATAATAATAATAATAATAATAATAATAATAGTAATAATAATAGTAATAATAATAGTAATAATAATAGTAATAATAATAGTAATAATAGTAATAATAGTAATAATAATAATAATAATAGTAATAATAATAATAATAATAATAATAATAATAATAATAATAATAATAATAATAATAATAATAATAATAATAATAATAATAATAATAATAATAATAATAATAATAATAATAATAATAATAATAATAATAATAATAATAATAATAATAATAATAATAATAATAATAATAATAATAATAATAATAATAATAATAATAATAATAATAATAATAATAATAATAATAATAATAATAATAATAATAATAATAATAATAATAATAATAATAATAATAATAATAATAATAATAATAATAATAATAATAATAATAATAATAATAATAATAATAATAATAATAATAATAATAATAATAATAATAATAATAATAATAATAATAATAATAATAATAATAATAATAATAATAATAATAATAATAATAATAATAATAATAATAATAATAATAATAATAATAATAATAATAATAATAATAATAATAATAATAATAATAATAATAATAATAATAATAATAATAATACAACTACTAATAAATAATAATGATAGTGATGAAGATAATAATAGTAATGGTGATGATAATGATAATAATGTGACTTCGTGGGTACGTAGAATTAAAATTCTTGTTTACAGAAATTTAAAATGCTCTCTATTGCAGTAAACAATAACTTTGTAAAACTCTTGTAGCAGTAGAAAGACGTGACATACACACCAGCAGCCTCCAAGGTCGTCTCGTTACACAGTTACACGTAAACAAACAAAAGAATTCGCTGCGGTACAGTTCAAATGTCCACACACGGCACAACCACACAACTCAGCTAACGACTGACTACGCTCTAACATTTTGCGGGGTTCTTATACCTCCAGTCATTGTTCTAGAATGCTGTAGATTTCTCAATAACAATCGCAATGGCAGCGGCAAATTCACGACTACTCTGTCTCTTTCTCTCTCTCGGCAAGCGTCTAGCACTGCGCACCACTATCTGTCTCTTTCTTTCCTACCCACGCGTACAGCTCTGGCTTTACGGCGGCTTCAATCCAACAATGCGATTGGCGACAGTAATAATGATTAGTTTTTCCTTAAATATAATTTTATGCATTAGGCTTAGTTATAGGACAGTAAATGATACGATTTGTAAATATTACACTTGAATTTCTCCGACTGCCTTCATGATATTGTGGTTAGAGAGCTATGTTATTACCCAGAGGTCCCGTGTGTGAGTCTTAGTCAGGATTAAGGAAATGTTTCTTTAATTAGGATTATTCCTCGCTTTCCAGGGAGTCTGGACTTAAGAGTGAGTGTGCGTGTGTAAATATTTCAATAGCCTAAGCTAAAATGTCAAAGACTAAAAGCGTTATCAAATGTTTCATTCACAGCCCATGATATAACCAGCGCTTAAAGAGGACTAAAGAAAACTGAAAGTGAATTTTGTCATCCTCTGTGGTCTAGGGGTAACATGTTAGCCTCTGGTAAATGAGGAAGTGGATTCCAATTCGATAAATAGCGACGGACATTTCCAGGCATAAATATCCATGGCTTATTCTGTAAGGGAAGTAAAGCTGGTTGTGCCATGTCATAGATTTATGCCACGTAAAGAGAATATCGTTATAATTCACAACGTCTAATGGAAACAAACATCAGTGAATCACTTCAGGGGAGTGTGAAATAGTTAACTAGTAAGATACGTAGCTTGTTACACACGACAAAGCAAGTTATGAACAACAACTGGCTATTGGCTTAAGGATAAAAACTTTCGAGCATTATAATATGTGGTAATATCCTAGTGATTTCTGATCTGTGATTCTCTAATTCACTGAGTCCTTATGTTTGATATACAAGTAAACATCAAAGCTGGAGCATGTAAACGCTTATGTTTTTAGGTACAGTTTATGTCATGTATCTATATTTAAAAGGTAAAGTAAACGCTCGCCCGTGCTGCTTTATGAATTCTAGGTGTTCTTGTTAATCACAGCTTAACAGCTTAAGCAAAGAAAATGCAGGTCTATTATAGGAAGAGGTGTGTGTTTGAAAGAAGTTACCTCCTGTAATATGGGTTCTTTAACGTTGTCTGTATCCAAAGCAGGTACTAATTTTAAATGCTGAATGACTACTCCCATAGAGAGAGAGAGAGAGAGAGAGAGAGAGAGAGAGAGAGAGAGAGAGAGAGAGAGAGAGAGAGTGAGTGAGTGAGTCAGTGAAAGAGAGAAGCTATATGCCTTTAACTGGTTTAGAGCCTTTGTTATTAAGGGTGCCCGCATGCCATGCAGTGAACCCACTAACGCAGTGCTGGGAAGGAAGGCACAGTAAGTGTGAATTTACGCACTCTCATGTCTGTACTATCAAAAAGACAAAACACAATCAGCTAAACCTGTTGATTCTGTTTATAGTCGGGTGCCAGTCTTATAAACATTGGATACAGTACAAGCTTCCCCTAAGGAGGTTCAATGCGACTCGTACTAGAGCATATAAACCTTCAAAGCAGCTCACCACTGCGCGGTTCAAAACACTGCTTGTATTTGCACACATGTTTCCCAAGCTGCATTAATTTGCAAACATTCTTTAGAATTATACATTATACGAGGTTCGTTCAAGTTAAAGCAACTCCTACTTTTTCCAGAATGGGACCAGATAGGAACTTCTGTTTCTTTAAGCAATACATATGGAGTCTTTGTGAATGCGTGACAGAGATGGCAGCACTGTACAGTGCACAAAACTCTAGCGGCAGCGACAACAGTTAGGACTGTCTTTGATACTTAAAATGGCGACGTTTCATTACAAGAACAGCGTGTAATCATTTGCTTCCTGTATTTTCGTGGTGTGACACATATTGAAATTCATTGCCAGCTGAGTGAGGCATGTGGTGATGGTACCATGGATGTGTCTAATGTGCGTTACTGGGTGCGACAGTTCAATGACGGCAGAACACTGCTTGACAAAAAACCAGGACAGTCACGGCTTCGCACCAGCCGGAGGCCAATTTTGTAGGCGATGTCTTCAACACTTATTCGGCGATCCTGTAAAACAAGTTCTCCACTCGCTGAAACATGTCATCACACCAACTGATGTGAGGCCGTGACTTTTTTGGTTTGTTGTCACAACTTGTTGTGCCTTTATTGAACTGTCGCACCCAGGAACGTGCATTAGACACATCCATGGTACCATCACCACTTTCCTGAGTCAATTGGCGATGAATTTCATAGAAGTCACACCACGAAAATGGAAAAAATGAATGATTACACGCTGTTCTTACAATGAAAACGTAGGCATTTTAAATATCAAAAACAGTTCTTACTCTCGTCGCTATCACTAGAGTTCCATTCACTGTACAGTGCTGCCATCTCTGTCACGCATTCACAAAGAGTCCACTTGTATATTTTTTTTCCTTTTTTTAACCGTAAGTTCCAATCGGGTGCCAGTCTTGAAAAAACAATAGGAGGTGTTATAAATTGAACGCACCTTGTACACAATTTCAATGCACTTTTAAATAGACTGTGATGTTTATTTAAAATAACACATTATGAAGTATTTAAATATATTTAGCAGCACAAGAGAAATAACTATCACTGCAAAAGAAACAAACGTGGTAAAGATATCAATTCTATATAATTCCTTTTGTCAGATTAAGGTTTGTCTATGGGCGGTAATGTGGCGAGAGAGCGGCTACATTGCCAATATAAGCCGTCTAACTTCACCACAACGTCCTTCCCTCATATTCTCATGTATAATTTACCCTCTTTATGCTTTTCTACTCAACTCTTCAGTTCAATAGTTTACATTTGATTACGTTGCAAGAGACGCCACTGTGGCACGCGTCACCTTCTGTTTACCGAAGGAAAAGCGAAGGGGTGAATGTAGATGTAAAGCTTTCGCACTTCCGGATGCTTATCTTGCCAGCCCTGAGCGAGCGTCTGACTAGTCCCCTCAGGACCCGACGGCGGAGTCCTCTGACCTAAAAATTTTGAACCCGATACCCAATCATAACATCTTTCACGTATGGGAGGACCGAGGTTTCACTGGGAATCGTTGACAGATGGAATGGATGGATCAGAATCTCCTATTTGACAAAAGCAAAGGGTCTGCTATCCCACATTTCGCGCACAAGGAGAATCAGAAGAAAAATAAGCGTCTTACACAGGCGTAAAGGCATGTTGAATCCACAACCGGATATTAGGCGGCTATCGTCCCCTTTGTGTTCAGGAAATCACAACTGTGATGCCCTTGGAACTTCTGCATTCTGTCCTTTACCTCATGTAAAAAAAAGGTAAGCTTTTTAAAGAACTGTGACTGGGTAAAGAGAGTCATGTGAATATAATAGATCCGATGCCTATGAATGCCAATTCTTTAGTCATTACTATTATCTGTTTCAAATGGGATGATGTTTGTCTTTGATCGCTGCTAGGTAAGCAACCAATGGGAGTTCTGCGGTGTTGTCGTAGTGCATTCCCCCTCAGTGATGTGTGAGGAGCGCCAAGCTAATTAATCTCTAAAAAATACCATCCACGCTAAGATAAGAATTCATATTTTGCAAAATTTGATCCATGAGGAAGGTAGAGAGTAATGTATTTAACATAAGCGTGAAAATCCCATATTTTTAGCTCATATATTTTTTTCTAATACAAATAAATTACTATTATATTATAACAATGCATCGCTTCGTAAGCAATGTAATGAACTGCATTATTGGTGGGCATGTATGTGTGTAGTATATTTGAAATTACTCAGAACTGAATCATAAACGTTTTAGATGACGTGATAAAAGAATAACTTTGAATAAGCCAACGTGTTTGTTTAATTCGAACGAGAGGAAACAGTACACTTCCTGCTAGCCTAGTAGAACGTGTCTGGTCACATTATATCTTTGTTTATGAATGGTTTTCTAATCTCTATTTGCTCTAGAGAGTTCAAAGCAGCATTATTCAGTTTTTCTTCCGTTTAAGGGAACTGGGAGGTCGATAGGTTTAAAAATATCCACTTTTGCTTTTAATGCTAAAACATTATATAATTATATATAATGTTATATATAACATAGGGTGTCAGCTGGTGTTAAAGCCCTTTAATTCGTTAATTTAAAGATGGCGGCGTAATGATAAGCTCACTTCCTGAGAATGGTGCTGAATCTTTGATCGTGACTTCCCAGAACCTTGATTTTTCATACTTTAGGTGCATGTTTCTCAAAAACTATAAACGATATTGACACAAAATTTGTAGTGGTTATTTGTCAATGTTCCTGGAACACATTCTGCTGACATTTATATTGACGTGATTTATAAAATGGATGAAAACAAATCCTCAGTCCTTGAAAGTGTCATCTTTTTTTTTTTTACTCAAAACTGATTAATTTTTAATGTTCATAGTATAAGCTATGTGTGATTTTAATTTAGCAGATATTATAAAACTGTATCTTAGGTTATTTAGGATAAAACCTGGAGCCTGTAGCTTTAAATTCCTACAAGTAAAGTGCACCTGAAATATAGGGTACAATATTTTTTTCAGGACACACGGTGTGATTTATGCCCCTTTTGCATGGACTTATGTGAACGTAATTTAAATATTATACAGTTAAATACATACATCCTTATACAGTAGTCATATCAAATTTTAATTTCTGATAATGTTTAGTTTTCTATATGTTTAAATTTTAATATTGGTAAAAATTACCCTTGTCTGGGTAGAAATAACCTCCCAGTGCCCTTAAAACCAGGGAAAGTGTATCAGCTGGATAAGCTTGCAATTGAAATGAGACACAATGTATTATAAACCACCTTCCCCCTTACCACTGCCAGAACAATACAATTTAGTTAATGTGGGCTAAAATTATGTTACAAACAGAAATAATACTTTTAAACTGACTGAAGTTGAACGACTAGTAGAAGAAATCAAGAAATTTCGAAGAAATCAACAAGAAACACAACAAGAATGAGAAAACTACGTGAAACATCAGATAAACTACAAGAAAACGACTTTTGGAAATAAATAGCACGTCACGAGACTTTGGAAACAATTATCATAAATTAGAAGTACTCAGATGTTGAAGACAATGACAATGACGAATTATCTCTTAACGTAAGTAACATTCACAGCTATAAGGAGCACCACTGGCATTTTCGTTGGATTGGAAAAATAAGTAATTCATAAACTATAATTACTTTTAAACAATCGAGGGATGTTCAGTAAAGAATGATCTCAACTTCTTCTTGACAACGTACTTTTACTTATCCTCATAATTTTGATGGTCCTTCTCAAAATAGTCTCTCCTAAATGCGATGCACTTGTCCTAGCGTTTTTGCCAGGCTTCAAAGACATGCTGGAAACCATTTTTGAGAGATATTTCAAAATCGCCTCCGCAGCCTACACCACTGCTTCTGATGATTGATAATGCCCCCCCACGAAGGCATTTCTTCAAGTTAGCGAATAGAAAAAAGTCACTTGTGGCTAAATCTGAACTTTAGGGAGGGTGAGGAATGCACTTCACGTTGATTTTTGCAAGATATTCAGTAACAACATTGGCAATATGCGGCCGCGCATTATCGTGGTGCAGCATCCAGCCTGCTTCACGGAAATGTGGTCTTTTGCTTCTGATATGGACTTGCAATGTTTTCAGGACACCCCTGTAGTATTGTCCAGTTACTGATGTGTGTGCAGGAACAACATGCTGATAAACCATTCCATGAATATCAAAGAATGAGATGACCATAGCTTTCCCAGCAGAAGCAACCACTTTTACTTTTTCGGGGGTTGGTGATGAAGGAGATTTCTACACTGAGCTTTGCTGTTTGCCCTCAGGATCAAAATGATGTAGCCAAGTTTCATCAGCAGTGATTACGTTTGAAAGAAACTCCGCATCTTCCTCTAACATCAACTTTAACTGAATGTTACCTCCATTGCAGCGGTAGGCGATACTGAACATGTCTGAGCTTACCTGGTTCTCACAGGCGGGAACCAGGGGTACCAACAATGAAACTACTACGGCGTGTTTGTTTCACATTTAGCTAACTGAATATAATAACATTGAATTTTAGTGAAAAAAATTATGACCATAAAAAGTTATGATCATTCTATATTGAACAGCCCTCGTGTATACCTAAAAATAAACGTAATATACTGCATTATTATAAAACTTTGGAAAATTCAGTTTGCGTTCCCTTACGTCTAGCGCCACGAACACTCGCAAGTTTGCAAGAGAGAGAGGGAAATATAAAAAGAGTGGGGATAACAAGGTAGCAACGGTCAAGGCTCTAACCTGATTCGCTACAGGTGAGAACTCCTTCCATTTGAAACAATATAATATGTAAGAATGAATCTATTTAAAATGAATCCTTACCTTTTTCTCCCTGTGGTTTCTGACAAACATCGTTTGTCAAGAATATGGCTTAACCGCAATATGGTTAAGGTAATTTAGAATCGTTTATTTTCATCTAATAACAGTTGAACATCAAAATATATACCTACCTTTGATATCCTTTACGACAATACTTGAAATAAATCAAACAACCGCATATTCTCATGACATTTAAGGAAATATATCTTTTCTGTTAACAGGACAACACGTTTCAACTTTGTCACAAGAAAGAAATACAACCAGGTTCTTGGAAAACACTTCGAACACTAGAAATAAATATTACAGAAACGTTTCCAGGAATATGATAACTACAAAGCATTTGTATGGCATCTATTTTGTTCTCTATTTTTCCTCATTGCTTTTCAAACTGGTTTTATGTTGCATTTGTGCTCCGTTGCACAAAATAAATCGAAACAACCTTTGAAATTGATATGCTTTTTTAGTATAGACTCCATTCTAATGCTTTTGCTGCGTCTTTTGATTGCGATTTAAATTTATTCTCAATTTTTCTAAGGGAAGCTCTAGCAGGATATGTAATGTCAAACTGCGGATGTTGGCACGAGTGTGTTGGACCCCAGCCAGGATATATTTCCGGTGTTCCAGATACGAGTGTGTCTACCTTTTAATGTTACAAAAGGAAACACAACTATGGCGAACAAAATTTTGTAATGGAATACCTAAGGTCTTTATCTGAAAGGAAAGACTCTGCTGAAATAAAACAGGATATACTATTAATGCGTAAATGAAAATTTATATGGATTATAGATCTCTAAGACGATAGTTCTTTTGTGTAATGGATATTAAACCACTAAGAGCACTTCTGATCAAAATAATAATTTTATTTATTTATCAATAATGTACATATAGGTTACACCACTAAGAATAAACAAGTTCACATATTCTGTATGTTTTATTAGCTGCATCAGTGACATTTTGTACATGCAAGGAGAGAAAGTTTAGTTTGTGAAAAATCCATCTGTGTATGTATGTTGTCGCTGTATCCCGAAGGTCCCCCTCTCCGTCGGGCTTCGAAGCGACGATCTGTAGACTTCGTTGCACTCGTCGCTGTTGTGACTGAGGAGGCGCAATTATCTCAGGGTCTACCTCAACGAGTATCTACCAGGAATGTTCAATAAAGAATGATCATAACATTTTTACGGTCATAAGTTTTCGCACTAAAATTCAATCTTATTATATTCTGTTAGCTTAATGCAAAACAAACACGCCGTATTAGTTTCATTGTTGGCACTCCTGGTTCTCGCCTGTGAGAACCAGGTAAGTTCAGATATGTTCAGCGTCGCCTACCGCTGCAATGGAGGTAACACGCGAGGAACAATCTGCGGCTTTGAAATTCAGTTTTCGTCTCTGCGACTGAAAATCGAAAACAACAGAGTTTCAAGCTGTTATTAAAATTTTCATGAAGGGCTGAACTGCCGCACAAGTCAACACTGATTTCGATGAAGTTCACGTGGGCTCTTCATCAGCATTAAAAATCATTTACTTTTGGTTGTAGAAGCACGGAAGACAAATCGCGCTCTAGTCGCCCAATTGAGGTCACCATACTGAATACCATTGACAAAATACACAATCTGGTTATATTTACAAGACTGCCGAATCAAAATTCGTGAGATTGCTGAGTGAGTACACAATATGCTGCATGAAAAAGCTGTGTGCAAGATGGGTGCCGCAATTGCTCACAGTCGAACAAAAGCACACCCGAAAGGACAATTCCACCGAATGTCTGACGATATTTAATTCAATCCGTAAGACTTTTGCCCCGATTTGTAACCATGGATTGAACTTGGATCCATCATTACGCACCAGAGTTAAAACAGCAGTCAAAACAATGGGCAAAATCTGGTGAAAGTATACCAAAGAGGGAAAGAGGAATTTTGTCAGTTGGTAATGTGATAGTCACCTTTCTGGGATTGTCAAGGAATAATCCTCAGAGACTACTTGGAAAAAAGTAGAACCATAACTGGAGTCGATTATGCTTCATTGTTGGATCGTTTGTAACATGAGTTGACTGAAAAGAGATCGAGATTGAAAAACAAAATAGTGCTCTTTCACCTGGATAACGCACCATCGCATACAGTAACAATCACAATGGTGAAAGTGCATGAGTTGGGCTTTGAATTGGTTCCTCATCCACCTTATTCACCAGACTTAGCCCCAAGTGACTTCTTCTGAGTCCCATACTTGAAAATTTGGCTTGGTGATAAGAAATGTTCATCAAATGAAGAAGTGAAAGTCACCGTCAACTAGAATTTTGCAGACCTTGACAGAAAACCTATTTCTCCAACAGGATGAAAAACCAGATTATCACTGGACCAAGTGTATAGCCATCAATGGAGACTATGTCGAGAAATAAGGTGAGATGTTCACACAAAAAAAATATTACTGGCTTTGTTACCACACATATCAAACAAATTATGTACGAGCAACAAAGAAGCTATTGCTTTGTTATTGATTATGAGTGTTTAACGTGTTCCAAAATTCCCTTTTAGCAGTCCATGATGGTAAATAAGCTGGTGGACATATGCAACTTATACCTTTTAGAGGGAAGTTAATGTTAGTGAGGTTGAGGATGGAAGAATTAAATGATAAGGAGAACAGAAAACAACATCAAAGAACTGTAGATAAATTAACCAAAACAGTGTCTTATGCAATGAGATGAGCATTTTATTTCACGTGTTTGACAATACTAAATAAAGCATTTGTAACTGAAAAGGAAGCTGTTGATATTTACAGTAAGTGATTGAAAGATCTGTACAATTAAAATCATAACCAAATGCTCTGAATTTAAACAATTGAATATTATCATTGATGTAACTCTTTTTACAATTTATATTTTTAATGAAACTAAATTAATCGTGCGTTCGTTGAACTCCCTTCAGCTCTTCCGTCCATCAAAACCAAATCCGTCATTTCGGCGTTCGTACAGCGCTCCATATTGCTTGGATCTGCTATCTAAGTACGAGCAAAATGCTCTCTGTTAGGACGGAATGTGTAGTTTTACACTGAAGAGCAACCTTCAACTGTCCGAGTTATTAGTCAATTTTTTCACAAGTAACTACCATTTGCCACATTACCTGAAAGGTAGACTAGGGTCACTGATAAAGAGCAAGGAGTAATGTTTTTGTTTTCGTGGTCGGTACGTCCCAATAATAACTTTTGAGGTTCACACACCAGTGGTTCCTTCACTGCCTAATCACAAAATCATGTAATATTTAATGCTGCATAAATTATATCTAACGGAACTTGAAGCTGAGACACAGAAATTCCGACTATTTAACTTATAAACTATGCAACGGCTATAATTGTTCAGTGTCGTTTTGACAGATTGTGTTACTGTTGCATTTGTAATAACTATTTCTAGGTTATGTTATATATTCCAGAGTTAGCTATATGGATGTGTGGTTATTTTTCTGTTATTGACTCGTTTCATTTGTTTTTTATTCATTTATCTTTCCTCATTCTCTTTATCATTTTGTCTTTCGTCATTATTTCATATTCCTATCCCGCTGCATTTACTATTCTTGGCTATCATTGGATTACATTGTTTGTATCTTTGTTTTCCAGCCGCTCAGTACAACACCTACGTTACCCTCAAACTACAAAACGTCAAGTCGACGACGGTGACAGTGAAAGGAGCCAATCCGTGTTGGGAACAAGATTTCCTTTTGTAAGTAATCTTCAGTAACTCTCTGCATGTTTGAAACCACAAACATAACATTGACTTCTCACTTATTATGTGGAAATTGTTGTTATCTAGAAGAAAAATAACATAACAGTTGAATATAAGTAATAACTATTTATATACGAAGGTCGTTAAAGGTTATACCATGTTTGCAATGACGGCATACTGATAATCACTGGTAATCAAATAATTTATTTGATGCATTCGATCTCTTGCAGTCCTTTTGTTTGTAATGAATAAACATATCACATACATGAAAGCTAATGGTTCCCTATTTAATTAACAAAGATTCATATCGAACAAATTTGAAATTTCTTCTAAAATTGCAGCTTAAGCTAAAAAAGTTACCTTTAAGCTACTACTATTATTTGGTGTTCATTTAATACATGGTATACATTGAAGCAGAGATATAGGAATCAAAGTTAACTTTTTCTGTCAGATGTTTAATTTCATTATACATTTTCTTGTGCATCGAGATAACTGTATTTTATTATTGAACTATTGCTTTGGATTATCTTTATAATGTTTACTTGTCACGCCCAAAAGAAGTTTACCACCTCTTGCAACCTCCTGAACACAACTTTTGCGAGAAGATATATTTGTTAAATAGTGAACAGTATCTTGTTAGCACGAGGGCTGTTCAATAATGATCATAATTTGTACGGTCATAATTTTTCGCACTAAAATTCAATCTTATTATATTCTGTTAGCTTAACGTGAAACAAATACGCCGTAGTAGTTTCATTGTTGTTACTTCTTGTTCCCGCTGTGAGAACCAGGCAAGTTCAGACATGATCAGTATCGCCTACCGCTGCAATGGAGGAAACCGCGAGGAACAATGTGCGGCTTTGAAATTCTGCTTTCCTCTCAACAAATCTTCAATTGAGACCTATGCAATGTTACAGGAGGTCTATGGAGACTCTTCCCTACAGCACAGCTCGAAGGTGGTGTAAAATGTTTAAAGAGGAGAGACCATCAATTTCAAAGGAAGGTGGATCCGGTGCTCCAGTTACTGCTCTTACGGAAGAAAACATCAACACTGCTGCTACCATTGTGAGAAAGGATCGACGAACTACCTTAAGATCACTTTCTGAAATACTGAACATTTCATCGAGTGCCACCCACACGTTGGTGACAGAAACATTACACATGAGATGTGTTTCTGCGCGATGGGTTCCAAGATTGTTGATTCCCGAACAAAAGGACATTCGATTACAGGTCTTCATGTAGTTAAAGTTGATATTAGAGGAAGATCTGGAGTTTCTTTCAAACAAAGTCACTGATGATGAAACTTGGCTATATCATTTTGAACCTGAGAGCAAACAGCAAAGCTCAGTGTGGAAATCGCCTTCATCAACAATCCCCTAAAAAAGCAAAAGCGGTTGCTTCTGCTGGGAAAGTTAATGGTCAACTCATTCTTTGATGTTCATGGAATGGTTTATCAGCATGTTGTACCTGCACACACATCAGTAACTGGACAATACTACAGGGACGTCCGGAAAACATTGCAAGTCTCTATCAGGCGCAAAAGACCACATTTCCGTGAAGCAGGTTGGATGCTGCACCAAGATGATGCGCGGCCGCATATTGCCAATGTTGTTGCTGAATATCTTGCAATAATCAACGTGAAGTGCATGCTTCATTCTCCCTATAGCCCGAATTTAGCCCCATGTCACTTTTCTATTCCCTAACTTGAAGAAACGCCTTCGTGGGAGACATTATCCCTTATGAGAAGCAGTGGTGAAGGCTGAGGAAGTGATTTTGAAGAATCTCTCAAAAAATGGTTTCCAGCATGTCTTTGAAAACTTGCAGAAATGCTGGGACATGTGTATCGCATTCAGGGGAGACTGTTTTGAGAAGAACCATTAAAATTATGAGAATGAGTCAAGGTACGTTGTTAAAAAAGGGTTGTGATCATTCTTTATTGAACAGCCCTCGTATGATCTGGAATTTAGAACCTACCCTGTAATTTTGTCACTTCTTCTGTTTGAGTATCACGTTCTTTAAGAAATGATCACGAAAACACTGTTCAGTGGAAAACATTTTCAATTTTAATGAAATTACAGTTGTGCATTAGCAGATATATTCTTGCTACTTATTTACAACCCTAATCTCAGGTTCTATGAGTGAATTAAAAGGTCACTATTCCTGAAAGCTGGTTGAGATAAAATTCTGTGTGGCTTACTTAGGGAATCTGATAAAATATTTGCTCATAATTCTGCTGGTGTCAAATTACGTTATACGGGGTATCAGTAAGACTTAGTAATCTTCTAGTGTAGCTTAAACTAATAAAACCATTTGGATCACAAAGGAGGATTAAGGATCGTTGGTAAACCACGGAAATAAAAGAAAATGATGATCAGTTTTGCTGTAGATTTTGTTATTTTTTGGTATATTCTGAAGGCAAGAACTGGCAATTAAGTCAATTAAATATGTACCAGAAACCAAGAGTAATAGATGATATATACAAATATAATAATTTGTAACTTCACTTATCTGATATAAATGATGAAAATTTTCTTATTAGTTGATTAGCGGAGCGACTTCGTGAACATTTTATTCACATCCTCAGCCAGAGTCTTAAACTAACTCGTTGTCAACGTTACAGTTGCTAGATGTCACTATGTTTCTCTCAGTACTACCAAAATCTGAAAATGAAACATATTTAAAAGCAGAATCAACTGCCGGCATTTCAAAATTCATTACGCTATGTTTATTTTTCGAAAATAAATATCTTTTCCCAAACATTAAATCTATCGGACCATTTAAATGTTTTAATAATATAACTTAAGAATGTATTTTATGGTTAAATGATCAAAAGTGATCTGCTACGGCCGATTTATCAGCTTTTTATGAAAATGTTCTTTCTTTCTGGTTTCTAAATTACGTTTTGTCCTTCCAATATAAACTTTATCACTGTTGAAACAATTAAATTGATAAATACTAGGTTTTTTATTATTGGGAATTTTATATTTTTAGAGAAATGCAGCAAATTTTTAAAACTATATTTATTTTGAGGGACTAAAGTTATGTAAACTCTTTAAAAAAATTGAAATGTTTATTAACCCAATAATGGTAAGTAATTGTTTTTTAATTATAATTGTCCTTTTTTATTAGAAAGAAAAATAATAGAAAAACGAATTAGACATTTTGGGATTTGCTCTGAGGAGATTCTTCGTGAACTAAAATGAAGGTTATACTGCTGAACCTACTGGAAGGAATCCACTTTTAAAAGTTCTAAGAAAAACAGTAAAATATTTGGGTTTTTCTAATCGGATAAATTACATTACTAGCGAATATGACAGAAAAATGGTAGAGTGCAGGATATTTGGAGGTTACCTTGGTCACGGTTTAATTGGATTAGAAGATGAGGGGGATATCATTGAACCTACAGATAAACTTGCTTATTGAAGGAAGGGATAAGATGGGAACACTATACAGGTGGGCTGGCATCCAAACTAAGGACGCCAGTCAGCCTGAAAGCTCCGGACGTAAGCTGCAAATTCACCTCAGCATAGGATTTACTGTGCAACTACATGGAATTCGACAGTGACCTTCCCCAGCAGGACGGACGATCACAACCTCACCCCTACGCTGAGAAATGCAAAGTCCCCGCTTGGAAGTGCCACATTTGCCGAACGCCAGCACTTCCCATTCAGATTGAAATGAAAGTGAGATGAAATGGAGGGACGAGTAAAGTATACAGCCCAGCATTCATCTAGGTCCGATTATTCAGTCACCCGGGATCGAATCCAGGACCTCTCGAATGCGAGCCCTAAGCCTAACCTCTGAGGTACCTTGCTCGGTAACTTGGTCACTAAAAGTGGCATTTTCAGGATATCTGCTTGATCTCCTATTAATGAAATAACGGGATAATATATCGCAAATGAACCTGAATCAATATTTACTGCAGGAAACATCACAATCAGCAGTTTGTTTAATCAGTGTACAATTTCTGTCTCAGCTCTAATTAATTCGCATTTATGTGTCAAGGGCTTAATGAGGATGTTTGTGTTGAACACGTTGGGGTTAATTAAAGTTGGAGACTGATTAAATTATAAACTTTACAATGTTTTCGCAATTACATGAATTGAATACATTAAAGGTAATCCATTGTTCTTGTACTACTATGACAATTACTTGTCGTGCACTTGGTGGAATATACTTCCAGTTTTTTCAACGTTATTTGGGTATCTTGCTTCCTTCTTTAACATGGACAATATATGTTGGATAAATAAAATAGACTTTAAACAAATAAAGAAGATATAGATTAGGTTTTTTATTGTGCATATTCCAAAATTTTACAATTTACAACTTTAGGCTACTTTTATTTATCTTTACCTTGTTGCTTGGCTTGCATGACACCCTGGCCTTCTGCTCTGCCAGGTAGCTCTTAACCTGCATCCCTCCTTGTTACTTAATTAGCCGCTTTCTTCCCCCTCATCTTCCTTTCTTATATTCTCTACGTTTCTGGCTCATTTTTTCTTTTACTTTCTGCAAGAACTCACCAATACTTCTTACCTTCTTTCCCTCTCTGCCAGTTAACATTTTTATAGCTACTATCCTCTTCTCTACTTTCTCCCATTTTTCCTCCCAAACCTTTTTTCTCCACATTGCAACCACCTCGCATTCTGTTACATAGTGTTCTATGCTTTCTTTTCCCCCACATAATTCACAAATTCCCTTTTCCCTACCTCTTAACCGTCATAAAAATATTGTTCCTGTTCTCATCCAAGCTAACTATTCTCTCTCTCTCTTGCCTATTGCAGTAATCTATATATGCTTCTCGTCCCCAATTTCTTTTTACTTGCTTGTAAAATTGTGATTATTTCATATTTTCTAGACTTTTCCATATTTCCTGTCTTTCTATATCTTCTATTCTGCATTTTACCAATTTACCCACATCGCTTGTATTCCTTTCCTCTGACCTCCATATATCTCCCGTTGCTATTTTTTCCATAATTCCTCCTATCTCTGGCCAACTATTTGAGTTCTATAATCTTTTTTGCTGTCTCATGTATAATTTCCCCTTCTTCTTTGTCCAAACACCTATACCAGAATGCTATTATTCTTTTCACTATTATTCCATTTCTTCTTGTCTTTCCTACTTCTACTAAAGCTACTTCCCTAGGTACTGATCTTGGTAAGCCTAGTAGACAAATAAGTGAGAAACGCTAGCTCTAGAAAACCCAATACAAATTATTCGTTATAAATAGCATTAGCTACTACATGCTCAAGATTTCTTGAGCGTTCCTTATTCGGTAGGTTTCGCCTATTTCCGTAAACACAGATGACAGCTTTGAAACAGGAAATACGCTGTCAGCAACATCTAGTGGCTGATATGCTAAGCTTTCACACTTACGCCATTTCATTTTGAGGTTAGTTATTAGCTAACGAGTTTACAACAAATTTAAAAGCAAGACTATGTTGTGAATGTTATGGCTCTAAAAGGGGGACACACTATTATTCGTCTACCTCCGTATAGCTGTGATCTAAATGCAACTGAGCTGGCATAGGCAAAAATAAAGAATGTTTACAAAGTTCGCAATGTTAACAAGAGCCACAAATGTGGAGAAACTTTCTATAGTAGCGACGGATTGGGAAGGATACTACAAGAAAGTCCAGAAGCTGGAAATACAATATTGGAGAAACTATGGTGTAATAGAAAATGCAATTGATGAAATTATTAACACATCAGAGGGTATCAGCAATGAAAGTGACGCAGTAGACTTGGAAATCGAAGAATTACAAAGCGAGTGAATATTTATAACCGCCATAATATTTGTTTTCTACTTTTATGTGTTTCATAACAGTAAATATATAAGCATACAGCATATCGGATGAAGTTCAATTGTTTGTTGACACATCTGATACCTTCGGCACATATCTTCACTTATCTTACCGCTATTTGGTTGAATTGTGTTTTTTTAGGTTGAGCACACTGCAAAAACAAGAGAATGTTAGCTGTATCTTCTTCCCCTCTGCCCCATCACACCGTAAATCCAGCGCTCAAGAAATCGTGCGCATATAGTACTCTTTGTTTACTATTGACGTGTTTAATATCCAATAATAACATTATTTGTTTGGAGTTAGGACTTGTATTAAATAGAGGTATTTTCTTAGCTTATATGTTACAAGTGTGTTAATATTTCAGATTCTTTTAGAAAATGTTCTAAGCTCTTCACTTGACGTGTGTCCACAGTGAAACGAACGATGTGAACACGGGACTCCTGATAGAAGTCTGGAGTAAGGGAATGCTGTGGGATCGCGCTATGGGATACCACTGGATACCCTTACCGGGCGTAAAGTACTCCAATGAGGTAGGTTGTGTAAGTGTATCTTCATTATTTATTGCTTGAAAATAGTAGGCAACATTAGAATTTTGGCATGGAGGTTTCGTAGTCACGTAGTAAATGTATCGGATTATCTAGTAGAATTTAAAGTATATTATATTCCAGTAATATGTGGTTAATGTACAGAACTATAGGTGCATAAGATAATGGTTATGGCATGCCTATATATTTAGTACATTTGCTATTGCTCAGCAGTAATATTTACGAGTAACTGGAAATGATAAAGCACTAGTTGGACAGAACGTTTTATGCAATTCTAGTATTATAAATACACCAGCTGAGACAGCCGTGCCTTATTCTTTTTGAAGGTAGGCCACCCATCAAACGGCATGTGAGCCTTATTCCAGTTTTGCGCTTACTAAACTGTATTGCTTGACGTTCTTAGAGAGAGGAATGCGCGAAATTCAGATGAACAGCGGTATAAGGGACAAAACGTACTGCTCGCTAAAGTACACCTCAAAAACATACGACTCCTTTACTGAGGGTGAATTCCGGTTTCCAGGCGATTTTACAAACTTTTTATTAGAGTATACATGGCAAAGTAATGCAGTAAACGCCTCGGAAAAAATGGACCTATTGTATGAGTACACTAACAACGTCAGCTAAAAAGAAAATGACGGATACTTGTACACAACAGTGCAAAAGTTTTCCGATGGACGAGGGGGTTGGAGAGGCCATATAATAAGTCATTTTATATATATATATATAAAAAGGTTTTTGATATAATGGCTATATTAATTGAGTAGTATGTCCATATAAGCTGTTCTTGGGAACTGTAACAAAGAAAATAATTATTTATTTTCTGAAGAAGATACACTTAATTTTAAATACGGCGCAGTTTAATATTATATTAAGTATCGCTAAACCTATGAAAGGCAGAAGTACTTCGTTCCACATAAAACGTCTACTTTGAGTATTGGAAATGCATTTAAAAAGAAGAAAGGGAGATTAAAGTGGTTGAGGTATATGTGTGCGAGAGAGAGAGGGAGAGAGAGGAAATAGCGTCATTAAAAAAAAGATCGATTCATACATAAGTTGATACTGGAGAGTTGTATAAAACGACTTACGTTTCATGTGGTAAAATTGTTTTTATTTTCCATTGAGGCTTAAATACCTATTCGCCGAACTCACTGGTCAGGTATAAGGAAATTGAACCGTCCTGGTGCAACTAACTGATAAGAAACTCGCCTCCATCCCTTAGGTCAGTCTTGCACGAATCGGAATACATTTGCTCGCGTCTGTACTTAGAACAGGGGATGGCTGCCAAAAGTAGGAAACAATTTGAGACACGCCTCATCCATCATGGAACTGTACATTCAAAACGGACATATTATTAAACAATGGTTTATTTACATTTCTGCTTAAACTACGTCGCATCTAAATTAACATACATAAGAGCTTTTGCCGTTTATGTAATGATATTAAAACACCCAGAAAATGATTAAAAGTGTCTTAAAAGTCTAAATCAAACACGAGAACTCGCGAGGTGGCACAAGTATACCGCCAGGCATACAAGTCGTACTACTGGATCCAGAACGTGCTTTCACTCAACTCTCGAAATAGCTCAATGTGATTATGACGTCTCCTGTGCCCTAAACCGCAATGACACAGGTTCGAGTCTCAGTACTGTAAATACTTTTTATGTTGATAGAAACCTGGAAACTGAATGCACAATAATTTAATTATAAAGTCCCTGAGGGCGTGCATTTCCCAAGAAGGTCATCAGTTCGAGCACTTGCTTCGTTAGAGCAGTCGGGTTCCAGGAATAGAAAAAGGGTCGTTCCAGCTCCACAAAACAGACCAATTTGAAACGACATTTATAATAGAACAATAATTCTATGTCTGCAAAATTGTTTTTAAGTTCCATGTTAAACTCTGATACCATAATTTCCAGGTTTTGTTTTCCAATGTGTATAAATGACTCTTATTTCAATTGCAGCCATCTATAGGCGTGCTTACAACTACCTACTTATATTTCACCAATACAGAAGCATCAAACAATGCCATAAAGTATAAATAAAACAATTAAAATAAAAATAATAAGTTTTCAGAATAATAATAGCATTGTGAGTATTACACGGTAAAAACAGATTAGTATAACTAGCTAGATGATGCGAACCACTGTCACAGCAGACAAATGAGATTGTGGTTTTGCGCCCCTTCAAACTGAGCTACTGTCTAGCAACGCAAAGAAAGTCCCTGAAAGGAATGTGTCAGCCAGTGTCACCCTTACACAGTGAGAAAAGGACAGCGAATGTAGTGACAGAGAACGCATGCTACACAAGAGCAGAACCGTTAAAAACGTGCGTCCTGTTCACTCTGTACACTAAAACCAACAAGATTTATTCACAAAAGCAGAAGCCATCAGAAGTTTTTTGAATGGTCTGTAACTGTACTGGCATGGGGTGTCATAAGTCTATCAGGGAGGGTGTGGGAACCTTCTTCAACTCCCCCTGTTTCGCATGCCTCGGAGACTTTCTCTCCTGTGCAGTACTGTACCTAGTAGCGTGTGAGATAAACATTCCGTTTAATACGAGGCATGTTTTTTTTTAAGTCAGTACCGTTTTGGAACTAAAAAAAAGACGTGCATAGATATTGCAATAATTTTATTTTCACATGAAAGCCTGTACCTTAATCTACTTTTCTACATAATTTCCGTGAATATTGAGGCACTTGTCATAACGTGGCACCAGTTTTTGAATACCCTCCTCATAAAATTCTGCAGCCTGACGTGTTAACCACTGTATCACAACTGTTTTGACTTCGTTATCGTCTTGAAGACGCTGACCGCCTAGATATTGCTTCAAGTGCAGGAACAAATGGTAGTCGCTGGGCGCCAGATCAGGGCTGTGTGGAGGATAATCTAGAGTTTCCCATTGAAAAGATTTGATGAGATCTTTGGTCCGATTAGCCACATGTGGACGGGCATTGTCATGCAGCAAAGCGATACCCTTACTCAACTTGCTACGTCTTTTGTTCTGGATTGCACGGCGCAGATTGTTCAATGTCTCACAATAAGACGCTGCATTGATTGTCTCATTACGAGGCAGAAATTCCACTAGCAATACTGCTTTTCTGTTCCAAAATACTGTGCACATGATTTTCCGGGCAGAAATTGTTTGCTTAAACTTCACTTTTGTGGGTGATGATGAATGTCGCCATTCCATGGATTGTTGTTTCGATTCTGGTGTCACGTAGGCCACCCATGTTTCGTCTACCAGTAACAATTTGGTCTAAAAATGTTCACCTTCATTGTGGTACCGCTCAAGGAAAGTCAATGCACTGCTTAAACGTTCAGTTTTGTGCAAATCCATGAACATTTTCGGAACCCAACGTGAACACAATTTCCGGTACTTCAAGTTCTCGGTCACAATGCGATACAAAAGTCTACGAGAATATTGAGGAAAATAGTCGCACAATGATGAAATTGTAAAGCGTCTGTTTTCTCTCACGTTTTCATCCACTTTCTGCACCAAATCTTCAGTAACGACCGAAGGACGCCCACTCCGTTCTTCATCATGCACATTTGTGCGGCCATCTTTAAATGATCTCACCCATTTCCTTACCATTCCATCATTCATAATGTTTTTTCCGTAAACTTCACAGATCTCACGATGAATATCGATCGGTTTTACGCCTTTAACACTAAGAAATCGTATAACAGCCCGTACTTCAGAATCGGCGGGACTCACGATTGTCGGAGGAATCTTAAACACTCAGTAACCAACGTATACAATGAAGAATCAGACTGTAATGGCGTCAGTGCGTATTCAAGAGATGTAGGTAACCAGAGCGCATGCGCGGAACGCCGACCGTAGTGCTGTGGCGGTGGAATCGCAAAACGGTGCTGACTTAAAAAACATGCCTTGTATATAGTACTCGCTAGTTCCAGTGAACATTTGCAGATGTGCGAACGTCAGCTGTCTAATTACGAATATACGATAGGCGATGTGATAACATTTATATTAGTACTAATTTCATTGAGAATTTGGCATCCATGTTAAATACGCGGGTAGAACCTAGTTCAGAGTCGATGTTTTCATGTTGGTGCGAATTGCATAAAACTTGAGAATAAGGGGTAGCTGATTCACCTGGTACATTAATATTATAAAGCGAAATTATGTGTGTGTGTGTGTGTGTGTGTGTGTGTGTGTGTGTGTGTGTGTGTGTGTGTGTGTGTGTGTGTGTGTGTGTGTGTGTCTTTCTTTATTCTTTCAGATAGCCACAGGTTAAAATATTTCCTTGTATTGGTGTGTTTGTGGTAACTTTTTTACACTCATGCCATCAGAATTCAATTTCGTTTCGTTGGGTTTTATATCAGATGCTACTTTTGGCGCTTTGTTGTTACTATGGCAGATTTTTATTGACTTCGAGCCCAAAGGAGCAAATGCGAGATTTAAAATATCTAGAAAATTTAGTTGCTTCAGCAAGAGATATTGAGGATTGTATTTCAACATACCTCCTGAAGTTTTATCAAGTAATGTTTGGGTCTGAATTTGACAAAACCTTATTCATTTAGGTTCCAGAAACTGTTCAGTGCAGAGGTACTGTCCAATTAGTAGATGACTTTTAGGTCGTAGGACCCTGGCCTCCTTCAACCAGGGAGCGATGGAAAACTCCGGGGATCTTTCCATAGGGCAATACCTGATTTCTTGAAAAGCCCCCTCTCCCCCATTTAACATCAACGTCAGGACGGGACGGAGATGGATACGCCACTTACTCGCGTCAACCCCACAGGGAAGACTTCCGAAAAACCTCGGTGGGGCCGCCTGGTGATCTAGCTCTGCTAGCTCTGCAGGCTAGTACCCGGGACTTCGTAGGCAACACTCTGCCCCCTTCCGGGTATCCGTAGCCTGGCCGGAGATACCCGATCTCCCGCGGGTGTCGGGAACACACTGCCCCCTCGAGTGCAACCCAGTCCGAACAAATTCCCATCGGGAGGGACTCGGCAGTTCGGTCCGAGGTTCCTCTAGTAACGCCAAATGTACCATGAGTGCTAGGGATCCACAGCGGCCGCACCACGGCAGCTGAAAGAGACGGATCCTCTGCCCTGCGGGAAGGTTGCAAAAACTGATGAATATGGTTGATATTTAAACAGTATTGTGAAATACTAGAATACTAATTAACATCTTTTGGCATATCTAGGTGAAACTTTGTGCCTAGGTTCCAATTAAAATAAGCTACTGTTACAAAATTTACAACACCTTATGCCCGCCTCGGTAGCGTAGATGGTGGAGTATCTGCCTCACGTTCAAGAGGTCCCGAGTTCGAATCTCGGTCAGGGTGATTCACCTGGATAAGGTTTTTCGAGGTTTTCCCTTATCCTGAAATACCAATGTTGGGTAACTCTAAGCTCTCTGGACCCTGGGCTCATTTGAGCATCATTTCGCCCATTCCATTCATCGTTCGATATGACTTAACGTTAGACGACGTAAAATTACAAAAAAAATACACCTTATAGATAAAACCATACTACTTGGTCAACTGTGTACACGTTTGTACACTTGGCTATAGGACTTGGCAAAATTACAAGACATACAGCTATAAGAACCTAGATCTGTCCATGTTTAAAGTCCCTTAAGTTGAGATAATTACTAATTGACTAATTACTATTTAATAGTTCGGGACAAGAGTTTAGACTTACACTTTGGGTCGAATTAAAAATTAGGAACCACTTACAGAGTTTAAAAATATCACCCCAAAACTTGTTTTCAACTTGAAACCAGGTTTTTGCATTAGTAAATTTAACTATAAATGCAATATCAAGTGAGACAACTGTAAGGGTTAAAGTGAAAGACTTTTTCCTTTAATTAACGTCCTCCACCGTTACTATACCGGACGATAAATTAAATAGATGAAATAATGCTCAAATGAGCCCAGGATCTATAGAGCTTAGAGTTACCAGATATTGATCTTTCAGGATAAGAGACAAACCCGGACGAAACCTTATCCAGATAAGTTACCCCGACTGAGATTTGAACTCGGGCCCTCTGGAATGTGAGCAGACTAACCTATGCTACAGAGGCGGGCAAAATGAAGGAAGGATTCGTCATAAAGAACGACGGGCGGTAAATAAAATTAATAAAGTTGAATTTTGAGTTGTAGAGCAGGAAGGGTATGAGGGATGTACCTTAAGGGTGAGTAGTAGGGGAGAGTCGTGCAGTATCGGCCGGCATGCAGTACCGGCCATTACCGTTATTTTCCTTTTCTCTCCATGTGACAGATTTTCCAGTAAGCAATAGCAAGCTTGTGCATCTACGTGTGCTATAGTCGGATATCTTCTTCCTCTCTTCAGTTGTCTGCTCCGAGTGCTTGATGGTGATTAGTGTAGCTCTTAGCGCACGGAAGATATTCTGAGGTCTATAGCAGCGCTATATTTGTGGTATTTGTAATCCAGTGAGCTAAACATTTGTGAACTGAGCAGAAATAGTGACAATAAGTTCCTATGTTTTTGTATTCTACTATTATTCTATATGTGGCAGTGCAGTGTATCACTGACAATCTATTTTGTTACAGAAAGGGCACTGGCCGATGCTGCAAGACACTTTCTATAAGTCGTACAATTCTAGCTTTTGTACTTTCAATGTAATAAAGTACTATAAATAACAAATAAAAATTATTACATTATACTCTATATAGAACATGTCTTGAGGTAAGAGTATAATATAGTAAAATTCCTATTAACCACTACAGTTACAGAGTAAAGTCAAAAAACTTAACCCGGCCGATACTGCACGACCTTCCCCAAACGTTTATAAACAATAGCGTGTGTAGTGCACCCTTCTTTTGTTTTATAGCTTCGCGTGCTTTTTGTTCTTGATCTCTTTGTCATTTTGCAGTTCTTATCAAATATAATTAAGCTTAAAGCTCAGTGTGACGGATATAGAGTGAAACGTGGGGACTACAGTGTATTACTTAAGCACGTAAGATCTACGTGACGCGTTTATGTATGAGTCTCAATGCGTAAAATGCTTAAGACCAATAAATACTCTAGTTTACTGAGCTCTACTTTAAATGCCAAAATTATAGAGTAAATTGCCTTGGTTTCGTATAAATATAGAAGCGTGCCAAGTTTATTTTGTTTGTTTACTTGTAAAATGATAGCAACAGAACTGAATCTTATTTCTTAACAGTTACTGAAGGAGATTTGACATAATCGAAACAATCATATAGCAAATATGACTAAATATCGAAGTATTCCATTCCTAAACATATTTAACTTACTTTTAATGATGATATGAAATTAAATTTTGCTTATTTTGTCACAGTGTGTTAAACTTTATGACGCACAGCCTTGCATATTTCTGATTTCCAGATATATTCTCGTTGTTATATGCATCGAACACACAATACACGTATTTTTAAAACTTTTAATTTTAAATTTAATATTTAAACTCATTAGTTTTAAACTGACTAAGTCCTTACTGTGGAGATAATAATATGTTAACCAGTTGAGGTTGCTCCTTTAAGTATGCAGAAAAATAAAGTGATAAAATTTGCACAGATGTCCTGACATTAAGGTGGATTAATGAAAGTGAAAACATAGTGATTAACGAAAGAAGTTCCTCAGAGCTATTAAGTGTTTTCAAAGTTTGTCCAGTAACTTCTATGGACGTGAAAAGTTCCTTCTGATTATAAAAAAACTTATGTGTATCATTAACTTATACTTGGACATTTGTAGAAAATGATCATCGTATACTGCACATCAAATTACAGAAATCAGAATGGTCTATGAGGAAGAGTATGCATTGCAATTAGGCACCAAAATGTGTAAGTTTACAGTTTACAAATTTTGTTGCATATTTTTGAAAATAGGACATAAGAGCATATGTTAGATGCTCTAGTGCATAAAATATTGATTTCTATTATGTATTTTAAATGGGAAGGTGTTTGTCTTTAAGCGCTACTAAGTGAACAACCAATCGGAGTCCTGCGGTGTTGTCGTACTGCACTCCCCCTAAGTGGTGTGTGAAGAGCGCCAAACTAATTAATCTCTAATAAATACTATTCGCGCTAAGACAAAACTTCAGATTTTACAAAAACTGAACCATGAGGATGGACCGAGAAATGTATTTAAGATAACCGTAAAACCCCATATTTTTAGCTCAAATAGTTTTCCTAATACAAATAAAGTAGATACCATTATATTATAACAATGTACCGCGATGTAAGCATTGTAATGAATAGAATTATTGGTTGGCATGTATGCGTGTATGTATATTTGAAATTAATCAGAACTGAAACGTAAACATTTGACATGACGTGGTAAAAAATATATGTACTTTGAATAAGCCAAGGTGTTTGTTAAATTCGATGAGAGGAAAGGGTACACCTCTTGCTGGTCTGGCAGAACGTGTCGGGTCACATTATATCTTTGTTTATGAATGGTTCGTAATCTTTATTTACTCTAGAGAGTTCAAAGCAGCATTATTCAGTTACTCCTCCATGAAAAAGTGTATCAGCTGGATCAATGCGACACGATCCACTTCCCCCCCCCCACCCCCTTACTACTGCTACAACAATCCAATTGATTAATGTGGGCTCAAATTATGTTGCAAACAGAAATAATATTTTTAAACTGACTGACGTTGAACTACTTATTCACAAAGAAATTGACAAGGAACACAGCAAGGCTGGGAAAACTGCGTGAGACAACAGATAAACTACAAGAAGACGACTTTTGAAAAGAAGTAGCATGTAACAAGATTTTGGAACCTATCATCATAAATTTGCAGCACTCAGATGATGAAGACAATGACAATGACGAATTATCTCTTGAAGTAACATTCACAGCTATACGAATGCACCGCTGGTGTTTTCGTTGAATTAGAAAAACAAGTAATTCATAAACTATAATTAATTTTAAACTAAATATTTAGAAAATTTGCGTAATACACGAATATTCATGTTGTAATTGTGATTTCAGCAACTGCATTATTATAAAATGTTGGAAAATTCAGTTTGCGTTCCCTTTCGTTTTGCGCCACGAACACTCGCAAGTGTACGAGAGAGGGAAATATTAAAAGAGTGGGGATAACGAGGTGGCAACGGTGAAGGCTCTAACGCATCTGATTCGCTACAGGCGAGAACTCTTCTCATTTGAAACACATAATAATAACAACAAATATTTTGAGTGAAAGAAGTAACTATATTAATCATCATATTGGTGAGTATGTCACAATAGTGAATGTTTATGCTTTTGTCTGTTTATTTCGAAAATTTATCCAGATTATTGCTTATTTTTTCCAGTTTATACTTTAAACGCTTTATGATGTACTATAAATATTTGGTACCTGCCTTGGTAGAGTAGATGGAAGCGTGTCTGCTTCAAGTTCAAGAGGTCCCGAGTTCAAACTTGGTCAGGGTGAGTTACCTGGATAAGGTTTTTTCGGAGTTTTCCCTTATTCTAAAAGCGGAATGTCAGGTAATTCTAAGCTCCATGAATCCTGGGTCCATTTGAGCATCATTTCGTCAATTCCATTTATCGTCCGATGTGACTTAAAAAGTTAAAGGATGTGACTAAAAAACAGTTTGGTGTGTCTGTATTGGTGGGGCAAGGGCCTCCTGATCTCAAAGTCACGTGTTAAAATAGGTAAATACCGATGGCTTTTAAGTGGAAATAAATGCGAGAGACTCGTGTCAATAAATATATTGGCCTATGATATGTTCCTGACAGTTAACAGCGACGTTCACAAACAATTTATTTATGTTTGAAACAAAACACAGTCATTTCCATGGCCAACTAAATACAAAGCAGGCCATGTTAGATTTCTTCAGAATTGATTGTAAATACGTATAGTTTAATGATTACTTATCATTATAATGGCTGCTATGCCATAAAAAATCAACTATACACAATTTTGACTACGTATTAGCTTCTCTGCAGTTCTATGATGGCCTAATAACCGGAGTGTTGTGTTTTGTTTCCCTTGGGAACACAAGGACTTAAAATTTACTTATACTGTTGTATGTAACTTCTTATATGGTAGTTCTTCTTTGCAGAGTGATTTAAAATTACATTAAAATTGAAATATGGATGGACTGTAAAATAAACGAACTTATTTTTGTACTCATATTAGTGTAAAGTATCTGTTATGATAAAAAATATTACAATAATTTCTCCAAGTCATTCATATAAAAGCATAGTGCAGGAAACGTACTGTCTTGTTGCAAGACAAGGAAGCTGTCTATAAAAAATGTTTTCAATCACACAAACGCGCAATCTATTACCTATTTGTTAATACTAAAACAAGCTTCATTTCTCATTTATTAATTTCGTTGTACACAAAAGAGAACTACAATAAACTAAAGAGATAATCAGATCTATTCAAATCTTGTCTCTAAATGATGGCTTTAAAATTCTGTACTCGTTGCTTGAACACGAAAAAGAAAGGAGTAAAAATAAAAAATTCAATCCTCTTGCAATTTAGAAAAGTATGAAGCAACCAAAAATATAATTCGCTATTAAATAATAATGTCCTACAATTAAATCTAGGTTTTTGTGTCGTACACTTTGATCTAATTCTTACGGCAAAATTTGTGTAATAGTAATAGTAATTGTAATAATAATAATAATAATAATAATAATAATAATAATAATAATAATAATAATAATAATAATAATAATAATAATAATAATAATAATAATAATAATAATAATAATAATAATAATAATAATAATAATAATAATAATAATAATAATAATAATAATAATAATAATAATAATAATAATAACAAGAACAAGAACAAGAACAAGAACAACGAACAAAAAACAACAAACAACAATTTCGTGTACGACAAATCAAGAAACCGAAGTGATTTAGAATCTTTGGGTAGGGAAATAGCATAAAAAATCGCAAAAAAACTACAGAAGGTTTTGTAAAGAGCTACTTGGCTTAACAAAATCAGCACATAGGGAAGTAGCTTTAGTAGAATACTGGGAATGACAAGAAGAAATGGAATAATAATGGAAAAAATAATAACATTCTGGAAGAAGTGGTTGGCCAAAGACGAATGGGAAGTTATGAAATTATGCATGAGACAGCAAAAACATTAGAGAACTCAAACAGTGGAACAGGTAGTTGGAATTATGGAGAAAATGGGAATGAGAGATGTATGGAGATTAGAGGGAAGGAATACAGGCGATGTGGGTAAATTGGTAGGTGTAATGCAGAATAGAAGATATAGAAAGATAGGAAATATGGGAAGTACACAAAATATGATATCATTACAATTTTACAAACAAATAAAAAGAAATTGGGGACGAGAAGCATATGTTGATTACTGCAATAGGCAAGAGAGAGACGGGTTACCTTGAGTGAGAACAAGAACAATATTTCTAAGAGGGATAAGAGGTAGGGAAAAGGGAATTTGTGAATTGTGTAGGGGGAAATAAAGCTTAGAACACTATGTAACAGAATGCGAGTAGGTTGCAATGTGCAAAAAAAAAAAAAAAAAGGGTTTCTTCGTGGAAAAATGGGAGAAATTAGAGAAGAGTAAATATGTTAGCAGGAAAGGAGGAAAAGAAGGTAAGAAGTTTTGGTGAGTTCTTACAGAAAGTAAAAGAAAAATGAACAAGAAATGTAAAGAATATAGGAAATGAAGATGAGGGGGAAGAATGGGACCAATCAAGTAGCAAGGAGGCATGGAGGTTAAAAGCTACCTGGCAGAGTAGAAGACCAGGGTATCATGTAAGTCAAGATGGCAACAAGGTAAAGACAAATGAAGCCCAAATTTGTAAATTGTAAGATTTTGGAATATGCACAATAAATGATTCTTTCATTCATATTTGTTGTTTAAGTTCGGAATTTTCTACAAGTAAAGGCACCATAAGATTTGCAAGAAAATTTGCCACTCCAGATGGATCTTTATCCTAGAAAAAATGATATTATCTTTTAATTTTTTTAAAATGGCTTCTATAGCTTTAATTTAAGTGCCATACCTGGGCATTGGGTTATGTGGGAAAAGCAATATAACCCTGCCCAAAAATACCTTTAAAATACAGAATTTATTTTGAATATCTTTAATGTAGTGGCTGTTTCGTGAAATCTACTGTTATTTATTTGTATTTATCAATAATCAGTGATTTTCAAGTGTTCACAGTACTGTTTCTGAAAAACGTGTATGTATTGAAACTATTCCTGCAATTTTTATCTCAATTTAGAGGAAATAGATTCAAAAATAAGCTTTTGCAAGAATAACTGCTGAAGCTATATAAAATAAACAGAAGTGGACAAAGAAAATCTTATCAATATAGCACATCAGAGATTTTTCTTTTAAACTGAATGATATTCCGGAAACCTCTTTGTCGTCTGGTATAGAGTTCCAAAGAAAAGCTAATCCTATTGTGAACGACGAAGAAAAGAAGGTTTTGAGAGCAGATATAACAAGAATAGAGGAGTTTGTGAACGACTATGCTACAGAAGTCCCTCTCAATTCAAACTCTTTTACGAGACTTTCACTCAGAAACAAATGATATATAAAGAAATACATTATCGTCAGTATTATTGTCATCATCATCAATCCTCATCATTATATTCTCACCATCATTGTTATATAATTCACTTCTTTGTGTAAGCCTTTTAATAAAGAATAAATAAACATTCAGTATCCTTAACTGCAATGGTCATATTGGCGGCCGTTTTCCTTTGAAACATATCGAAGGTGCTAACTCGTATTCGCTGAGTTTTAACACTAGAAGGACCGACGAGTATGGTCTACTGAGAAGGACCAACCCGTCATTTTGACAGGTGTAGTTTTACTTGCCTTTTTTAAAATAGTAAACAAATTTGAATGCATATCAGTTTATTTAATATTATTTATACAGTTTACCAGTATACAATTTTACTTTTGTCTGAAGCATTACATTGTAAAGTGATCATTTTAAGCCTAAAAATTAATCGAAATATATACGATAGCCAAATGTGTAATGGACAACGTCCCTTAGCAAACACATGTGTTTCAACATAATTTTTTTACCACTATATGGTAGAAAAACACTTATAAGCCTGATTTCGCTCATTCAAAGCCACCTGTAGCACCAAGTATTCAGAGTTGCCTAAACATGGTCCACAAACATACTTGCTTCATTTGTTACATAAACGCTTGCTCATATTCTTCCCTCTGCATCCGCCAATTTGGCAAGTCTTCCAAGTGTTGCTCTGCTGAGGTATTGTGTTAGGAAGTGCATTATGTACCCTTGTGGATTTATATGCTGAAGACAACTCTTCTGCTAAGTTGTATATGAACTGACGTCTGCTTACTTTTTCACCTGTTACTTCCTTATAGAGTACCCATGCATTAATAGCTGCCAAGTCCAACACACTGAAAAAGAGCATGCATAGGCTACCTTCTGCAACCATATTTCACTGTGTACAGTCGAGCCATTTGATCGACGACGTCAACGCCGTACGCCACAGATTCTGGTAGCTTTTTAGGATGTTGTTTATTTGCACTAACTGTGTCATGAATTGAACTCAAACGAAGCACATTTTTGTTCTTTTTCCCCTGATAGCATGTCAAAGTTAAGTCACCTGACCTATAAAGTACAGTTATGTGCAAAAAAGCTGTAGCAGAGTTTGCTGATTGAGGTATTTCCCCTCCACATTTCTTTACTGTACCAACAATGCTTGTACTTTTACGCTTCAAACTTCCTACAAGGAATTTGGTTGTGGAAAAATTGTCACATGTAATTGTCACAAAGGGCTGTATAAGACGCATTACAACACACTCTGCAAGAGGAACACCTGTGGGGCGCTGATCGTCTTTGTCCAGGTAAAGAAAACCATTCACCAGATACTTTGAATTTGCATCAACTGCAAGCCAAAACTTTATTCCAAATTTGTCTGCTCATATATTGAATGAGAGAGCATCTAGGCTTTCAAGAAAACAGTTGCTCATCCACAGTGATATTTTCAGTTGGAAAGTAACACTGCAAGGAATTTGCCAATAAAACGATTTTAGACAGGAGTAGCAGCTGCAAAGCAATCTGTACTTAGTCTTTGAGAACGTGTGTCCTTGTCATCAAATCGCACAAACAACAAAATTTCAGTGACTTTGTTTCTGCTCATTTGAAAAATTCTGTTCCCCAGGTATTCGACCATAACAACTTCAACGGGAAAGTTTTTTAACTCAACACCTCGTAAATACATAAGTGGTAGCACGAATTGCGCCGCTTGGGAATTAAAGCTTTCATACTCATCGACAAAGGGTCTGCAGAGTGCAATAAACAAATCAGGAAGAAAAGCAACAGATGTGGACAGTTCCGAAGGCTTATTGTTCACACTCCATACTCGACAAAATGACGGATGGCGGTCCTTCTAGTAGGAGTTGTTTGTACCAGTTTCTGGAAGTTCCAAAATTCTTAGTACTTTGTGGACGTGTTTGTCATAAGTATTTATTAAAACTCGTAGAACATAGACAGTGTGGAAAAAACATAAGCAAGAAGTAAGTTTTCTAAAGCAGTGCATCCGTCAAAATGACGAGTGAAAAATCTAGTGTTTCATTAGATCACGCACACATTCGCACTCTCATTCATACTTCCAGACTCTGGGGAAGATAAGGAATTATCTTGATCGGCGAAAAAGCCCCACTCCACCACCTGGAATCGAACCCGGGACCCCTAGCACGCATGCAGGTGCTCTACCGACTGAGCTACGAGGCGAGCCGTTCTTATTATTATTATAAAATAAGTTGATCAAAATAACGGAAAATGAATTCATTCTAAGTGATTAAAAGGGCACACAGTAGAAAGCTGAATTTATACATTTTTAGAGATAGATTTTTCTTTTAAAAAAGAATGCCTCGCCATGGTTGATTACATCTTTGGAAAATAATATATTGTAAAGGCATTTCTTCTACATCCGTGTACATAAAAACATTATATATAGCTTTCCACGACATAGTGACTATGTTCCAGTGCTCCACCTTACAACTACTTTTTGCTTAGTATGATTGACCATAAAGTATCTATTGGGCGTCTCTCTCTATTTGAACTAGAAATCAGGGATAATTCCAGGATTTTGTATCACAAAAGCAGTTATAAAACAACGTACCCTCTTTACGATCAGGTCGTTATTTAGAAGTGGCTCATCACCTAAGTGCAAATTGGAGTACTGTTAACTAGTCCTATATAACTGATGCCATTATTATTATCCCTCTACCTTTTGTTTTATACTGCAAGATTTAACGTCTGCTCGTGAGCACACACATTTAAGCGAACCTATAAACGTAACACATCAAAACACTGCGATGCAAAGTTTAATACTTCCAAACAAATACAAGGATCGACTGATAAGTCCCGGGCTTCACTTAGAGATGTCACCACTGGGATGGTTTGAAGGAAGCATCAAAAACTTTAACTCTAGACTAGTTTGTATCCTTAGTTACAGCTCAATAGCTTGTTAAGTTTTTGAATTACAGAATTTTAAACAGGAGAAGTGTAGAGGTTTCATGAAAATGGAGCATTTGCATAAGTGAGCAGTGATTAGGTGTTTCCATTTCAAAGGTTTAACACCTAAAGTCAAGGAAGAAATGCACAGAACATTGAAAGATTTTGCCCCTTCATATACACTGATTTAAAGGTGGGTTACAGAGTTCAAAATGGTACTGTGGAAGCCACAACTCCAGATATAATTGAAAAAATTCATCGTTTAGTAATGGAAGACCCAAGTTTAAAGTTGTTTGAGATAGCAGAGGCTGAAAAAATATCTAAATAACGTATTTTGAATAACCTTTTGGGCTTTCACACGGTCCATGCAAGATGGGTGCCATGTTTGTTGACACCTGATCAGAAATTGCAGAGAAAAACTGTTTCTGTTAAGAATTTTGAGCTCTACCCTAAAAATCCCAATGAATTTTTGAGACGGCTTATTACCATGGAAGAAACTTGGATACATCGCTACACTCCAGAAAGTAAATCACAGTCAAAACTGTTGACTGTGCCAGGTGAACCAACTCTAAAAACGGCAAAGTAAATTTTGTGAGATAACTATGTTATGGCGAGTGTTATCCTGAATGCACAGGGAAATATTTTTATTGATTATTTAGAAAAAGGGTTAAAAGTATCACTGATGAATACTACGGGAGGTTACTACAACGTTTGAGTGATGATGTGAAAAGAAACAGACTTCAAAATAAGACCTGAAGCTTTCCTGGCGATGAATACACTCACTTTCTTCTCGGGCAACAAGCCAGGTGAAAAGACGATTAGATATCGACGTTTCGGGAGTGTGCCTCGCTCCCATCATCAGGATATTTATAAAATGCTATAACCACAAATGAAACACTATATAACACCAATATAAACAAAGACAAAACACTATCAAAATTCGCATTACTGAAAAAAGTCTGTTTTCAGTAAATAAATGCCAGGTCAGGAGATGGCGTTAATATAGAAAATTGTATCAAATAAACGTAACTACTTAACTTGATTATCAAGCTGTATTGATCTTTGCTTCTTAAATCGACGGATTTCCATTTTAAGGCCGGTTTCCAAGAGGAGCTGAACTGAAATCCAGCATCACCATTAAGCGTGCTCCTTTCAGAGGAAATCGCCAAAGCCTCCTTAATTCTCCGCTCCCAGTAACTGTTGCATATTGCCAAGTGAGGCGGTCCGTCCCGTTGAAGACCACGTCGAGCTCTCCCTTGTGCTCGACGCCTCACAATTAAGGATCGGTGGCGTGAGGAGGTTAAGGAAAGGGAGATTGTAGTCGGTTCGAGGTGACGTGTAGCTCCCACATGGGGACTCTCATCTGGACTTCAGGAGTGGGTGCGTCCTGACAGGTTGTAGGTTAATGACACCTCGAATCTGGTTGATAGAAGTTTATTGTAGTCCTTGGATTCCTACGCTCGCCACCGTGAAGTCGTCGTCGGTATGGTTGCTGGGTCAAGCGTCACTGTCTATATTGCGATGCGAAGCACAGAGGTAGTAGCACTGCGTAGTCGGATTGGATATACTTATCGTCCTCACAATACGCTACTCTTTGTTTTAATTCTCACTGGAAAGATTGTTAAACATTGCGCTAGGTCTCTGTACATAGCGCGGAAGTATAGTTCTTAGGCGGCGCCGAATACGCGTCCGTCTCACGTAGAACTCAGGACCGAAGTGTCCTTCCTAGTTTCCGCCATCCCCTTGAATTTATCCCACTCTAGATATGTGTCGGAGTTTGCAAAATAACATGACCAAACATCAATTTTCTATTGGCTTTTAAGTATGCCCCACTTGATATCAGTGTTGAGAATTTCCAGTTTCGGACCTAGCATCAGAGATGCTTTCTCTAACGGTCCGCATGCAAAAATTTATTTTAATACACGCGTTCGCGAATCGTTCGAAATCTTATAGCCTGTTGTCAGAGGCACGCATGGGATTTTGACAATGGATAAGTTTCCGACTGAGAGGTGCCAAATTTTCCTCGAGGGCGATACGAACAATAGAGTAGGGATGTTTGTTTACAGTGGTTACAAAGGGAGTTAACTGGCCTTCGTAGAGTGGCCTCGTCACTGCGGGGGTCTCCAGGGTGTGTCCCAGCATTATGGCATATGTCTGTTGTGTTATACGTCATTTATTTATATTTGTAAATCTATTATTTATTTATATAAATTCGTTTGTGTCAATGTCATTCTGTTATCAGGTTATTCCCGTATGGGGAGGGATCCGTCCCTTTCAGCTGCCAAAGTGCGGGCGCTGCGGACCCTTAGCACTCGTGGTACCTCTGACGTTACTAGAAGAACCTCGGGCCGAACAGCCGAGCCCCTCCTTCGGGAATTGTTCGGATTGGGATGGCTTCGAGGGGGCAGTGTGTTCCCGATACCCGTGGGAATCGGGTACGTCTTCGGACGGGGTTGAGGGAAGCCATTAAGTTTCCGGGTACTAGCCTGCTAAGCTAGTAGAAGGTGTGCTAGATCACCAGGCGACCCCACCGAGGTCATATCGGTAGTCTTCACCTTGAGTGTTGACGCGCGTAAGTGGCGTATCCACTTCCATCCCGTCTTGTGTCACTAGGACCAGATGGGGGGCTTGTTAGGAAACTAGGTCTTGCCCTACGGAAAGCCCCACGGAGGATGCCGAGCGCCCTTTGGGATAGCTCGGATAACTCCCTGGTTGAAGGAGGTCCTGGTCTTGTTCCTACGGGTTCAAGGCCAATGGGAGTAGACCCTCTGGACTCAACTGTTATCAGTGTCAGTGTTCTTAGGTGACAGGAGCTGCTTCACAAGATTGTCTCCAAGATGGAGACAAAACAGTCTTCTGTTCAGTAATGCGAATTTTAGTAGTGTTTTGTCTTTGTTTATTGTTGTCTTATATCCAGTGTTTCATTTGTAGTTATAACATTTTATAAATATCCTGATGATGGGAGAGATGCACACTCCCGAAACGTAGATATCTAATCGTCTTTTTCCCTGGCTTGTTGCTCGAGAAGAAAGTGAGAAAAAGACTTCATTTGGCAAATAAAAATGTTGTTTCTTCGCAACAATGCTTCGGTCCATCGTTCAGTCATTGCAATGTAAAAAATGTAGGAAATAAAGTTCGAATTGCTTGAACATCCACCCTTTTTTTTGCCGGATCTAGCATCCAGGGACTATCACCTGTTTCCGAACCACAAAAATTTCTTGAAAAACGAAGATTTTACAGCAACGAGTAGGTCATTAAATTATAACACCGATATGATAAATATATTAGCCTTTCTGGAGATTAAGTTGAGAAATACATATTCTTTTGTTTTATTCTGAGGTCTGGGACCTACCAGCTGACCCTTGTTCTTGGTTCATTCAGTTCAACACTGCACTTGACGAAATATATCTAAAAACAGGATTACATAAATTTCCTTGAAACAAGTGTGAGGTATTGGAAAGAGAAATAAATTTTATAAGTTTTATATTTTTGCTTACTGCCTTGAATATTAATTATACTGACATTTTATATAAATGGTAAACTATAGGTATGGTTACTGCTAGAGTCACCTTGGATATCATTAAAGTATTTTCACATTTGGCTCAGATGTATTATAGTGTCACCCGAACGTCGGAACTCCCTATAGAACCGGCCGGCAGTAGGGCCAGACGGGAAGCATTCAGACCACGCCTACACATTTGTCTCGTATCACTAACTGAAGGGATGATTAAGAGAGCGGCGTGAGCCTGTACCGTCTCTTTCTCCTCCAAACAGGTGTCTCGAAACCTCGGGATAATTGTGCGCTCCGCGAACCTTCCAGAAACGGCGATCTTCCCCTTATAGTGCCTGTAGTTGGCGAATCAGTTGAGTTCTTGGCGAGCAGCCGTGAGGAGGGCCCAGTGAGAGAACGGACTGGAAGACTGTGTACGTGCATCGGAGGAGTGTACGTAATTGCGAGTGAAAGTAGAACTGTAACGGACGAACTGGCGAAATGTAATTGTGTGGGCTACGTAATTCTATGTAATCGGCAAGTGCTCCAACTTTAATTTGGTGGAAGTAAATAACATTTTGAGTTTGTGCAATTGGACTTTTAATTTAACGAACCCACAAAGTTACAATAGGTTGGAGGGGGTTAAGCTGAAGAAACCAGTAAGATTACTCTCCTGAGAATTCTACTATCCTTCGCTTTATAAAATGATGTGTTATCGTCAAGAGCAGGGGTGTCAAGTGAAAGCAAGAGAGGGAAAGTTTTAGTTTAGCTTATGTATTTATTTAATTAGTTTATTTGCTATTTCTTATTACAATATGTAACATACACAACTTCATGTATATATAACATAATTAGTATACCATAAATACAATATCTTACATACTCCTCATTTTGGAGTTGCATATTGCCATGCCCCACTATAATTAACCCAGGTTGTGTATATAATGGGATCTAGATTTTGTTTCCCTTTATACCTTATACTATTTTTCCTAGTTGTTCTCATTAGTCTTCCCTGTTTTCCAAAGCCATTTTTGTCTGACCTTGCCAATAAATTTTCCCACTGTTATTATGTTTTCTTCTGACCTTAGATTCAAGATTCTTTGGCATCTTATTTCATTTGATATGTTTTCCAACTTATGCAAAAGAAATTCCTCTCTCCAATATTTTTGTTTTTTGACAATCAAAAATATAATGCCAAGTACTATATTCTTTTTCACACATTGGACATCTTCCCTTAAGGGTATGTATGACTGAAATTTTCAAATTCTGAACTAATAATGCTAGCTTTTTCAAATTTACACCATAGGTGTAGTATATTGTAAACATGTTACAACCTAAATTTAAACAATTTTTCTCCAGCAGTTTAGAAATTATGATAAATTTTGTATGTTTTTTGTTACGTCACTAAAAAAGTCCCTTGCGACAAAATATTTTGAATTTTGGTCTAATATTTTAACCCTATGTTCATAATACACATAATTTTTTAAATTGCTCTGGGTTTTTCTGTGTCTCCTTTAGTTTAGGTCACAAAAATTTTTTAATTTACAAATATTCTTTTTTTTTGTCTAAAAACTGTACGTTTTGTGTTTGAAAATTAAAAATATATGCTTATATACATTTCACAATAAAACCTAGGGCAATTTCCATTCCTCATGATATTCTGAACCTGTGTAGGAAATTTCATGAATGTAGTACAAAAACTGCATCGCAAGGAGCATTTTAGAGGAAGAAAAATGCTGAAAATATGAACATTGAGAAAACAGCGATTAAAGGTTTGATTGCATAACTCACATTAAAATCCACCAGGCTGATAGGTTGGACCCTCAGATTTCTTTTTCCTCTCCTCTGTTGCTGCTTTTTCCACCTTTTTCTTCTTTAGATGTTGCTTTTCTTCTGCACAACTTCGTTTCTTGCTTTGCAGGATACGAGTCTGATCTCGCTGCACTGAAGTTTTCCTTGCTGAGTCTACTACACTTTCACCTCTGATATTTCGCTGCAGCTCCAATGAGCTAAGACTACCCATGTTAAACTCATTGATTCTTTTAATAACAGCAAGATCCAATTTTTGTTTTGATATGAAAACTTCCTTTGGGCACTTATTCCATATGACATGATGCAAAGATTCATTGGCATTCTGTGTTTTTCCTGTTTGGCACCTCTGTAGTAATGTTGTAGAAGCCAGCCTCTGATATATTGGCAACATTTTAGGAACTATTTTGTCTGAAAGCCTTATTTTTCTTTTCTTGAATTGAAAATTTAAGAACGGAAAACAGACAAAGAATGTGGATGTAGGCGAAAGAGGGCGTGACTCTGACAGAGTTTAAAGGCCACTGACATTTAAATAAGCATTTAAAAATGGCGTCCGGAGGCAAATTATGCATTTTTCACATTCGGGAATGTCTAAATTATTTTACAGAATTAAAATAAAAAAGTCGTTATTTTCACGATTTTCATGAAATTTCAGTCATACATACCCTTAATATATCCATTCCTTATTCCCCTTAAGTATATTACTGTTGTTCTAAACCATGCCAGCCCTCTCTTCCTACTTTATCATAGATGTCAATATATTTTTCTCTGCCGCAATTATTTTTCAATGTTCTATATAATTTAAGAGATTTTTTTTTATTAAGATTGGCCCGTAATTCTTGTTTTTAAATATCTTCAATTCTTGTTTCTACTTCTTTCCAGAATCCCTTTTCTATTCTTCCACTACCTAACCATAATGAACCCATACCTATTTCCTGTAAAATCTTTTCAATTTTATATATCCAAGTCTCTCTCCCCTTTATTCTTATTTGTGCTACCAAACACTGTTTAAAGGTATTTTCCTCATCTAAATTCCATATTCTGAGCCAGTATTTCAGTTTTCTTTCCATCACTTTGCTTTTATAACCTAATCTTCCTAATTCCATTAAAGCCACCTCATTCGGTGAGGATCTAGGTAAGCCTAAAACATGTCTAAAAAAATACTCTATTTATAACATTTATCGCTTTCCAACTTTCATTTGGCCCCCATATTTCTATTCCATATAGCATTCTGCTTTCTACAATTGAACCAAACATCCTTTCTAACCATTTAATTTATATATTTGGTATTTTATTAATCATCATTTCTAGCACTACAGCCCAGAGTGGGCCTCGGCTTCCCTCAGGATCCTCCTCCAGACATCCCTTCTTCTGGCTACCATCCACCAATTTTTTATTTCCAGCCTTTTCACATCCTCCAATACTCTATCCACCCATCTCAAGTTTGGTTTCCATACTCTCCTTGCACCATACAGTTTACACTCCAATACTCTGCTAATTATGTCCTCTCCATCCAGTCTTTGGACATGCCCTGCCCATCTTAACCTTGCTATTTTAATTGATTTTATAATATTGGGGTCTTTATATATTTTATATAATTCGTTGTTATATCTGATTTGCCATTCCCCTTTATCCTTAATTGGGCCATAAATTCTTCTCAGTATCTTCCTTTCAAAAATGCTCAGTCTTTCCACATCCTCTTCTGTTGTGACCCATATTTCACACCCATACATCAGCACCGGTTTTATTAATGTTTTGTAAATTCTAATTTTTGGTTTATATGTTAAGAGTTTTGATTTAAAGTGTTTTATTAGATTAAAATATGCCCCATTGGCATTTCGTATTCTTTGGTTCATTTCCTCTTTCATGTCATTACTTTCATTCGCAAGAGACCCTAGGTATGTGAATCTATTCACTCTTTCAAATTTATAGTTAAGAATATGTATATATTTTTCTGGCTAATTAATTTTCTTCTTGGCATTAGTCACTATATACTTTGTTTTCCCTTCATATATTTTTATACCCATCTTAGTTGCTGCCTGTTCTAAGTTTATAAATGTCCTTTCCATGTCCTTTTCTGTTCTGCTGATTATATCTAAATCGTCTGCATATGCCAGTAATTGTGTGGACTTATTAAATATTGTACCTCTTGTTTGGATGCCAGCATCCCTAATAACTTTCTCCAATGCTAGATTAAATAATAAGCATGAGAGTGAGTCTCCTTGTCTTACTCCTTTGGTGGTTTCAAATGGTTCTGATAGGTCTGAGAGGACCTTTACTTGGCATACACTGTTATTCATTGTGGCTCTAATTAAATTTATTAGTTTTCCAGGTATTTTGAATTCTTTAAGGCCTTCATTCAGATCCAGTCTATTTATACTGTCATATGCCGAGCTGAAGTCGATAAACAGATGATGGGTTTCAAGTTTGTATTCCTTGGCTTCTTCCAGGATTTGTCTTAATAGGAAAATTGTTGATTTTCCTTGTCTAAACCCTGATTGATAATTATCTATGATCTTCTCTGAGAATGGTAACAGTCTTAGGTATAGGATTTTGGAGAGTATTTTATACACTATTGATACAAGTTTAATACCTCTGTATATTTCACATATTAATGAGTCACCCTTTTTATATATTGGACATATTATGCCAATCTTCCACTCATCAGGGATTTTCTCTTGTTTCCATATATTTTGCAATAATTTATGTATTGTTTCCGCCACCCTATGGCCTCCGCTTTTTAGTATTTCTGCTGGTATATTATCAATTCCAGGTGCTCTGTTATTATTGATGGTATGTATAATATCCTTAACTTCTTCTATAGTTGGGGTAGTATCCACCAGTTCTTTCTTTTCTTCCATTGCTCTTCCATTACTAACCTCATTATTTTCATTTATATTAATGTCTCCATTTAGAAGTTCATTAAAATTTTCCCTCCATCTGTTAATTTTATTAATACATTATCTAATAACACTCATAGCCATTTTTTCATCTGCTAGTGCTTTCCTGTTTTGGTCACTCCATTCACCATTACTAGATAATCTTACTCCTAGGAACTCAATATTCTTAATCACCTAAATTTCTGAACCTTCCCACCACCATTTTTCTTCTCATTTTAGTTTGAAACCTTTTTCTACCACCCTTATTTTAAATTTAGTTTAAGAGGGAAAGCAGAAATCACCTCCTTCCACTCGTGGCGACAGAATGATCCTCTTAGCCTTGGTTACTGAATTCCAGTGACGACATTGCGGTGTCATTCCTGCGTATGGGAAATCAAATGTGTACTCATTGCTCCACCTCTGACTACTACGCCCTTCTCTTTGCCTTGGTCACGGTATGGGGAGCTAACATGTGAAGGGGAAGCGAGCACTTGCTCTGCGGTTGATCACCCCTGATCAAGAGATTTGATGCACATGCCTGTGAGACTTTATATTCGTAGCCTGCAGAAAAACACGTAAGTAATAAAAGAGAAAGAGAGAATACGTTACCAGAGCACGTCATACCCGAAAACATATCCGCCAGAGGTATCTAACTAAGCAATATCGCCTTGGTTACCACTGAGGTCATAATGGATGACCATGACATAAGTTTAAGATTTAGTTTAGCAGGTCTCGCGTGAGGCAAGTATGCTAGCTTTAGACCGAAAAGTTTCTCTCAGACCTGGATGGTTACTGGCGCATTGGGTTCCGGAAATATTTGATGACCTAAGGGAAACTTTGAAAACAGGATGGATTACTCTAAATCGTCCTCTTTTAGCGGAAGAGATTGAAGTGTAAAGAGCTTAGAGTGCTCGTCACCTCTGCCTCGTGACGAAGGCATTCATCATGCGAAATTCTTTTGTTATTAAAGTTTAAGTTGTTTTGTTATTAAAATGTGTTAAATTTGAATTAATATCTTTATTTTGGTACATTCTTTGTCTGCCCTGGCACACTTTTAGTCATGTGTGTTTGCTGTAGACACCAGAGTTATGTCAATATAGCTATAAGTGTAGAAAATTCAGTCAATTGTTTAATTAATGCATCAGAGTAATCTTAAAGGACATTTGTATACTCTTTTCACCCAGTAAATCCTATTCTTTTAACCAATATAACCCATAAATCATCCTTTAATTTGAAGCCATAAATTACTAAGAGACGAAAAAGGATTTACAAAGGATATGTACTGCATTGCTATTGAAGTGATATAGAACATACTGAAGGCTAAGACTGTTCGTTAAGCATATAATGGTATCACTGCACAGAAAATGTAGTAAAATTAGACAAATGCAGCTGATATTTGATTGCAAGCAAAATATATACAGATATATGCAGATATATAAAAGTATATACAAAAGACACAGCAAAGAAAATTGAGTATACGAATGCAAGTATATTTTAAAAAGCTTCATATAAGAAAGTATGGTGTGCAGCTGGATAGAGCACAAAAGAAGTTTATCAGTAATTCATATAAACATTAAACAATGAGACTTCGTAATATGTGTTTCAAATGCGAAGGTGTTTGTCCTTGAGCGCTGCTAGTGTATGCTCACGAGAAGAAGGCTGGAGGGGTGTGAGGGGTAGAAGAACTTGAACTGTTGGTGTGCTCCGGTAGCGGATCTGTTTACCAAATGAGTGAATGAGAGTGCATATCAGTCACCCATGCTGCCAGATCTAAAGTTTGTTGCAAGGATAGGTATTATGTGTAAATGAGCTATGCATGTCCCCATTACTTTTACGTCAAAGAAGTTGCCTATCAATATGGGGTTTGAAAGGGTAGAGCCAGAATGAAAAATTCAATACCATAGCCGGGATTTGAACCACGGATCTTCTGGTTTCCGTCCAGCCGCACTACCATTGTGCTACTATGGCCAACGTGCCGACATGACATTAAATTCTCCATCTGACTCGTGTTTCTCCCGGTAAACCACTAGGAGTTCTCATAAACATATGAGACAACTACCTTGATGGCGACTTACTATGTTGTAAGTACTTTAAGGCCCGGGCTTTATAGTTCGGACCACTATTAGGTACAATTAATGGAAATTAATTGTTCTTTCACACTAGCCGTGTGTAGGACGCACTATGAAAGGGTAGAGCCAGGGTAGAGCGTCCTACACACGGCTAGTGTGAAAGAACAATTAATTTCCATTAATTGTACCTAATAGTGGTCCGAACTATAAAGCCCGGGCCTTAAAGTACTTACAACATAGTAAGTCGCCATCAAGGTAGTTGTCTCATATGTTTATGAGAACTCCTAGTGGTTTACCGGGAGAAACACGAGTCAGATGGAGAATTTAATGTCATGTCGGCACGTTGGCCATAGTAGCACAATGGTAGTGCGGCTGGACGGAAACCAGAAGATCCGTGGTTCAAATCCCGGCTATGGTATTGAATTTTTCATTCTGGCTCTACCCTTTCATAGTGCGTCCTACACACGGCTAGTGTGAAAGAACAATTAATTTCCAATATGGGGTTTGTTTACAAATACAATAACTGAAAAGAATGCTATGAACACAAACCACAGCGACCTCACGGCCAAAGGTAAATAGGCCAACTTATGTAAGAATTTGTAATCAAACTTCATTACCAGTTTGTGGATGCAACAGTGTGGAGTTGTAACTTGTGAATGTTAATATGGAAGGCAAGAAGGAACATTGTCGACATTTAATGCTGTTTTATTACCGTAAAGGTAAAACAGCCTCACAAACTCAACGGAAAATTTAGGCTGTTTACGGAGAAGACGCAGTGACGAATCGGGCATGTCAAAAATGGTTTACTCGATTTCAAGCTGGGAACTTCTCTGTGAAAGACAAACCTCGTTCTGGGCGACCTGTGGTTACGGATGAGAAAAGGATAAAGGACATGATTACGAACAACCCCAGAATAACAACTCGGGAGTTAGGTCAGGAGCTAAACTTATCTCACGCAACTGTAGCCAGGCACCTAAAGAAACTTGGTTACGTAAATCTTCGGGATGTATGGGTTCCGCACGAACTGAGTGAACAAAATTTAGTTAAGCGCGTTTCCATCTGTGACGCATTGATAAGACGCAATGAAACTGCCCCTTTTCTGAAACAGCTGGTTACAGGAGACGAAAAGTGGATTGTGTACAACATCCGAAAGAGAAAGTCATGGCGTAAGAAAGGGGAACCACCACTCTCAATTCCTAAACCAGGGCTTCATCCTGAGAAGATTATGCTGTGCATTTGGTGGGACTGGAAAGGAATTATTTATGACGAATTTCTTCCTCCTGGGGAGACCATCAATTCAGAGAAATGTTGTTCTCAGTTGGATCGTCTGAAGGTAGCCCTAGGAGAGAAAAGGCCAGAATTAGCATCTAATGGTGGAGTCGTCTTTCATCATGACAATGCCAAACAACACACTTCTATGGTAACTCGTCAGAAATTACGGGATTTCGACTGGGATGTGTTACCTCACCCGCCTTATTCTCCAGATATTGCCCTATCAGATTATCATTTATTCCGATCCCTGCAAAACTTCCTTAATGGCAAACGCTTTACTTCCTTGGAGGATTGCAGACTCGCCGTAGAAGAGTTCGTCAACCATAAAACTGCCAGATTTTGGAAAAATGGTATTGATAAGCTTCCTCAGAAATGGAGATATGTTATTGATAATAATGGCGCATACTGCACAAAATAAAGTTTGTTTTGAAAAGTTCATTGCCTTGTTTACTCTCGATGACCTTGCGTATGTAAACAGATTACCCCTACATAATTAGGCAACCTCGTTGCCGTAGTTGTGTTACGGGCATACAGTGCAGGCGCTCATGTCGTAAACACTTAACAAGAATCGAACGAATTTATGAGACAAACCTATATTTAACATGACCGTAGAACTCAATATTTTTAGCTCAAATAGTGTTCCTAATACAAATAGATAAATTACTACCATATAATTAAGTATTGTGACGTAAGCACTGTAATGAATATCATTATTGGTTGGCATGTATGCGTCAACGTATATGTGTAATTATTTAGAACTGAAACGTAAACATTTGACATGATGTGATAAAAGAAATTTGAATAAGCCAAGGTGTTTGTCAAATTCCATGAGAGGAAACGATACACTTCTTGCTAGTCTGGCAGAACGTATCTGGTCACATTATAACTTTGTTTATGAATGGTTCGTAGTATAGGATTATTCACTTACTTTCCATTTAAAAACCATGATAAAGTTCATCAGCTGGGTCAATAGGACATGATCCATCTTCCCCATTACTACTACCAGAACAATGCAAATGAATTAATGTGAGCTTAAATTAAGTGGAAAACAGAAATAATACCTTCAAACTGACTGACGTTGAACGACTTATTTACGAAGAAATTGACAAGGAACATAACAAGCCTAAGAAAACTGCATGAGATATCAGATAAACTAAAGAAGACGACTTTTGGAAAGAAATAGCATGTGATGACGTTTTGGAACCCATCATCATAAATTAGTAGTACTCAGATGTTGAAGACAATGACAATGACGAATTATCTCTTAACGTAAGTAACATTCACAACTTTACGGATACACCGCTAGCATTTTCGTTGGATTAGAGAAATAAGTAATTCATAAACTATAATTAAATATTATAATTTTAATTTAAACTAAATATTTAAACCATGTGCGTAATATACGAATATCCATAAAGTAGTAGTCACATCGGCGATCTCAAAAGTCTGCCGTGAGAAATTAATACGCATTAAGAACAGCTGACGACCAGAAGATATACGTATTACTATGGAAAAGAACTTTCGCGATTGTAATTCGAGAGGCTTCCATTTCCAGAAAGATCCACCGCGCCAGGGACGATATATCAAAGCCAATGCAAGGCCTGGAGCAGTCAGTAGTGAATAGTGAGACAGTAGTAGAGGTGGTAGTAGTAGCACATTCCAAGGTCTGCGGTAAAGGGTCAGCAGACCGTGGAACAGGCAGGAAGCAGTTCGCCTGTCAGTAAGAGCGACTTTGTCGAGGGATCGCGGAGCTATGAAACAGACAGCGAAGCAGTTTACGTGAGAATTTGGTTTAGAATTGGTGTGCAGTTCCGAGTTAAGGTGGGCTTTCGTGTAGAGCAGAAAGATTACAGCAGCACAAAGTGTGCACACTAAAGAAAAATAGTAGAGATGACTCGAAGTGTTGCATTTGTGTAAAAGATTGTGCGTCTGCTAGTGACAAATAAAGGTGAAGGTGAACTTTGTCGTCTTTAGTCACAGTGTTAAAGTTTGCACTTGGGACCGTAAAAGAGCAACCACTCACTCAACCGTATGTCCACTGCCACTTTGAGAGTAAGTGGAACAAGAGGACCCCATTCAAGATAACATCGAGAGCTGTGGCATTGCTGAGTCTATTAGACAACACATGTTAACACGAATCATTATCTTTTGCGTGCTAAGGCTCCATAATGCTGCGTTGACGCTGATTGATGTAATTTGCTGGAGAAGTTGTGGGCAGTTGGGTGTCACCGAGCGGTCGGTTTCCTGCACGCCTTGTCGCTATGCTACCTGCAAAACTGTCCTTCTCTAACTCCATGATCTACGACCTCAACGTGCCCAATTCGGTTTAACACGAACAAGTCGCATTTAATACCGACCAAAATTCGATTAAGACTTTTTCCTTGTGTCACGTTCGTGAGATTTGTGGTAGAATACAGCCTACATTGAAAAAAGAGACCATTTAGCTTTTCATCATCATCATCATCATCATCATCATCATCATCATCATCATCATCATCATCATCATCATCATCATCATCATCATCATCATCATCATCATCATCATCATCATCATCATCATCATCATCATCATCATCATCATCATCATCATCATCATAATCATCATTATCACATTATCATCTTCGTGCTTTAGGAATTACTGCGTGTTGCAATCTACATAATTTATTTTACTGTTTCCACCGTTTTCTTGATCTTCCCACGCTCCTCTTTCGTAATGGTCTATAGTTCATAAAATAGAGGGGTAATCTTTCTTTCTCCAAGTTTTGTACATGGGTTACCCATTTACTTCCATATTCTTGTACTCTGTCATTGAGGTCGAATATCTGTAGCTCTTCAAGTATATGTTCATTTCGTCTGTGGTCAATTTTTATATATCCCGCAATGCTTCTTAAAAGTTTCATTTCATTTGCCTGAAGTTTTCTTTTATCTTTTGCAGTTAAGACCCATACTTGTTGCCATATAGTATTTTAGGTACATTACTTTGTAAAATTTTAGAATTTGTATCTTTTACTTGCTTTATTTTTAGACTTCTTCTTATTCTTCTTCCTCTTCTTCTTCTACCTCACGGCTTTGGATTGTTTAACCCGTTCCGGCTCCAAATTGGTCTGGCCATCTTTTCTTCGGCCTTCCCTGGTTTCTTCTTCCTATAGGTTTATAGTTTAAGGCTATTTTTGGTATTCTGTTATTATTTATCCTCTGAACATGTTCTTTCCATTGGTTTATATTTCCTTCAATAGTATGGTTTATTTCTTCTACTTTTAATGCTGTCCTAATATCCTGACTACGTTCTTTTTATCAATTTTGGTATATCCAGCTATTGCTTTTATGAATTTCATTTCTGATGATTGTATTCTCGTACTATTTCTTTTTTTTAGTGTCCATGTTTCTGATCCATAGATCAGAGTTGGTATTGCCATTGTTTTGTATAGTTTTATTATAGAGTCCTTTCTTGCTTTATTCTTGATTGCTTTTTTTATTGTTCCATTTATATAGTTGAATGTTTCTGACTTTTTAATTAATGTATGCTTCTTTTTTATATGACGTGTAATTACCCAAGTATTTGAACTCGTCTTACCTGTTCTATATTATTTTATATTACAATTTTGGATCTAAAACTCTCTTTACCTTTAAAAGCCGTCACTTTGCATTTACTTGGAGACAGTCATATTAAACTCCTTTAAGATTTTTTTGCTGGTGTATTGCCTTCTGAAGATTGTTTTCTGAGTTAGAGATATTAACCTGGTCATCTGCGAATATAACCCCCTGATGGTCTCACCTTGTCGCGACAGGGGGCCTGAGTACCCAGTGATTCAGACGACCACATCAGGGAAGTCCAGCTAAGCTGGCTTACTGTATGGTGAGAGGTGAGGGGAAACTGAGATTGACCCACAACGGGGAGATGCGACTCGTAAGCCGTGGTGGACGTAATGCATCTAGGTACAGATGTATTATTTTATCTTGACAGGAATCCTGCGCGGTAGGGATGAGTAGCAACTGTGGTGGGGATAGTGCACCTATCGCCACAATGCGTCACACGCGTAAGATTACGAGAGGGGAGCGCGGTGCATAAGGTGTCTAAAAACAAATTGCATTCTCGAAGCCAGTTTGGCAGCTCTTATAAACTAAGTTGTAATTCTTACTATGGTAGTACTCTCCACGCTTTTGTTGGATCTTAAATAGTACATAGGCATTTGGAACAAAACCCTGTTCTCCTCCAGCAGGCATGATAAACAACTGTCAGCCTTTCAATATCGCTGCAGAGTCCCTGTAACGTATTTCACTCCAGGCATATGGACCAGTATGTGGTGTATTTATATAAGTTTCATCCATATAAAATATATAAACGTCACTTCAATATCTCCGAATATTTCGTAAATACTTAAGCCTTTTTGCGCGTGTGGTGCGATTTTCGATTAAAATTTGTCTGTCACGCTTAGTGTTTTTTTTTTCAAATAATCCTAACTTCAAAAAAACTCTTCTTAATGTTCAGACACTGGCTTGGAAGTCAGTACAACTTTTAGCTTCCTAAGCACTTTCTTCAAAGTTGGTCTTTTTTCTGTGCTTTAAAAATTATTCACAGTTCGCCTAACTACTTCTGAATTAAAACATCCCAATTAGATTTTGTGCATGTTCTTAATCTTTGTTTACTGGGCATAGAGAAGGACGTTGTTGCACTAGCACCAATGGCTTTTCTTTCCTTAATAACTCTCCTAAACTGCTTTCAGACACAACTGTTGCCTCAGATACCTTCCCCAGATTTTTATAGTTGACCCAGACCATTGTTCCGTTTTTATAAATCTATGGATATTGGTTATTACTTCTTGTGTTTTTAAATGTAGCACTTTATTTCCTTGTGTGCTGCCAGGAGGCGTCATTTATAAATTCTCTCTTGGAACCAGGAGACAAGCACATTTTGAAACAAACTGTAGTATTACCGAGTAGCTTTGCACTTGTTTAGTTGCTCGCAACTGGTACGCAACTGACCTGCCCTCCCCTCCAGTTGCAACCGTTCTGAGCTGGACTCGTCCAGATACCACTGCGCATCGCTCTGCACTTTTCAAGATAAAAACATGCATCTGTAGATACGCCGAAGACTGTACCTGGTGGCTGGAGGCAGATAGACGGCAGCCCCCTCACCAGGTTAACCTACGCAGCGTTCGTAACGCGGCCAGGGAATTTCATTATTACTGAAAGTCTACATAATATAAGGCTATTTAGTTTTGACTATAAACTTTCCAGATGTGTTACGCTCATGTAAAAATATCTGAAGTGTTTCATTCACATGACCATTTGTACCCACTGTGGTTTACTTTTATAAGAAATCAACAATATATTATCGAAAAAAGGTTATTCTACTTCAGTATTTGTGACAAACTTTTGCCCAAATAATTAAGGTTCACTTGGTTTAACCTGAAACACAACTTACTTAGTACTACCCCTCCCTGTGACGAGGGAGTGGTGACAAGCTTCGTAATCATATTACCACTGCTATCCCGACAGTTGCCCCAACCAGTGCAATATCTGCTTTTGTACAAGAGTGCTATATTGACAGCGAAATATGGCAATAATAGAAATACGGCATTAAAATCTCATTGTGAGACATAGTTAAAAGAAACAGAGATACTTTCAAGAAGTATGCAATAGAATTCATAGGTGAATTAAATGTATAGACCTTACCTCCGTATATTTGTGATATGAACACTAGTGAGCTAATATGGACACAAATCAAAGCAGATCTGACGAAACATTCTATGGCCTTCGAACAATGAGATATAAATGATATCTACCATAAAGCAGCACACAACTTACTCCAGAAAATTCGAAAGCTCACTGTGAAAATGTCAAGGAGGTACAAGGGATATACTGGGAAAAGACTAATTGGAAATATGTTGGACAATTTCATGATAAATTTATAAGAAAGTGACTCTGAATCTATGACTCTGAAGATTGCAACGGATAACAGCTGAGGACATTAGCAGTTTGCCGGACTCTCTAAGAATCCCCAGTACCACTGTACATATATTTTACCGCCATCCACGCTGATGACCGCGCAATTGAGCGCCTTTAAATATACATCTACACATGGAGCCATCTACCAGTAGTCTTTAAAACTCTGCGCTTGGAAGTATTAAATGAATAGCTACAGTATGATCACGCAAAGTTAATCTGAACTTTGGGAAATTTTGACCAATGATTTGGGCATGAGACAGCTCGCCGAAGTTTGCACCAAAGTCGCCCAATTTCAACCAAAAACACCATCCACCATTAACGTTGCTAAGGAGCTGTTGAACTCTGTCCGCAACGATCCAAATTTTCCTCAGAGGGTTATAAGTGGTGGCGAATTATGATTATGATGTAGAAACTAAAGCTCAATCATTCCAATGGATGCTGCCACACGAGAAAAGACCCAAAAAAGCGCGCCAAGTTCGGTGCATTGTGAAAGATTTGCTTACAGTTTTCTTTAATTCCAAGGGCGTGGTGTTCCATGAATTTTTCCCAAAGGATAGAACGGTCAGTAAGAAATATTACCTGCAAGTTATGCGAAATTTAGGCTAAGCAATCCACCATAAACGCCCGGATTTGTGAAATAACAAAATTTGGCTTTTGCACCGTGATAACACCCCTGATCATACATCGTTGCATGTGCACGATTTTTTCACCAAAAACAACACACTGTGATGCCGCAGCCACCATTCTTCCCAGGGCTGGCCGTCTGTGACTATTTTTGTTTCCAAAACTGAAGAGGCCAATGGAAGGACGACACTACGCCACAACTGAGGAGATAAAGACGGCACCGAAGGAGGAGCTGAACAAGATCACAAAAACGATTTATTAAACTGCTTCGAGGATTGGAGAAAACGTTGGCACAAGTGTATAAATATCTGGTGAGGATTACTTTGAAGGAACAAAACAGTTATTCATGACTAGGTAAATAAATACTTTTTAAAACCCAAAATTCTCTATACGTTTTGAACAAACCTCGTATATTTCATTATGAATATATGAGGGATAGCGGAGATGCTAAACAAGTTTATAAAAAGACGTAATTAGATACATGCTAGCTCTAAAATTCCCCTTGCGTGACCATCAAGCAACTTCATCACATAGTTTTATTTCATACATTAAATTAATATAAAGTATTTGAAACAATATCAACTACAACGAGTAACTACAAAATGGTTTCCGTCAATAAAAGTATTTCACGCTAAAGTGGGTGTTCCAGCACTTTTTAGTTTTAACCCCTGTTCTTGCTACATACGTTGCCACAGGTGATTGTCACTAGTAGGAATGGAATGATATTTAAGAAAGGAATTTTGGAAAGAAAGTTTTACAGGTCTTAAGTTTAGAGTACCTAAAGTCATTCTTCAGTCATGAAGACTAAGGAAAAAAATGAAGAAAGCTCTGTTATGACGGACAGTTATGGAGGAATTTGAAGTTTGGACATCCGAATGAGAGTCCCACTTATGTGCGAAACCAACTCGTTAAGTACGGGGGCTGTAACTAAATCTAAGCTCTGTTAGATTTTACCTTATTTTCTATGGTTTATCCGTTGTACAAAAGTAATCAAAATTCATTTCTGACAGTAAATGACATTTACTAATGTCAACAAACGGTGGGTTTTTTAATGGGAGTTAATGCAGACATCAAAATATTATGTTTATCGTTACAGTTTTTATACATAATATTTTGTGAGATATACTTTTATTATTTGAAAATTTTCTAGTGATGCAACAGTCATTTACGTGTAGAGTTTGCAGAAATATGCCGATACTTACTGGTCCTTTTTATTCAATTTTGGTAGAAACCCCTTATCACCCAAGTGTCACAATAGCCCTGGGTGAGCCATTCTGTTATTGCTTTGGACACAAGTTCATACACACACGCACACAGTTGTATTATTCTATTAACAAAAGTCAGAGGGTGAGAGATGAACTGGGATGGAGCCATTTAACCGAAGCGGATGGAAGGGATGCTTCATAACAACGATGCACATAACGAGTAGATTAATTTATCTCGAACTGGTTTGGTGTCAGAATTCTGACCTCAAACATTAACCGATTAACACCAATCGGTTTCAGGCCCCGGAGCGCAAGAAAAGGAGCAAAAATCAAAATGGAATACATGGAGCAGTCAGGATGTGGGAGGTGGGGCTGACGGAATAGACTACATGTGCGACAGAATCACAAATGGGAAGAAGATACGATGAACACGTGTATTATCTAGAAGCCCCACGTTGGACGCTATTTGCGACAGAATCCTAAATGGAAAGGAGATGCGATTTTGACGTGAATTATCTCGAAGCCCCACGTTGGACGCTATTTACAACATAATCACAAATATAAAGAGGATGCGATGATCGCGTGGATTATTTCGAAGCCAGGTTGGGAAGCCATTTTCGACGAGTTTCTACTCGGATGATGGAATACTGCACCGCGATGAAGCGTTGCGCCTGGACTCTTGTGTTGGGTTGCTACAACGTCCTGTCTTCGGGGCTGGTTATGATGCTCTTGGTCACGATGTCCTATCGTACTTACTCATGACAGTTACAGTCGTCACCTAAGATCCTCTTACCTCGGGCGCAGTATCCTAGGAGATGATGTGGAAGTAAATGACTAAATAAATTGAAGAACTGTTTGACTTCTCTTTAAATATTCCAATTTTAATTCTGTTAGACGTTAACGTAAACACATGCATGATTTTAGAAGCGTCGCTATTCCTTTTCCATTGATAATGTATTTCTCTTTAACGATTCTACACATATTGTTTTGCTTCCATCGTCTACGGTGTTCATGTACAGAATAAAATGTTGCATATGTACTCGACGTCGTCTATAAGTAGAATGAAGTTAATTCTAACTTTTCTGAAATTATTGAATGGGCCGTTGCTATGGAAATTCAATAACCTCTCATTGTTTTAGTTTATTGATGGAAACTAACAATTTCCTCATACTAACCTATAGGAGATCTGTGGTTCAAATCCCGGCCATGGCATTGAATTTTTCATGTTGACTCAATCTATCAAACACCTTGGCCTATCAATTAACTAAAATAATAAGAGTTAAAGGATGAAGCCTGGGACTCAAGTACTTACGATAGTAAGTCGCCACAAACGGTGTATCTCGAATACGAGAGCCCCTAGTGGTTTACCGAGGAAATATATGAGTCAGTTGGAGAATTTAATGTCAGGACGACACGTTGGCCATGGTAGCTCAATGGGTTAGACTTAGAGAGAGCGACTGGACGGAAACCAGGAGATCCGTGGTTCAAATCACGGCCATGGTATTGAATATTTTCATGTTGATTCAATCTATTAATTTCTCATTGGTTTACGTCACATTTTAGTTGCACACATTCAAGGACCATATTTGGTAATCTTCATAATCTTTTCTTTAAATCAAGTTTAAATAATTTAACGTTCAAACAACATTTCTTAAGAATTTAAACTAATGTTTCATCGCTAAACACATTAATAATATTAATTTTGCTTTGCTTTTACCTCTTCAGTAACTATTTTACCTTCAATTGTTCTTTTTAGTCTCGTCCCCCTTCTACTAAAGTTTTTAATAACTTCCAATTAATTATTATATTAGTAAATTTAAAATAAATTTAAAATTTTGACAGATCTTTATATTTGATCTAAAATAACTGTTTCATATATTTTCCTGCCAACAACTATGGCACTTTATCCTTATTCACCTGATTCTGTGAGCTCTAGTGTACATAAATCCCTCACAATGAGTACATATTAAATTCCGATCTTTTTTCAAGCAGAGAGGAGACGTAAATTTGTGTACCTTTGTGGGTTTTCTCATATCCATACTCAAAAAGAAGAGTTATCAAAACATACCATAGCAATTAAGTTGTTCATGGACCAGAGATAACAGCGATTGAGAGGGAGAAAGTAATAAAACATCACAGTAGAAAATAAGAAATGGCGGAAGTATTAGAAAATTTTGTGGGACAGTCAATTAACTTGCACTTTTCCTGTCCCTAATGCCTGTCGACTGTTACATAAGTGTTAACAATATGCACAAGACAAAAGCTATTTGTTTTTATTGCTGCTACCACCTCCTAGCCGATGTTAGGGTGCACACGCGTGGATACACGCACCGTCGCGTGTTAACCCCTCTCCACTGGCTGCTAAATAAACGGCCGCTAATCACGGGGTTGTACGACCAAAGCATACACTTACTTCGCCTTAAAATATGGTACTTGTTAAATTGCTGTTAAAAGGGACAAACTCTTGTGAGCAGAATTGACGCGTAACAGTCAAACACCAGTCTCAACCTGTTACCATTTCTTTTAGACTCTGCTGATTAAACAAGTAAAGGCCTATATTTCCACCTCCTTCATTAAAACGGAGATCTAGCTAGCCCCAAAATACAATTGTGTGCTTTCAAACTTTAATTGACGTGATAATCGTTTCCCTGCTTTCTATAGTTTCTTTTCTTTTATTTATTTATTTGTTTTTTTTTTACGTCATCCAACATTTAGTCATATCGGACGATGAATGAAACGGATGAAATGATGCTCAATGCGTCCAGGATCCATGGAGCTTAGAGTTACCCGACATTCGTCTTTCAGGATAAGGGAAAACCCTGGAAAAAACCTTATCCAGGTGCCTCACCCTGACCAGGATTCGGACTCGGGACCTCTTGAACGTGAGGCAGACATGCCATCATCTACGCTACCGAGGCAGGCTTTCTAAAGTTTAGGAAACTAAACCGTAACGTAAGAGTTTTGTCGCCCATGTTAGTTTTACAGACTTTTGAGAAACTTTATGAAGTAATCATTAAAGTCAGTAAATCTTTAATTTTTATATGTTTCAATCCTTCTTTAATGTATGAAGCTTTACAATGAATTATTTCTTAAACAATCAATTTCTTAATCAGCAGTTTATATGCATAACTTCACATATTACGTTGATATTAATAAACAGTAGACTTTTGAATGCTGTATCTTCGTTAGCAATATTAATATTAATTATTAAACAAAGAAACACTAAATTAAAGATTTTATTAAAAGAAACAACCCACGCGTTAATTCAGGGGAGTTTAGAAGCAGTAGCAATAGCAATATACCCCTACGAGGGTGGTTTGAAAAGTTTCCGACCTAATAATTATACCACACATTTTTTTCATTAAGTTTTTTCATTTGTCAACATAGTCTCCTTGTAACTCTACACACTTCTCCCAGCGATGCTCCTATCTCTGTAACCCATCCAAATAGTACTCGGAGCTTTTCTCTGCAAAATAATTGCTCACGAAGGTGATTGTCTCTTAATTTGACGAAAACTCTGTCCTCCGAGCGCAATTTTCAGATAAGGGAACAAAAAGAATTCGCTTGGGGCTAGATCTGGTGAGTCAAGCAGTTCAAACCGTAATTCGTGGATTTTCGCCATTGCAATCACTGAGGTGTGAGACGGTGCCTTGTCTTAGTGAAACAGGATTTCCTTTTTATGCAAATGTGGCCGTTTTTCCATAAGTTATACCTTCATCTTGTCTAGTAGTGAAGCGTAGTATGCTATTATAATGGTTTTTACTTTTTGGAGATAATCGATTAAAATAACTGCATTAATAACCCAGAAACAGTCGCTATCACTTTCCCAGCCGAAAAAAAAGTTTGTGATTTTTTTTTTGAGCCGTGTGTCCCTTTGCAGTTCACTGTTTGGACTGTTTTTTTCCCCCTCCATTTATACCCCGCCTTTAACTCCAATGGTATATCGGCGGCCGTTCTCCTTTGGAACATGTCGAAGGTGTTAACACTTGTTCGTTTGCTTTTAATAATTACATCAAATTCCTCTCATTCATTCCTCTCATTCATACTGGGGAAGATGAGGAATTATCTTGGACGGAGAAAAATCCCCACTTCCACCGCCGGGAATCGAACCCGGGACCCCTAGCATGCTCTACTGACTATTTTTGTTTCTGGCGTATAATGGTGTATCCAAGTTTCATCTACAATAATTAATCGGCAACCAAATTCCTATTTATTGCGTCTAAACTGCGCCAACAGAGCGTTGGAAATGTTCATTCCAACTCGTTTTTGGTCTAACGTGAGCAAACGTGGGACCCAACGCGCGGACAGCTTTTTCATGTCTAAATGTTGATTTAATATATGACAAACACGTTCTTTTCACATGTTGATAGCCTGTGCTATCTCTCTCACTTTAATTCGGCGGTCATCTAGCACCATTTGGTGAACTTTGGCGATGTTTTCGTTAGTAGCTGCAGTTTTCGGATGTCCCGAACGTTCAATGTCTCCCAAGCTCTTACGGCCATGTTTAAATTCAGTCGCCAAAATTTCACTGTGGTAAATGATGGTGTAGGGTCCTCATACACAGAATCCAACTCATATTTGCTTTGCGTAGGCGTATTGCCTTTCAAAAGGAAATATTTAATGACAGCTCGATACTCCATTTGGTCCATTTTTATAAAAACACTCACAGCAACTCACTAAAACGACTGTTACACAACAACTCAGCATCCAAAGGGGCTGAAACTTTGATGAGTAACTGTCAACAGATGAGCAACGAAATTCACTAGCTTTTATTTGCGAGAGCTGCCATATTTATGTTGAGGTCGGAAACTTTTCAGACCACCCTCGTATTTGCCATTAGGAGTAGAGTGAATTTAATTCCTGGAAGAATTCCCGGGCTTAAAAGCGCTGCGGCTATGGGGAGGAACGAACCTGCGAACGTTCGTGGCTCTAGTCCATGTAACACAGCAGAGATAGACTAATCAAGTTTCTCACTATCTTCCTTGGTTCTATTTTGCTTCATCTTCAAGTCAGTTCAGCAGTCAGTCTTTTGCAATTAAGATATACACAAGCAAAACGAAGTCTGCAAAGTAAGCGATGCGTACATGAGTATGGCCAATAAAATGTTAAAATGAAGTATCTTATGTAGTTAAAATTAGCATTTTGACTACACAGACTTATTGTACATTGTACAAAACCCGATGCAGACCCATGGTGTGGTCAAAACAGTCAACCTCTTTGTCAGAATACTTATTGTCATATCAAACAGCTCCTGCGGAACGAGATTTCGATATAATGGTACTCTGACAAGAACCTGGTAGTTGATAACACCATTACCAGACGAAATGTTGATTTATTTTTATTGTACTCAAGTAAAAAATTAAAATTATTTACCCAAAAGACCTCAACTGATTTTTTCTTCCATTTTGACTGGCTCTCTTACCGTAAGACAAAAGCGAAGATATTTTGATGTTTCATATACTGTGATCATCTCTACCCGCTCGTCTTCTGTCATTCGAAGGCTGTTCAGTCATCTATCACAATCCAGATCAATATTTGCTGGAATTCAAGTTCTGTCGCTATGTGAAAAGTAAATAAGCATATTTTATAAATATACCCAACCAATGCAGGTATCCACCGTCTATATCGTAACATTTTAGAAATCCAGTAATACAAAATTCGATACTTATGTTCAACATCTACGAAATATGATCCGACAATCTTGTTAAGAAATTCCCTCGAACCCAAACCACACTTTGTATGAGTTATTACGGGGGCTGTTCAATAAAGAATGATCACAACTTTTTTGACAACGTATCTTTACTCATCCTTATAATTTTGATGGTCCTTCTCAAATTAGTCTCCCCTGAATGTGATGCACTTGTCCCAGCGTTTCTGCCAGTCTTCAAAGACATGCTAGAACCAATTTTTAGAGATCCTTCAAAATCGCCTCCACAGCCTTCACCACTGCTTCTGATGATGTATAATGCCTCCCACGAAGGTGTTTCTTCAAGTTAGGGAATAGAAAAAGGTCGCATGGGGCTAAATCCGGACTATAGGGAGGAAGAGGAATGTACTTCTCGTTGATTTTTGCAAGATATTCAGCAACAACATTGGCAATATGCAGCAACACATTATCGTCGTGCAGCATCCAGCCTGCTTCATGCAAATGTGGTCTTTTGCACCTAATATGGACGTGCAATGTTTTCAGGACATCCCTGTAGTATTGTCCAGTTACTGAGTGTGTGCAGGTACAACGTGCTGATAAACCATTCCATGAATATCAAAGAATGAGATGACTATAACTTTCCCAGCAGAAGCAACCACTTTTGCTTTTTGGGGGGGGGGTTGGTGATGAAGGAGATTTCCACAATGAGCTTTGCTGTTTGCTCTCAGGATCAAAATGATGTAGCCAAGTTTCATCAGCAGTGACTATGTTTGAAAGAAACTCCGGATCTTCCTCTAACATCAACTTTAACTGCAAGTTACCTCGATTGCAGCGGTAGGCGATACTGAACGTGTCGGAACTTGCCTGGTTCTCACAGGCGGCATCCAGGAGTACCAACAATGAAACTACTACGGCGTGTTTGTTTCACATTAAGCTAACAGAATATAATTAGAATAAATTTTAGTGCGAAAAATTATAATCATAAAAATTATGATCATTCTTTATTGAACAGTCCTAGTATTTTAAAAACGACTTTCTCATAATAGTTCTCACGAGCCTGTAGGACTTCTTTTAATAATTTTTCAGGAGATAAACAAAATTTATGCATCGAATTTTCAAGGATAGTTCTTTTTTATAAATCGAAGTTCATTTGCATAAATTTGTACCACTGGTAAACCATAAGAAGCAGTGTAAGTCACTCTAAAACACAATTTAATTAAAATAAATTGTATTTCTTAGTATTTCAGTTTTTTAAGTGTTCACGATTTTCGGTTGTTTCTGGTGATGTTATGAAAAGTGTATAGAAATCCTAGGTCAGTTTATAAAGACCAGCTTTTAATTTTTGAACTCTGACTATTGATTCCATTTCTTTTATTCTCCTTGTACCGCTAACGAAATGCGTAAGAAAATCATTCATGGATAGGGGTATGTCTGTTAAAATAAACATTTAATCTTAGTAAGTAACGTTTTTACAAGTTATATAAAGTAAGTGTGGAAGGTCATATCACCGTGACTGGTCTTTGTTTAAAATACTCAGGCATATTTGCTTTTGAATTATAAGTATATATATATATATATATATTAGTTTCTTTTATCATCATTTTCCTCAGCTTACGTACAGTATAGGTCTGTTTCATTTAGTAAGAACAGTTCATTGGAAATGTAAACTTTAGTAGTTCCTGTGCATTCGTTTTTTTCTTCTCTTCTTTTCAAACAGGGTTCCGAACTTGATCACAAGTTCCACTTTTATGGCCCTGTAGGCAAACGAAGTTTTGATCTCAAGGGATTTCAGCATCTTGCAAATACGAGTTAAGCATTGGTCCATCCTAAGCGTAGAATAGTGCAGTGCAAAATTACCTCCTTTCATTTGATTGATTACCTTGTTTGTAATTATTCTAAAAGTATCCAAAGCTTTGTCTGAACTAATAATAATGAGTGGTTTTAGTTCCAGTTTAGATCAGTGGACTCCGATGAGATAGTGTTAGCTTTAAGTTTCCATTCCTTTTTAAGTAAAATAACAAGAGATGTTTAGACATTTCTCTCTATCTCAAGATAAATTAATTAGAAATCCCAATAACACGTTTTGTATCAGGGGAAGTTAAGTTTTACTTCATAATTTGGTAGCAAATTTAGAATTAATCTAACATGGAGAGGAAAGTTATTTTGCTATTTCACAATAAATTTATTTATGTCGCTGAAAAAAGAGCAGAGATTGCCAAAACTCATAATTGTCGATTTTAGATCTAAACACTTAAACTTTAGGGATCTTTTGTGAGGGGTTGGTAGTCCCTCCATGTAAAAGGAATATTGCTCATAATCTTCACAAAGGAAGAAATGTAGAACGCCCTAGAAGAAAGGTGGAGGTAGGTATTGCAATGTGAAGATAATCCCTAAATTGAAGAAGAAGAAGAAGAAATTTGAGATGAGACTTCGAAACTTCCATATTCTTGATGGAACAAATTATATATACTAAATTAAATTAAACCCTGATACTTTTTCAGTACTTTTACATTTTGAAGTTTTTAAAGGATCTCCTTATATGGAATTAAAGGAGTCGAGGCACCACGTTATTGCTTGGCAACATGTCCCTAGAGTTGCTGGACTTGATACAAGTTGACTCTGTTTCTTAGTCTTGTTCTAAATGAAAACATGCAAAACAATGGGGGAAGGAATAAATGTATCCATGTAATATGCAGCGTTAACTGAGTAGTGAATGAAGCTGATGCATTAAATTTCGTTTCTGCAGTAGCGTGGCTTGGCGACTCATTCACCTTTGTAGTAAAAATGGCATGTTTTGCTTCCATTAAAGTAAATAAAATAATTCAGTAAGTGTTTTAGGAATTGTAAACTACTGAATTCCCTCTAGAGGAGCACAAAAATACAGAAAGATCTGTATATGTACCAGACGCCATTAAGTCACAGACCGTCTTTTTATGTTATAATCTTTGAACGCGGTGTTCTCGGGTTTTCATTGGTCGGTACATTCTCACTTTGATTTACTAACTGAACGATGTGGCGACTCTCGTTCTGGAAGTTGTGAGTTCGATTCCAGTACTGACCAATTCAGAACCCATAGGACTTTTGGAATGTTTCCACGGGCAGCTACACAAATGCTGGGAAGATTCATTAAAACCCCTGAGTTTTCTCTCCCTCCAGTTTACCTCCATACTAATTTCATTTAAGCGTTCATCCGATTAGAACTTTCTGAGTTGAGTCACGTCGAACGGTGTCTTGGGTTGTTCAAGACACGGAATTTGTGTTCTGTAAACGCTTGTCCTTTGGAGGTGCGGTTTTCGGTTTCAAGTCCCACTGAGGGCGTGTAATGTTGCAGCTACCGTTGAACTAGATGCCAATGGGGAAATTCAACCTTCAAGTGGGTACGCGGAAGCTTCTGCGTGGAAGTGTCCTCTGTCTTCTCTCACATCACACCTTCCTCCATTCGTCCACCCTTATGTGGATGCAAGTACCGAAGCCCCCTTCGACCACATTACCTCGCATTACCTTCTTTGAACAACCAACGAGATTCACTTGTAAGGATAAACCGCAAAAATATATACAAAAACTTAATATACGGAACATATGTATCCCATTAATAACGCATGTTAAATAGTATTAGTGACATTAAGTGCACTGGGAGGTTATTTTTACCCAGACAGGGCTAGTTTATAACGATATTGAAATATAAATATATAAAAAGCTAAACAATGCTAGAAATTGAAATTTGGTATGATTATAGTATAAGGATATGCGCCTTTATCTATGGTATAATATTTATATTAAGTTCATACTACTCCTTGTAAAAGGGGCATAAGACACTCTGTGTATCCTGAAAAAAAAAGTATTACACCCTATACTTCAGGTCAAGGTTCCTTGTAGGAATTTAAAGCTATAGGCACCAATCTTTTTCCTAAATAACATAAGGCACAGTTTCATAATCTAAACTAAATAAAAAGCATACATAATTTATATTATGCACAAGAAAAATTATTATGTGTGTTAACAAAAAAAAATACAATATTTTTAATGACTGAATTATATTCTCCCTCCATTTTATAAATCATATGAATATAAAAGTTAGTTTAATGTGTTCAGGGATCATTAACAAATAAGCACTAAAAATTTTGTATCATATCGTTTATAATTTTTGAGAAACATGCACCTAATGTATGAAAAGATCAAGATTTTGGGAAATAATTATCAAAGATTAAGCACAATTCTTTTCAAATTATACATACTCTCAAAATAAGTCTGCCCATTATTCCTGCTCACTTAGGTTTTCCTTGCCTTTTCTTTTCCTTTTCTTACTTCTAACTCTACTTTCAAGCAACTGAGTTGTTCTTTTTGCCTCTGAGACTCGACGCACATCTTTTTTAAGACATGCTGCCCTCAATATTTTCACCAATCTTTATACATATTTTTGTCATTACTTTATGCCTACCACTGCACCAATCATTATAACAAATAACACTATCATATACACCATTTTTTAAAGTTTTTGGCCCAACATGCACAGTTTTTGGAATTCTTTTCCATAATATATGATAAAAACTTTCATTTGGGTATTGGGTTCGACTTTCTCAGTAATTCATCTTGAGAAAGTTCCCTAAACACTGGTTTAATTGCCAAAAGAACCTCTTCTGGAAGAGAGTGTTCATGATTCTAAGTAGGTTAGTTCAGAAATTTCAAGCTTTGGAAGTATGCTGAGTGAAATGTGTATGCAGAAGATCAGAAAGTGGGCGTGTCATTGTGCCGCCATCTTTAATTTGATGGATTAAAGGACTTTAATACCAGCTGCTGCCCTATGTTATATATCAGTTAAAAGCTGAAGGATTATATAATTTTTTAACACTAAAAACAAAACAAAAAATGATTTTTTGAAGCCCATCGACCTCCCAGTGCCCTTAACCATTTCAAAGATATTCGTTCTGTTTCTCTTGGCTATGTTGAGTGTAGAATTTCAAATTCAGTACACAACAGGTCACTTTTAGTAAGTTTTATTTCTTCAAGAATCGTTTATGTCATAACGCAAATAATAATATTAGAGCAAGAATAACTGAAGAAAAAGTATAAGTCTAAAACAAATGCATATACATATAGCATTTGTTTATTTTTTGTAATCTAATCCACGTAATTTTACTCACAGGCCCCTTTAGCGCTTTAAAGTTTATTCATCTCGCATAAATATACGACACTGGACTAATGAAGGAATCTATACTTAGGATTTTTACGCCCAATACAGTTCATCACCCTCCGCTGGGATTGAACTTGCGACCACTTCAACCTGAGGCTACTAAGGACGGCATTGCGTTTTACAAATGAACCAAGAGGACTCATAGTAAATTCCAATGCCAATACGCTAAACATACATTCTTAATAGAAATATTCTAACAAAATAAAAAATAGCTAATTTGTTACATATAACATGTGTATGCAGGAATTTTGTAAAACTTTTCGAATGGCATCTTCGGAAGATGGTGATGTTAATATCAAGTTTCGTTTTACTAGTGATATCATCTCGAATAACGCTGCTTTAAAAAGGTGCGTCAGTAAATTGTGATCTTCTAACAGCTATTGCTATTAGGAAAGGTAGCAACTGAACGTGTCCAGTGGTTGTCGCCGTGGTAATTGCAATATTGTAACTACGTGGGTTAAGTTGAATCACACGTGTGGTTTGCAGAACTTTATAACACTCTTTATTGCAGCAGAAAAACGTGAAATTGACAATCAGGTGTCTTCAAGGTCGACTCGGTGTTCTACCGCGCGTAAACAAATGAAAGTACACTCCAAACGTCCAATGTCGCAATAACCATCACATAACTACACACAACTGCCTCTCTAATACTTTGCGGGTTTTTATACCTCCAGCCATTGTTTCTTCAATGCCATAGACCTTCCGAGAACAATTGTGGTGGCAAGAGAAAGACAGGAAATTCCAGAGCCTCTCTGTCTCTTTCTTTCTCTTGGCAAGCGTCCAGCTCTCCTGACCACGCGCCCGCCTGCGGCTTGCGGTAGCGGCACAACAATGTCTTCGGTGACAATAAGAACAGTATGAAGTTGGGCCAGCATATAGTGCTAGGTTTTCTGATAATGGATTCGATTTTCTCTATCCTCCTTCCAGTTTTAACAACAAATATAAAGAAGCTATTTCTGCACAGTTTTATTTCGATTAAAAAAAACAGAAAGTAAGTAGAAAAATAAGAAACGTTTGTAGAATGTGTGCAAAATAAGTGATGGTAGGTAGAGAATTTCAGGGAAACGTAACATGTTATTAAATGAAATGTCATAAAAGCTTAAATCATGTATTTAATGAATTCAACATATAACATTTTTTATAAAATTTGCCATTTCTTGTAATCCGCCTTAAATAACTGGTAGAGAATAAAAAGACAGATAAGAGGATAAGCAAGAGATAACGTGTGAGGAATTATTTATGTATGTAGATACCAGAAATGGGTCCAAAGACCCTTTACGTGAGGGAACCCAAATTTCACCGCTAGGTTTCCTCATCACGTACTGGGACAACGAACCCTAGAACTTTGACATCGATTTCATATATAAAGATCGTGTGACGTCACAGGTGGGTTTCCCTTCGCTTTTAGGCGAGTGCATGTGACATTTAAAACGACAGAGTAAATAGTTTCTTAGGTCACAAGCTGTGAAAGTGCTGTCTGGTAAGTTAGGATACATTGCGGTTGACACTAGTGACGTCACGAGATACTTCACACTCGGGTAAAAGATTCGCTCTAAAGCTGAAAGAAATAGGGCACCAATGTGCTTCCTGATGTCAAAATTAAACATCAGCGCCCTCATTTTTGTGCTGCAATATCTTTCTCCTTTATGGCAACACAGATAAACGTCGTCCTACTCTATATGTCGTTCTGGGTACAATCGGTTTGTAGGTAGGTGATCTTTTAAGGCCCTCAACCCCCTCCGGTAGGAAGGGATGAAGTAAAGAACGAACAGGAGGCTACAGGTCACCGGTAAGCAGAACACAAAAACTCGCGAAAGTCCCTAAGAATTCCAGGCTGCCTCTTCCTTTATAGGACATCGATAGCAGCCTTCTACTACCCAAGCGCAGCATTCTTTCCAATGTACAGATATCCTAAAAGGTGAGAAGGAAACTGAAAGGTCCAATGTCACAAAGGGCGGTTGATGGGACTCAAACCCGGGACGTTTTGAATCCGAGCCTCACAAGTTTTGCTGGAGATATGTCGCTCAGTTTTACGTGGGGTGAAAGAACGCTGAAGCAATTGCTGACCATACACTGGTTTTGCAAATTTAATGCTCATTGAATGTCATAGTGGGAAACAAAATAATAGTGACTTAGAACTTTAAAAACTGAATGATCATAAAGTCATTGGCAAGGTAAAACAAACAACATGGAATATATCGCACTTGTGTTTCTAACCAAATGTGCACTTTTGTGTACAATGATTCTGGTTCTTTTAATATTTATTAGTTTTACAATTTTTTACAACCTAATTTTAAATGAGGAGTATTTCGCAAGCTGTCGCCGAGGTTCAACGCATGCATTTTTTCTTGCAAATATATCAAACATAGTCACTCAGACCCCTTTTTCTTTCTCCTCCTCTTAATCTTTCAATTGCATTTTTACTCCTTTCTGTCGAACTCATGACTGGAATTCGATGGGGAATGTTTGAACAGCCATCCATAGAATTAATTGCATAGCCAGCGAACAAACTAGCCTTTAGAGCCGAGGGGTATCCTGAGATCAGCACCTGGCCAGAGAGAGGGAATTCTTGAAATTTCTACTGCAATTGGGCAATACCTTGAGTTTAAAGGACCACCCCCCCCCCCATTCGACAACAACGTTAAGACGGGTGGAATTGGAGACGCCAGTTACGCGCGTCAACCCCGCAGGGAAGACTACCGAAAACCTCGGTGGGGCCGCCTGGTGATCTAGCATATCTTCTACTAGCTCTGCAGGCTAGTACCGGGACTTCTTAGGCAACCCTCTGTCCCCTCCGGGTGGCCGAAAACTGGCCGGAGGTACCCGAACTCCCGCGGGAGTCGGGAACACACTGCCCGCTCGAGTTCAGCCCAATCCGAACTCCCATTCGGGATGTCCTTGGCAGTTCGGCCCGAGGTTCCTCTAGGAACGTCAGATGTACCAGGAGTGCCGAGGTCCCCCAGCGCTTGCACCACAGCAGCTGAGGCGGACGGATACCCTCCCCTACGGGTAGGAATAAATGTGTAGGGTTTAACGCCCGCTTTTACTATATACGGCACCGCAGGCGATGACACTGATGATACATGAAATAAAGATGGAGCACCAGTGGAATGAGATGGCGGGGGAAACCGGAGATCCCGGAGAAAACCCGCCCCAGCGCCGTGCTGTCCACCACAAATCTCAATTTGCGGTCACCTGGGATCGAACCCGGGCTGCCAGTGGTCTAACCACTGAGCCACGGCGCGGCCTACGGGTAGGAGTACCAGACAGTTCTATAAGCTGAGATCTTTTCCGTCGTTTCTTACATCAACTAACTTATCCGCCAGCCAGCGCCGAAACCTCTCCCTCGTCGGCCACCCTTGCTAAAAGGAAACAGTGATCCATTTTGGAAAAATAAAAAACAGGATAGGAGAATGTCCAATTTTTTTCTGTAGCAACCATGGAAGATGTTAAACTTCCTGCTTGTCTAATTTCTCTTGGATTTCACTGTACATAAACAGCAGGCATTTATCTATTTTTACATTATATACTACTTACTCGTTATAAGCAGAGGAAGTACCACATTCCATCTAAAAATATTATATTGGAACTTCACCTGTATTTCACTCATCAACACAAAATAAATTTTCTTTAAAAAGATACATCTGTTTGTGCATGCGTGTGTATGTGTGTATTAAATACCAAACTTGCTGTCTGACTTCAGCTATCTGCTTTGGATGTAACGAAATTTTTCAACAAAGTTCCTCTACACCAAACTACTTATTACATGCAAAATATTCAGCTATTTATTATTTTCTGAGAAAGAGTCTAAAGTTTTTAATTAAAATACCGTCTGTTTCAAATATTTCTATGAAAAATAAAAGCATGTAGATACATCTTAATTCTATGTCATTAAATAATATTCTTAGATAAATTTTGTGTAACCTTTAAATCATATGAAACTTATGAAATCTTACTGCTCAAGAAAATGGGAATGTCGCTGTAGTACATTTATTTATTCAAAGGAAAACTACTTTTACCATTAACTATTTCCGATATATTGCTTCCTTTGGTTTGAATTTTCAAACATTTGTACTTCTAAAATAGGAAGTCGCTATTTGTTTTCTGATGATCCTGCACAGAGCACAGCGTGTGACAAGCTTCGCGTAACTATTAGGTTTTCTCAAAAGTGACGTCGGTTTTCTGATTTTGGTGTTTTGGAAAATTTATTGGGGTTCTTTAGTTTGGCAATGCTATTTACAGGATGCCATGGCTAGTGTTGGTATATTACGAGCATATATTGGTCTTCAGTTGTTAATAAACAATCACAAAATGGAGATAATAAAGTTGGAATAGAGTCCTTCTAAAACACTACTAGAATCAAGATTATAAAACCGCTGCCACAGCTCGAAGAGTATATGAAGTGAAAGGAGAAGATGTCGTTAGTGAGCGTGTGGCACAGCGATGGTTCCAAAGTTTCAACAATGGAGGCAAAAACACTAAAGATTTACCACGTTCTGGAAGACCTAAAGCCTGGAATATTGAGGATACATGTCATTTTACGAGAAAATCCACAAAAAATGCCCGTAGAGTTTCAGAATAACTGGGTACATAAAAAGATACCACACATCGCCACATTAAGACACTAGGGAAGTCATACAGATGCTGTATATCTGTACTTCTGTACTTGAATCCCGCCAACATGCCAAAGAAAGTATTTAAAAAATGCAGTTTGGTCCTACAGTAATGTTGTGTGTCTGATGGGATTTTGAGAGTGTGATTCACTGGGAATTTGTTCCAAACAGGTGGGCGATTGATGCGGATCTTTATTCTCAACAACTGTAACGAGTTCATGAAATTTTAAGACCGAGATACCCAGCATTAGGTAATCGAGAGAAAGTTCTATTGCAGCAGAACAATGCAGCACCCATACCGCACGAACAGCCATAGAACAATTGAGGAATTGGGAAGAATCGAACTGCTACCACACACAGTATACAGCCCTGATCTCGCACCATCACATCATCTTTTTCGATCCATGTCCCATTTTCTACGTGGAAGAAATCTTGACAACATTGAAGCAGTGCAACTGGGTATCGCCGAATTCTTCACATCAAAACCAGAGACTGGTACCATCGCGGAATAATAAACCTCCCTGAACAATGGCTCAAGACCATAGAATCTAATGACCTAGACTTTGAAAATTAGTTAATTGCTTGTCAGAACACAATTCAAATAATTGTTTTGGTTAACAATGGCATTACTTATGAGACAGTGTGCTCAATTTCTTCTCGGGCAGCAAGCCAGGTAAAAAGACGATTAGAAATCACGTTTCGGGAGTGTGCATCTCTCCCATCACCAGGATATTTTAAGAAACGTTATAACCACAAATGAAACACTGGATATACCTCAAATATCAACAAAGACAAAAGACTATCAAAATTCACATTACTGAACAAAAGACTGTTTTCAGTAAATTAAATGTCAGGTCAGAAGATGACGTAAGTATAGAAATGGTCTTTAAAACTCTTGATTAGTTAAATATCTTTTAAGAAAATGTATAAATGCAGATTTTATATTTTTCTGGGTGACAAGATTAGAGAAATAAATCCTTTTAAGAATAGTTTGTAGAGGAGTTAGAGAGGAAGATATGAATACACAGCGTTAGAGGTAGGAGTATATTTAGTTAACGCGTGTGCAGTTCGGAGTCAAAGGAACCTGAGCCTCACACCCACTAATGGCCGTCATAAATCTATCTCCACACTTCAGAAATGGAACACTGTCGTTGAGGACCAATAGCAACCCTGATTTTCTCGAAGTGACAGTCGCATGTCTACTCCACGTGGAGTCTCAGTTCCCAAAGTTCCAACTTCCAGTTGAACTGTTTCATTACGTAAAGAAATTCGTTGTGCGTCACAATGTGGAGACCGTAAGAAGGAAATGCAGTGGTAAATGCAAATCAAGTAGTAGATAGCTTTCAGTCACTTGAAAATAATCAAAGTGAAGACAGTGTGAATAACTGGGCCCAGTTATATTACTGGAAAAGCCTCAAAAACAAAGTTATAACGGGAACTGTTTCTAAGCAAATTCTAGCGCTTGTTTTGAACACATATAAATATGTGCTGACAAATAATCTTGGTAAGGAGTCATGCAATGAACCTGATGATAAATTCTGGGTATTCACGGAAATACAGTAAGAAATATTGTGACGAAAGGAATACCAAAGACGCCGATCAAGTGTGAAAACAAAAGGAAACGTTTCTCTAAAGTAGATAATTTCACATGCGATTTAATTCGTCGAGAAATTTATAGATTCTATGCAAAAGGGAGAGCGCCCACCTTAGACGAATTGGTTGCACATTTGCAAGAAATTTGTGATCTTCCTTATCGGCACTGCACTTTGCGCGGCCCTCTAAAGGAGCTGGTTTCAAACACCGCACTTTGAATAAGTTAAGGGTTACTATGGAATCGAGTAGAATTGTAGCTTGGCTACAATTCTAAGGCTACAACTAAGGAAGTTTCGCAGTACGATATGTGTGTGTTTGTGTGTGTGTGTGTGTGTGTGTGTGTGTGTGTGTGTGTGTGTGTGTGTGTGTGTGTGTGTGTGTGTGTCAAAAGTCAAAACTAAGGAAGTTTCGCAGTAATGGACATAAGATAATTTATTTAGACGAAACCTCGTACGACACCCATGACGTATCTAGAAAGATAGCAACTCTGCAGAAAGGACTGCGAGAAGGAGGGTCTGTCTTGTAAAACAATTATAAGGCTTCGTCAAAGCCAGAGGCCGACGTGCACACGCGTTAACTAAACAGACTTTATCATAAGTAAGGCTTTATTTTGCGAGTAGGAATGCCTACAAAATCAGGCCACAACGGTTCTATAAGCCAATAAGATAAAATCGTTTTTAAGATATGTGACATACCAGTATACTAGCAATAGGAACAGGTTAACTGCTTAAGTCCACATTGCACTGCAATAAAGTGATATAACAGGTGATCCAACTGCCCCGTCTTTCACGTAAGCAGACATCACTTCGTGCGTTAAAACAGTTGCAGAACGCAACGCAGTACCTGCTGGAAGTGTTGGTTTCGTTATCAGCGCATCTCCTTACATGAAAGAGGGACAGTTGAATCTCTTGGTATATCAGTTTCAATGCCGTAGGAATGAAGTAAGTGGACTTATTGAATATGTGCAAAAACCCCAAGTAATTAGACTTGAAACCAAAGTTGGTTACAATGGAGTGATATAAAAGCTCTTTCTCACTAGTGTAAAAATATTTTTAAAACACAACTTTGCTCCTGAGTTAAGATACGTTAGTTGCCCAAAATGCAAAGTGATTGGAATTATTATAGCTGTATTATCACAACACATCAACGGACGCTGAGTGCCTTGAATGGCCCGGATATGTGCAGTCACAATGGAATCACTGACCGCTTGATTAACTATGCGGTGTGATTTAGTTGTTTGGTAGGTTGGTAGCGCCACCAACTTAAACAAACCAACAACAGAGAGGCGAAAGTACCGGTCGATATTTGCTTTGTTGTTGTTTTATCCGCTGGCTGGCTTTCTTTGCCCGCGAATAGTCCACCATTGTGTACGTTATGGTCTGCTCATTAGCGCCGTCATAAGGACTCATTAGCCACACTAAACAAGTTATCATCCCCGACTTCATATCGGCAAAAGTAAATAATATTATGATGACGCTTGCTCTACCCTTCAAATATGAAATTGACTTTTCATAAAATCCAATATACATAAAACCTACCGTTGAATCAAAATGTCATACATTAATTGCTCTGAACTCCACTTTAAAACGAATCTCATTTGTTCCACGTGCCCAGACGGCTGAGGAAGGCGGTAGATGTGTCTCGCATTCGAGATGACGTGGGTTCGATTCGGCTTTGCATGGCAGGGAAAAGGGTGGTCAGTGTCCGCTGAGCGATCTCCTGTTCCCAAGATATCTGCAACAAATGTAAGCTGCATAAGGTTGGGGAGCCTGTTGTACTAGATCGGGGAGCTTTAAACTGTAGTGGGGATCTCGTCCTCTGTTCTGTTGTAGCTCCCATCTCTTCATATATCAGCCCTCCCTTTCGGAATATCTCAGGTACAAAAGGCCACCTGAGCTCTTACTGAAGTCCTTTCCTTTACTTCAACTTTCATTCACATGACTCTCCTTTCCACCAAACATAATTTCTATATACCATATGAGGTGTCTTTTGTAATTTACGTCCTCCAACGTTAAGTCATATCGGACAATGAATGAATTGGGTGAAATGATGCTCAAATGAGTCCAGGGTCCATGGAGCTTAAAGTTACCAGACATTCGTCTTGAAGGATAGGGTAAAACGCAGGAAAAACCTTAGCCAGGTAGCTCACCCTGACCGAGATTCGAATTCGGGACCTCTTGAACGTGAGGCAGACATGCTACCATCTACGCTACCCCGGTGGGCTTATGAGGGTGGTCTGAAAAGTTTCCGACCTAATAAAGATACAAGACATTTTTCCAGACATTTTTTATTTTTATTTTTCAACACAGTCCTTGTAACTCTACACACTTCTCTCAGCGATGTTCCTATCTCTTTAACCCGTCCAAACAGTAATCGGAGTTTTTCTCTGCAAAATAATTGTTCACGGAGGTGATTGCCTCTTCATTTGACGAAAATCTCTGTCCTCCGAGCGCTCCTTTCAGATGAGGAAACAAAAAGAATTCGTTTGGAGCCAGATCTATTGAGTAAGCGGATGCACAGGTAGTTCAAACCGTAATTCGTGGATTTTCGCCATTGCAGCCGCTGAGGTGTGACACAATGCGTTGTCTTGGTGAAACAGGATTTCCTTTTTCTGCCATTGTGGACGTTTTTCCGAAAGTTTTGCCTTCAGCTTGTCAAATAATGATGCGTAGTATGCTTCTGCAATGGTTTCTCATTTTTGAAGATAATCGTTTAAAATAACTGCATGACTATCCCAAAAAACAGTCGCCATCACTTTCCCAGCCGAAAAAAGATAGATTTTGCTTTTTTCTGGAGCTGGTTCCCCTTTTGCAGTCCACTGCTTGGACTGTACTTTTGTTTCGGGCGTAAAATGGTTTATCCAAGTTTCATCTACAATAATTACTCTGCGTCAAACCTCGGATTTATTGCGCCTAAATTGCACCAACAGAGCGTTGGAAATGTTCATTCGAACACGTTTTTGGTCTAACGTGAGCAAACGCGGCATCCAACGCGTGGACAGTTTTCTCATAACTAAATTTTAATTGAATATGTGACAAACACGTGCTTTTGACATGATCATAGCCTCTGCTATCTCTCTCTCTCTCTCTCTCTCTCTCTCTCTCTCTCTCTCTCTCTCTCTCTCTCTCTCTCTCTCTCTCTCTCTCTCTCTCTCTCTCTCTCACTTTAATTCGGCGGTCGTCTAGCACCATTTGGTGAGCTTTGGTGTTGTTTTGGTCCGTAGTTGCAGTTTTTGGACGTCCCGAACATTCATCGTCTCCCAAGCTCTTACGACCACATATAAATTCACTTGCTCAAAATTCCACTATGGTAAATGATGTTGCAGAGTCCTCATACACAGAATTCAACTCATCTTTGATTTGCGTAGGCGTATTGCATTTCAAAAACAAATATTTAATAACAGTTCGATACTCGACTTTGCCAATTTCCATAAAAGCACTCACATCAGGTCACTTAAACGACTTTTACGAAACAACTGAGCCCCCAAAATGGCTGAAACTTTGGTGAGTAACTGTCAACAGATGAACAACGAAATACACATGGTTTTATTTACGAGTGCTGCCATCTTCATGTTGATGTCGGAAACTTCTCAGACCACCCTCGTATTTTTGCAAAGCTTTGTTGCTCTATATAACTTACCTATACTAAGTAGAAGATATGTGGCCTTCTACTAAATATTTGGTACCAAAATTTCACTTTAAATACACGTTTTGATGTTCCATAAACTGAAACAAAATATCCTGTGTCCATGAATGTGTGTATGCGTGTGTATGTGTATGTGCATGTCTGTGAACAATATAATTAAAAAATTCTGATGAATAACGAAAGTTGGTGTGTACGTTTTCCATGTTACAAGATGCGGCATGAGGACTTACAAGAAAATTTCTCACCCTAAAGTCCCCAATAAGTTAAAAAATATTCGGAAATTATGATTTTCTCAGAAATTTCTCTAAATATTTTGATTAAATTATCATGATCTGAGGCCTTTCATGATAAATAAGGTGCTTGAATTATATGGGAATAGCTTCAGAACTTATCTGAATGACTCAGCTATGACTAACAAACTGTAGTAACAAACCCATATCCTGGTTACCAGTTCATCGTCTATGAAATACCTTGACATATAACTTCACAGCAGGCTAACATGAAATTCACATGTAAAGCCAGACTATTGCAACTTTACTCAATGTTTCAGTGCCGGCCATCTTTGACTCTGGATTACTCTCTGAGAAGACCCATTTTGATCTATTCTTTTTGGGCTGTCACCAGCAAAACCCACATTCAGCGTCTTCAGATCATATAAAATAAAGCAATTCGTATTATCACTAAAGCTAGCCATTCTACTTACAGAATGATAGTTTCCGCTACACGCCAGTTTCATCAGCGCCTTTCAAAATCTTTCTTTCAGCATATTGAAGGAGCAGTAGAATACAACTTCGGAGCAAGAAATCATCGGAAGTTCAATTTGTGTTATCATTATTTGACTGATGAAAGGAGGGAGAAAGTTGAGGGAAGTGAATTTCTTTGTTGCTTGGTGCATTCAAAACGTTGAGTAATCAATGAACCTTCTGATATTTCTATCCTTATTTTGTTTGAATTATCAATGGAATTTATTATATCTGATTGGTAATTCGCGAAGTAGTCTATTGAGGGAAGGATACACTTTGTTATTTGACTAACTAATCCATGAAGGAACATTTCTCCCCCTTTTTGGTCTATATTAATAACTTGAGGAGATTTGTGATTTACTTGTACAACAGAAACCAAATTGTGACTTTGTGGGTTCGTAGAATTAAAAGTCCAAGTTGCAGAAGTTCATAACATTCTTTATTTGCGTAGATATACATTCTGTTCAATCCTTACGTAACAGCATTACGTCACATACACACAGTCTACCAAGGTCGATGATCACAAAAAAAAAAAAAAAAACGTTCTGATTACCTCTGTTTATAACACTTGTGTTACACAACATCTGTTCACGACTGTTTACGACTCACTGTTGTTTTACAACTGTCCGCTGGCGTGTCACAATCTCTTATACATCTCATTCGTAAATTCGATAGATTTCTGGGACAAACAAGAAGCCGACTGTTCCGTACAATGAGTAGATGTTTCTGGAATAACAAGATATCGAATGACGAAATCCGAACACATAGAACATAACATTATTACACAGAAATTTATTTTAGACTGTCATTGACAAGAGGGCTCGATGAAAAGAATTCAGAATTACTCCTTTCTTTGAAATGCCCTTATTGACAGGGTTAATTGTAGTTACTCACCGCCCGCCTCGGTAGCGTAGATGGTAGCATGTCTGCCTCACGTTCAAGAGGTCCCGAGTTCGAATCTCTGTCAGGACGAGTTCCCTGGCTGTACCTTATATGGCTGTACCTATACTGACATACGGAAGTGAGACTTGGACGTTAACTAAAAAGCAACAGAGAAAAATACAGGCTTCAGAAATGAAATCCTTGAGAAGTGTGAAAGGATGCATGAAGAGGGACTTAATAAGAAATGAAAATATAAGAGAAGAGCTGGACATTTTTACTATGAATGATAGGTTAAAATATCTCAAACAAAAATGGAAGGAACATGTTGAAAGAATGCCAGATAATAGACTTACAAAACAAATATTACAGTATCATCCTAAAGGTAGGAGGTCGGCGGGCAGACCCAGGAAACGATGGCTGGAGGACTTCGAAATCGGAACAGGCACTTGGTTGCCTACGCCATGAAGTAAAGAAGAAGGTTTTTCTGGGGTTTTCCCTTGTCCTGAAAGACGAATGTTGGGTAACTCTAAGTTCCATGTACCTCGGACGCATTGAGCATCATTTCACCCATTTCATTCATGGGAAACACACATAAACTTGTAAAAAGTTGCTAGAATCTGATATCTTCTAGGGAAACTAAAGAAATGTGTTAGTCGAGATATGTTAATAACATCTTACTATGCCTTCGTTCCTCCACACATACTGTATAGGGTTGGGCTTTGGGGTAATTGTGCTACCTCGAAAAATGCATTCATATGGCAAAAGAAATCTCTCAGACTAATTCTAGGATTAGGACAACAGGATACATGTAAGCCTAGCTTTATAGACCTTAATATAATGAATTTACCGTCAATGTATGTATATATATATATATATATATATATATATATATATATATATATACATCATGCACATTAAAGGAAAACAAAACTTATTTATAAATCGTTCCTCAGTACACAGTAATGACACTCGATGCAAACATAATTTGGATACACCCCACAACCGATTGAGCAAGACCATAAATAGCCATTGTTATCAACAGTTAAAATTATTCAATAAGCTTCCTCTGGAGAAAAAAGAACTGCCACAAAACAGATTTGTTATAGTATTAAAAAACCGGTATAAACAAAAAGCATTTTATACTGTAAAAGAATATTTAGAATATAACATAAATGCTAGTGAATTTATGTAAAACTATTGTAATTTATAGTAAGAGATGCTTAATTGTTTAATTTTATTACTACTATAGTAAAGTTAACTTACAATAATTACCAGCTTAAGCCATGCAAATAATCTGATTTCACCTAGAATTTTATATGCATTAATTTGTAAAACTTCTGTACTTGTAAATACATTGTAAATACTTTTTATAACTGATGAAACCTATTGCTTCTTGTAAGCTTAATAGTGAATAAAGGATTATGATTATGATTATTATCATCATTCGATATGACTAAATGTTGAAGGACGTTACAAAAAAGTTACTCACCTTAAGTGTAATTGCCCCCGTTATTTATGATCTTTTGTCAAATGTTAGGAAGGCGTCGTATACTATCTCCATGTCTATTTCTGTCGATGTCCAGCAGTGACCGCCCTATTGCCCAGACAATTTCATGTCTGCTGTTGTACAACACATGAGAGATGTTAAGGGATATAATTACCCTACCCAGCGTTGGCCTGGCGTCCCAGGAAAACCCAAGCCTCCCGAATGCAGGCCACAGACCAAACCACCTTAGCCATACCAATCATCAAGTACTCGTAGTGATTAAAATTTCAAGAAAGTACTCGAGGAACTTTTAAATCTTCTTTACGCTGTTATGATCCAAATCGTCAAAGAAGGAAATAAAAAGAGAAGATAAAGATAATAGAATAAAAAATATAAACATAAAGTATAAGGATGGCATAAGCAAAGAAATGGCGTGGTTGGTTAATGAAAGAAAAGAGGGAAAACAAATCTTAGCAGGTACAAGGCTATACCATAGTATGATGAAAAACGAGCGTCTGTTCTTTAAGCAGCCGCATATTATTTCCGGTCATGGTCCATTGTTTCTCTGAGGACAGTTGTTCCTTTGTCAGGCACTTTTCGAACTTCCCTCAAAGAAAAAGACAAGAAAGCAGCTCCGCTGAATTAAAACGCGATCTCAACAAAACTCCGTCAAGCAGTTTATAGCCTACATCACTTCACTAATTCACAGACAAAAAGACATAACCTAAATTTGTGTGGAACAAAAACCTTTAAAACTATTTAGACTGGTTAACATAACCCCTTTGACGTCATATTTCGCTAAATAACCCGTTGCTAAGTCATATTTATAAACTCCATTGACGACAAACTTATTTCATTTACTCCCCGTTCTTTATGAAATTACTTTTAAAGTTTTAGAGGACGTTTATCTTACGGTTTCCCTCTTATTACTGTAATTTGGTACAGCCTCAGCTATTCCTAATAATTTACAGTTTTCACAAAAATCCTTTACATATACACAGAGGCAAGGTTAATAAATAGATCAATTCTAATGGTCACTCCTACTTCATTAAACTAACGTTTTTAGATAATAAACTTATGCTGTACCACAACTAAAACAATACTGTGACTTTGTGGGTTCGTGAAATGAAAAGTCCAATTGCACCACTCAAAAATGTTCTTTATTTACACCGAATTACAATCGGAACACTTGCCGATTACACAGAATTACGTAATGCACACAATTACAATTCACCAGTTCATCTGTCACAGGTCCACTTCACGCAGTTACGTACAGGTACACAGTCCGTTCCCTCACTGGGTGCTCCTCACGCTGCTCGCCAGGAACTGAACAGAACTGAACTCTCGGTCGCATCGTCCCTCTATTTATAGGTGGCTAAATGTTTCTAGAGAATTCTTTACCACGGAGGGGAAAATATTCTGGAGGTTTCGCGTTCTTTCAGGCGGCCGGAGGAGGGGGAAATGAAGATTCAGCCACCCCTGTGGTTTCCCCTCCCTCCACTCTGTGACGCCTCCACAGGCGGTACCGATGCCACACGCCCCCCTCCACCGGCCTTCCCCTCGCGTAACTGACAGCAAGTTTGCCGATTGGGTAACATTTTCATTTTTTACTGATATTTGTTCACGGAATTCTAGTGTTAGAACCTTTCTCTATTGATAAAATTACGTATAATGCTACAGTGCATTTGGAATTCATTACAGTATAAGTACAACAGGAAAAGCAAACCCTTCCTAAATGAAGGCTGATGGAAGCTTTTGGCCTCCAGAAAATTCAGTAAACAGATCTAGAACATTACGAGGGACACCATTTAGAATTTGAACCTTGGCAATATTGAATGTTACAGGTGCCATCTGATGTTTCCTATGGAAATTTTGACATTGTTGACCATAACAAACTTCAGAAATTTTGGTAATAGAGCGTCATTTATTTTGTTTACATTAACTTGAAAATTGTGTCTCAACAAAAACATGGATTTTACTTGTGAAAATGTTCCTGCAACGATTTATTAGGAATTTCGACGTGGTTTGTCAATACAAGAGTCATTGATCAACTAACTTCCACATTTGGCGACGAACCTCCATCCTTTGTCACTGTGAAACGCTGGTATATCGAATTTAAATGTGGCTGCCGTTCGCTTAATGATGAAGCTCGTGAAGGTCGTCCAAAATCAGTTATTGTGACAGAAGACATTGATGCTATGCAAAAACTAATAATGCAAGATCGTCGGGAGGCATTTTGTAAAACTTAGGTAACTCTAGGCATTAGTTCCACCAGATATATAAAATATTGCATGATTATTTAGCCGTGAAAAAGGTTTACTTTCCTTGGATCGCACATAATTTAACGCAATCTAAAATAGATCGATTGGTGTACAAAAATGACGGTGCCTCAAAAGACGTATATAAGATTGTAACGGGTAGCAAATCATGGACCTATGCGTGTGAGCCGGAATGTAAACAGCAGTCGACTGTATGGGTGTTTCAAGCGCTCCGGACCCTTAGCACTCGTGGTATCTCTGACGTTACTAGAGGAAATTCGGGCCGAAATGCCGAGCGCATCCCGTCGGGGAATTGTTCGGATTGGGTTGGACTCGGGTGGTAGTGTGTTCCCGACACCCACGTGGAATTGGGACCTCCGGCCAGGCTACGGCCGCCCGGGGAGGGGGGTTAGAGGGTTGCCTAAGTCCCGGGTACTGGCCTTTGAAGATAAATGCAACTAAATCTCAGGCAGTCACATTCACCCGCCGTACTCCACAAGATGTACCCAATCTCCGCCTGGCTGGAGAGGAAGTACAATGGTCCACGGAGGCTACATACCTTGGAGTAACCCTGGATTGGCGTCTGACGTGGAAACAACACATCACCACTGTGGCTAACAGAGTGTCCAGAAGGATGCCCATGCTATATCCTATGTTTAATAGGAAAGCAACAATGAGCCTCCACAACAAATTGCTCATGTACAAGCAAATACTCCGCCCTGCACTAACCTATGCTTGCACAGTCTGGGGAGTTGCAGCAAAATCCCATCTCCACAAACTACAAGTCCTTCAAAACCGCTACCTTCGGATAGCAAGAGCTTCCGATTGGTACATTCCTAACGATAATATCCATGCAGACCTCTCCTTCCCAAAAATCACAGACTACATCCTTACCTTATCTCATAATTTTTATAACAAGCTCCCATCTAGCTTCAACAGTCTAATCCGCGGTCTGGGAGAATATGACCTCGACCCCGGTGAAACCTACAAGCGACCCAGACTAGTGCTAGCACCACCATAGACCCATACAATCCCCCAGATATTCATTAAATTTCAATCCCTACCAACAAATCAAACAACCATTATGACATATCCACCACCATCCACCCACCGTCATATCATTAAAAACCACCACCATGCCACTAAGGGACAATGTCCCGAAATGGCAAAACGTTAAAGGCCCCTCCTCTAAGGAGGAGGTTCACCTTCAACGACACCACTGTGCTGTGCGGGTAGGTGTAGGTAGCAGAGCTAGTAGGTGTGCTAGATCATCAGGCGGCCCCACCGAGTTTTTTCGGTAGTCTACCCTTCGGGGTTGACGCGTGTAAGTGGCGTATCCATTTCCATCCCGTCTTGACGTTGTTGTCAACGGGGGGGGGGGGTTAAGAAATCAGGTATTGCCCTATGGAAAGACCCCCGGAGTATCCATCGTTCCCAGGTTGAAGGAGGCCAGGGTCTTTGGACCTACGGGTCCTGGACTGAACTGGTAGAAACTCTTCACTTAACTGGATGTTTCAAGCTGAAGCAAATCCAACAAAAGTTGTTCGCACTCGAAGCATTTTGAAGCAAATGATTGCCTACTCTTTCAGCAAAACTGACCATGTGACAACAGTGTCTTTAGAGGAACATAAAACGGCCAATGCCATGTTTACAGGAAGTATTCGGTGAAGTAAGGAAAATCAACAAGAATCGTAGGCTCATTCTTCATCAAGACAATGCGAGCACACACACATATCTCGTCTAATATCAGAAAATTTGAAGACTCAACCAATCAAACTGATGCGTCATCCGCCATACAGTCCTGATTGGGCACCCAATGACTTCTTTTTGTTCCCGAACATCAATAATAAATTACGATATTCGTCGCAGAAGAAGCCATTGATAGCTTCAAAAACCATATTTTGGAGGTGTCTCATGAAGACTGGAATAAATGCTTTCACAAATGGTTCAAACGGATGCGAAAGTGTTTTGAACATAAAGGAGAATATTTGGAAAAAAATTAAGCTGTTTTCAATAAGACATTTGTTTTACGAGGCATGTTTTTTAAGTCAGTACCGTTTCGGCATTAAAAAAGACGTACATAGATATCGCAATAATTTTATGTTTACATGAAAGCCTGTACCTTAATCTACTTTTCTAGATAATTTTCGTGAATATTGAGGCACTTGTCATAACATGGCACCAGTTTTTGAATACCCTCCTCATAAAGTTCTGCCGCCTGACGTGTTAACCACTGTATCACAACTGTTTTGACTTCGTTATCGTCTTGAGGACGCTGACTGCCCAGATGTTTCTTCAAGAGCAGGAACAAATGGTTGTCACTGGGCGCCAGATCAGGGCTGTATGGAGGATGATCTAGAGTTCCCCATTGAAAAGATTTGATGAGATCTTTGGTCCGATTAGCCACATGTGGACGGGCATTGTCATACAGCAAAACGATGCCCTTACTCAACTTGCCAGGTCTTTTGTTCTGTATTGCACGGCGCAGATTTTTCAATGTCTCACAATAAGACGCTGCATTGATTGTCTCATTACGAGGCAGAAACTACACTAGCAATACTCCTTTTCTGTCCCAAAAAACTGTGCACATGATTTTCCGGCAGAAATTGTTTGTTTAAACTTCACTTTTGTGGGTGATGATGAATGTCGCCATTCCATGGATTGTTGTTTCGATTCTGGTGTGACGTAGGCCACCCATTTTTCGCCACTAGTAACAATTTGGTCTAAAAAATCTTCATTGTGGTACCGCTCAA